>CM056998.1:190130732-190141858 GCA_029891345.1 Dryococelus australis | reverse complement strand
TGTCCCTGCCGGACTATACAAGATCGTCCCAGTGTGCATGCCTTCGTAATAACTCTGTGCTGTACTCGGGAATCCCGTGATCTCCGAGCCAATCGGCGACGGGCATGGCTAATACTGGGATGGGCGTCCTTCAAGAACCACCATGTTGCATTGGCAGATGTACAGTAAACACAGCCGCATAGAGTCCACCTCTAGGCATAGAGATGCGATACGCTGAATGAAGCGGAGAGATTTGAGCGGCTCTTAGCATCGAGGTCTTGAGAGCCGATGAGGGTGAAGTCATGTGAGTATGGAGCGGCGCCGGAATGCAAAGAGGCGGGGGAAACGGGAGGTCCCTGAGAAAACCCGCCGATCAGCGGCATCGTCCGGCACGATTCCCACATGCTGAAATCCAGGAGCCACCACGCCGGGATTCGAACCTGGTTCGCATTGGTGGGAGGCGAGCAGTCTAACCACTACACCGCGGTCCCTGCGGCCCACCGAGGGCCAGGAATTCTGACTACAACCCTGAATGCAACCTAGTTTCATTTACATTTTACTTTCCATCCAAACTCGTACTGTTGTGTCGGCTGACACCTTAAATACGTTAGTATGCCTGGGAGACGAGTTCGACAGCACTTCTAACCGTTAGAGAAGGATTCACATCGTCAGGCTGCGAGATGTGAGTATGTTATCTTGCCGTATTGTGCACCAAGATTATGCGGATATAACTGTCGCACGCTGTTTGCTCCAGACGAGAGAGGAAGGCAATACGCAGGATCTGGGATACTGTCACGACTCGCTCCAGTAGAGAACCGATGAACTCTTCAACATGCAGGGAGTGCCCCAACAATAGACTAGAGACAAGGTAAACCGATCATCATCTTGTGTGCATGTGCCCAACATTGACTTACCCCGGCCAAAGCAACACTACTGTTAAAGTCACATGTCAATGTGATGAAGGCGTTTGTCCCTTTTATATGAATAAAATACTTTTACCAGCTTCAATTTAATTTAATTGCATGAAAGATTGGTTGCAGGAAACATAACATCTCAAAAACCCATGTTTACTAAACAGCGTCCTAACCTCAAATACAATCCACGTCATATATGATAGTCGTGTTGGCAGAAAAGCAGTCCGTTGTTGGAACACTAAGTGGCACGTCGTGAATAACAATACTGTTGCCACGTGTATCTAGTATCCCATCTCCACTACGCACACGGCTCTCAACAGGCCTTCAAGCAGTCGCGCTAACATTTTATTGATAAAAAGTTTGTAGAAATGTTAAATACAGGTTCATATAGGCTGTTCGCGGTAAAGTGAGCACTTTTTAAGGCCCTTCTAAATTTTTCCGTTCATCCAATTTCCACCTTCATGCTACTTTTTAATATAAACATTGCAATGTGACCAATAAACGCAGTGTATACATTTCATCACCTTCAAAATTTAATGCTTGAGGCTGCAATAAGATGTTTTTATTAGTGGTTAATGCCTGTTAGGAGGGCCTTATAAGGTGCTCACTTTACCGTGAACAGCCTATATCACTTTTACTCTCATATCAGTATGAGAAAGACGCTTACAGCAATGTTTGAGGGTTTTGCTTTAATATTTATAGTTTGCGTGATATCTCGAAATTTTATGTACGTTTCGTAGGTAAAAATATTGTTGTAACGTCTAGTTATTTAATAAATAACACCGTTTAGAATATGCTGCGAAGCTGCTCAAGTGCAACATGGACGGCCCACTTAATGTGTTTGTTGAGGACAGCATACTCTCGCTGCCACCAAAGTATGTTCTTATCGTAATGTGCGTCAAAAGTTTTTGAATTTTTCAAGTAGGCATTGTGACCCCGATAACGAAACGAAGAATCTTATCTGTTGCTGCCTGAGCAGATTAAAAGTAAATCACCACGGGTATATATATATGAGAGGTGTTTGAGGTGGTTAAGTCTTGACCCAGCACTGAGCAATGTTGCGACTAAGCGTCTTCCTACTGCTGGTCCTCTTCCACTGGTCTGCGTCGTCAACTGATGACGACGTCGTCGGAGGAATACTCTACCCACGGCCGTCGGAGAGCAGAGAGGTCAGGTCCCTTGACGGCTTGTGGAACTTCCGCATTCCACCTGACGAGGAGCGCTACAAGGGCGTCGCTGAAGGATGGTACAAGCAGGAGCTGTGGAAGGTGGGTCCCACGCCAATCTCCGTAGTTATACGTCTGGAGAGCAAGGGCGTAACATTACGAGACGCCCAGAGGTCTGATGTTCCTTAAGGAACATGTATTAAACACTAGCTGTTACCCGTGGCTCCATCTGGGTGCAAAATATTAGAAACAGACCACCAACCAGCGCCTATTCACATGGTTAGGTGGAATAATTTATGTATTCCCTAACAAATTGTGTGTGCAAAATGAAAAGTACCCTATGTTTTAACCCATAATATAATCAAACCCTGTGCCAAATTTCATCTAAATCCTTCAAGCTGTTATTATGTGATTCTGTAACAAACAAACATACATACATTAGAATTTATAATATTATCAGGATTAATAACCAGGAGTAGTGTATAAAAGAGAGATTGGGGACAATGTCTTTCAAATAGAGGCTGTGTGGTTGGGGGATCTTCAGCTCGACTAGGAAGTGCCCAACAATCTTCGGCGAACCTGGAGTCCATCCGTTCACTTCGGTTCGGTAGTAAAAAAAAGAGATTTGGGTCAAAATATTTGGGAATGGAGCTGTAGTGCACATCGACCAAGCTTCACTGCTTTGTCATTCTGGTCCAGCATCGGCCATGCTGGGTGTGTAGAGCCTTGACCTGGGATAACCTTGTGATAACCCTAAGACATAAAAATTAAAAAAAAAAAACCGAAACATTAAACAAAATTAAAAAGAATAAGTTTGTAAAATTTTACTAAAAAATTTTATAAATCCGAAAATTTGGGAAAATTGCAAAATGATATTATTTTCCAAATATTTGCATGTAAGGAGATCGGGGATTCGATTATTTTAAAGCTAATGGAGCACACCCACACCCAGTATAGCGACCAGCTCACGACAAACACCCATCACTGTATTTCTTGAGCTATTCATTCGGCCTCACCCAACTACCCCCAATGAATTTTTGACTTTATGTCACATCCAATCCCCCTTCACCATTTTTCCACAATTTACTTACACTTTGGATCCACTCCTGCTCACTGACACCCGCACTACTACCCCCCCCACAAACACCTCCCTCAGACCAATGAATTTAGCTATAGGCTATTCATGGTAAAGTGAGCACTTTTTAAGGCCCTTCGAAAAGGTATTAACCACAAATAAATATATTCTATTGCATCCTCAGACGTTAACTTTTGAGATTGGTGAAATCTATACACTGTGTTTATAAATCATATGGCAATTTTTATATGAAAAAGTGGGGGAAACATAGCAATTTACTGAAAGGAAAAATTTAGCAGAGCCTTTAAAAGTCCCCACTTTACCGTGAATAGCCTATAGTTCCATTCAGTCACTAAAGTTGGACCACTGCACCTCGCTCTCATTGTTCGGCCTCAACCATTACCACTAGAGTGCGCACGTAAGGATTTGGGAGGGGGGAGGGGGCAACACTGTATGATGTCACATTGCTCATGGCAGGTTCTAGGTAGGCTAAGTTAATTAAAATGAGTTCGTGTAGGCCGGGACTGTATTTGGTCGCAATCTATAGGCCTATGTCTAACGAGAGCAGTTCGTCAAAGGATATTTGTACATATTTGGTTCACATGGAGAAAAAAACCTTAAGTCAGCTCACTACAGAATTACGAGAACAGGTACCAATATAATTCAATAATGTGACTCCAGTACAACTACACAAAGACAGAAACATTCGACGAAGTTACACGTAGGCAGGAAATAAAGCGTAAAATGTACTTATGTATGAGGCCGGAGATATCCCAATGGCTGTAAAATTTCACGTTGGAAAAAATATGCCACGAAGAGTAAACGTACAATGCGATGAGTATGGGCGATGTTGACAATACTGAACGATCTACAATCACGAATAAACAAGATCGCTTTCCTCAGCTCAGCGAATCTTTAACTTTTTTAATTTGTGGTGAAATCTCGTATAGGGAAGGGAGGTGATATGCAGCTTTTGTTAAAGCAATCATAGTTTGAATGACCCAAAATGGGTTAAAGACCACCTCCCCATCTCATGCCATGTTATAAGAACGTTATGGGTAAGCATCTTACACCATTTTACAGGCATAGTTGACAGCGATTTGCAAACCGTTAAGGTTTTTTTTTTTTTTTTTGGAATTCAGTCTGTAGACATCATATCTAACTCCGAGAATGTAAGTGTGACATGCTATGCCCTCAGGTCTATTACAAGCATAGTTGGCCACCATTTTCGAACCATTGGCAATAAAGCCAACAAACTCAGATTGCAGGTAATAGTACAGACACTGATATGTCGTATTAGAGGATTTTTCCTCTAACGCATAGTTATTTTAAAACACTGTCAATACATTTACTGTTACATATTAATAAAACTAACTTACTATTGCCAATTCAGTCCGGTCGTATTTTACACCAAACATTTTCACCATGGCTAAACTCACAATTATTGCGAACACTCAAACATATCAAAATACAAACAGGTTACCAACAAGACCGGCCGACCACACAAAAAGAATATCAAGACCGGCAATCAACCAACTAGACCAACCATACACGCGAGCAAGACCGACTAACCACACAGACTGTCTATACATGTCATGGTCGATAAAGAGCTCCATAAGATCTGGGAAGAGTTTGCCACTAAGATTGGTAGAAGACTGGAGGACTTCGACAAGTGTCAAGGAGAGCAAATTTCTGATAACGCATGATGGGATACTCGGGCAAAGGCTTCAATAATACGAAGTCGGAGTAGCTCAGATTGGTGAGGAGGGTAGGTTTTACAGAGAAAACTGGTGGAATGCCTTGTAAATGCACAAAATAATAGTGAATGGATCGAAAAGAGAAGAGGAGAAAGTGCTGAGCATTGTCTTACTCATCAGAGTACAGCCATAGTGCGGGAGGATGGAGGGAATGCCGGCCTTCGGGCCGTAAAACCTGTCTATACAAGCTGTCGACACAAAAAGATCATTATCATCTAATGAGGCCAACCAACCGATCAGACCGATCAGCCATTGTGACCTACAATACGGACTGTCCATACTACCAGCTGGCTATGTCAAATGACCATACCAGTCGACCAGACAAACCTACAGACCAGCCATACTGACAAACTATATAGAATAACCATATTAGCTAGCCATATCAAACGTCCATACCAACCGAACAAGCTAACCGACCATCAAGGCCACTTTGCCACCTGAGCCGATAAAACCAATGGGCAAGACAACCCAGTAAGGTGGACCAGACCAAACAGCTATATCAGCCAACCAGGCCAGCGCTAAACAGTCTATCGACCAACGATGGAGAAGCGTGCGGATACACACATAATCACCAGAAAATCCAAACCGGATTCTCTTTGCCCGAATTGTAAGTGACCTTAGCCACAGAGATCGTTAGAGGAAGAGTTGAAGAGAATGATTAATCATGAAAACGAAAATAATATATATTGTACCTTTAAAATATAATAAGATATAACATAATATAATATATAAATAATATAATAGTAAGTACATGTTATATTGTGACATAATATAATGTTTTATACTATTGTAATCTGGTTCATGATGTTATACTTTTCGTTATAATACATATATAATATAATATTTTATTCAATATAGTGTATTTTAAGACAGTGTGATTATTTTAAGACAATTAATATATGATAATTCAGTTTACGAGGATCGAATGAAAATTAACCATCAAGAGTTCGTTAACATTAGTAACTTTCCAACAGATATCAGCCCTGCGACAGGTCGTGAAATATTGTGTAGACTTCCCCCTCGCCAGTTCGTGAGAACCATAACTGCCAAGAATTGAAACATGCACAGGATTCTTGACAATGCGATCAGAGCAGTGTTCTACCATAGAGTTTTTGTCAGTAGAAGGTTTCCCTCCAGTGAAAATTCACAGAAGACTGCCGGTTGTTAATGGGAAATGTGTTGATTTGTGTACTGTGCATCGTAGAGCAAAATTGTAATGAATGCGAAGCGACAACACCTGATTAGTGCAACAAACGAGTTGGAGGCCTGCGTTACCAACTGATGAATTTCACAGGAAATGCTTTGGTGAACGGATCAAAGACATTCGGCAGATCATTCAACGATGAACTATTTGCATAGTAAGCGTTTATAAAGAGCGTGTAGGTCACACGTTTTGGTTACTTGGATGCTGCTACCCAGAAATATATGCTGAAAGGTTTGAAACTTTCCTAGAACTTTTATCACTTAGCAAAATAATGGCCGAAGCTCTACTTCACAACATTGTGACAAATACACTATTACAAACCAAAGACATACATTCATTTCATGGAATATCGACAGAAAGACTCTCCTCAGAAAACGAATTTCATGTCACAGCCTTCAGTTGAAAAAATTAAGACAACAGTTTTCTGAGATTCAGATGATATAATCGGAGTTTACTTCGTGAGTCTGGAAAACAACCAACTCAGATAGCGATTACGAAAGATACGACGGGAAAATGGCCACGTTTTCCTGCTACAAGACAATGGCAGGCCTCGCACATGTGGAACCACCCAAGAAATTGAGAGACTGAATGACACCGCAATATGGCATCTCCCATACAGTCCAGAATTCACACCCAGTGATTTGCATATTTTCCGAAAGCTGAAAGCGGACCTTAGTGGACATTACTATGCATCCAAGGATGTCTGTCACGAACTGATTTCGAAAAAAAGTGTAGATTTATTCCGTAATGCTTCATGGCAACTGTTCATTGTTGGGAGAGGTGCATTTGGTAGCTAGTCATTATGAGTAATAATATATTTTACAAGAGGACAGATTCTAACATTTCTACCAGTAGTTCGTTTATGAAAATATTATCACCCATTCCATGTTATGCTCATGGATACTTTGCTTTACTGTATAATAATATAATGTAATAAAATACAATATAATTTATAGGGACAAAAATTATTCAGTTTAAAGTAATACAACATAAATTAATTAAATATTACCTAGTGTAACGTAATGCGATATAATGTAATGTTGTTAATGTAATACAATATATTGTAACGTAGTATTGCGTTTTGCAATTTAATGTAATGTAAAATATCTTAATGTAATTTAATAACATGTAAATGATAAAGATACTATAATAACTCGTCACACTTATATATAACGTTATTTGACGTACAGTAATATGCAACACACGCAAAATACGATAAATACCAATGTATTACACACTGCGCAGTATGAGACAATGTAATGTAGTCTCATGTGAACTATATTTTACGTCTATGTTAGTCATGCGAATATACACATGACTAAGGGTATGTGTTTTGTGTTGTAGACGGGGGACACAATCCCGATGCCCGTGCCAGCCAGCTACAACGACATCCCAACTGACGTGAGGTATCGCCGCTTCTTCGGACTGGCGTGGTACCAGAGAGACTTCTTCGTGCCAGCCGCGTGGAGCGACCGCAGGGTGTGGGTCCGCTTCGGCAGCGTCTTCTACGCAGCCACTGTCGTGAGTACAATGGCGCTGCTCGTCCAGTAACAACTGCAGTTACCTGGCCTCAAGGGCTGCGTAAGGCAAACATAGCTTTGTTTTATACTTGTGCGCAGCTCTCTTCAAAGTCTAGACATGATGTGTGTTGTCATTCCAAGAAAATATGACGTGTTTTAGACATAACTTTTACCCACAATCACCTGTCAAAATTAGAGTTTTACTGTTCGTGGAAAAAAAAACCAAAAAAATGAACCAATATATGTATAAAATATAAACAGTGGATGGAAGCATCTATGTAAATTCCTTCTGAAATATATTTAGGAAAAGTAATTTAACAAAAATTTAACGAAATCGAAATATAACATATACCCAGAAATTCCCTTTAAAAAAATGTTGATACGACGGTATCTTCAATTAACTTGTATAACTTTCTTTCATTGTGAATAAGTTAATTTTTTTAAGTGAGTTAGTTTGTAGTGTTTGTGTGTTCCAAGAAAAGCGAAGCTGTAATTTTGACATTAGTACACAAGCTGAAGCATGGTTCTAAATGTTATCCATTTACCAGAGAATCACTCTTTTGGATATTCTTATTAGTAGTCTAGCAATACAGATAAGGTTGGGTGAAGCCTGTGCTAGTAGCCATTTTGGAAAAATAGTGCCCTCTTTGTTTTTATAATTTTCTAAAAACTTGGGTTGTTGAAAATACACAGCTTACGCATGTGAGGTGTCATTTTATGTTTTTTTTTTTTTAGGACGCTGAAGACGTTTCTGGTGGTATAAATAGTGGGAAGTGGTTTCATTTAATTTTTTCATAAGATTTTAATTTTAAAATTGCAGTAAACTTTCTCCAATTTACACTTTTAATCGGTAGAATTATAATACTTATTACGGCAATCAGTAATGGGCAAACTTCTGCAATGACAGTAAATGCAACAAGAAATTCGATCTGATAAACACAAACACGAGTCACTTGTACACTTTATACATGAGCAAGAAACACTTGTAATTCGTCCATTATTTTATTTACAAAGTGATCCATTTTTCAAAACCTGTACAAGATATTCTTCTGCTAACTGTATTGGCTGCTCCATTATTACTTCGCTGGTAGGAGTACCGAAATTTACATGACCTAATGTAGGTGAAGTTGTCAATTCAGCATGTTTTGTACCTACTTTGCTAGTGCAGTCTGACTCAAATAAGAAGCGTACAGCAGGAAGTACATGGCATATTGGAAGTCGTTCAGCCATTATATGAACTGCCACTTGACGTTTCCTAGCTCCAACCCCTAAACGAATCCACAGTTCCTTTAGTCCCATATTTCTTAAGGTAGTCCAATGATAGAATAGTAAAACTGAAATGTCTGTGTCATTCGATAATATCGCCACTCTCTGATACCCTCAGTTTGTAGAATGCTTAATATGGGGAATAATACGAACATCTGCTTCTTCTAACATGGGGAACTGTAGTTCTTCAAGGGATTTAATTAAATTGAATTGCTGTAAGGGCATGCATGAAGTTGGGATAGGAAAAGATTTTGCACTGTAGAAGACCTGGATATTTGGCCAGATATCGTTCCATTCATGTAGGAGATATGCTTTGAAGCAGTCTTGAAGTTTGATTATGTTGGAACTAGAAGGCCAAAATGTGTTTGTTTGTACAGGAATCGGTGTTGCATTTGTAATGGAGTGTAAATAATTTATCCACATGTAGTTCGGCAAATACGTTGAAAACTTTTGTGACTTATCGAAGTAAGAATCAAATATAATATCTATTCTTGTTGCTGTATTAGGTATAGATTTTTTCGCATATAAACAGAGAGCCTTGCAGAAATCTCCGAATGCCCTCAAATCTTTCAGAGTAATCCTTATAGCGCAGGCCATGAAATCCACAATACAAGTTGCAATATTTGATTTGTTAGGTGCACTGTCATCTGTTTCACCTTAATACCTTTTCAAGTTCACATGTTAGTATGCACTTGTTTGCCATTGTCATAAGGTTCTTTTCATCCAAAAGGTAAACATTGCAAAAAATTTAATATTTTAGTAGTTCATTAATAGGGTATCCTCTATCTCTGGCTACTTGAATAGTGTGTTGGGCCAAAGCTTGAATCTGTTTAGGTTTCATGGTGTTCATAGTTTTTTGCTTTGTGGTGATGCTATTCATGCTAGGCAAATTTACTCTATGGATAGTGTCTGAAATATCAGCACCCTTGCCAATGAATCTCTATTTCTTAAGAGTTTCATATGCTTCTTAATCAATAGTGAAGACATCGAGTAGTTCTTTCTTTGCAGCATCTTCAACGATCTATTCTGTAATAATGTTTCTAAGTTTGTATGGCCTCGATGAAAACAGGTTGTCGTTATCTGTAATGAAATTCATTACTGTTTGGATTTTTCTTTCCATATTATTTGTCGTACTTGACGATGAGTCATGGTGTCCTCTCAGATAATCATTCTCTGAAGAAACACTAGTCGTATTCTTGTACAAACTTTGTCGAGTCACTCCAATGGCACCAGACACACTCTTCTTGAATCTTTCAATTGTTTCCTCTAGTTACATATCGGCAGCGACTGCCATTAACAGTTCTGTGGATCATTGAACAACAAATGCCCTTTCCTTAAATTTTGCGTACACTCTGGAGATGTTTCTTCTAATTTATTGCATTTTCTAAATGTACTGATACCTATCGTAAATAATAAGAGCAATCAAAATATGTGAATAGGGGTAATAGTTTTTGGACAGTAAGCAAATTTCTGTGACCCTGCTTTCGCCAGATGGTCATGCATAGCTAAGTAATGGCAAGTCACTTTATACAAAATACTACTTTTATTAACTACAAATCTATTACAAGCAATGACGCATTAAGTCATCACAAATAATGCAATACTTCAGGTACTGATACAGTTTGCTGTATGTTAAGAGTGAGGTGTACAACTCAATCAAAGTTAATATTGCTCTAAAGGAGCTGCTGGGGTCAGCCTCGCTATCCCTCACTTCACGAAACCTGGGACACCCAAACAGGATATATAATTACCCTGTAATTCGTCGGCGACTGTGCTGAGGCTCTTTCAACGGTGGCTTCCTCAAGGCGTCGATCTCGGACCGCAAGGATGGTGGTCCTCTCAGCAGCAGGTCCACGGGTAGGGCCTCCAGCGTGGATGGAAATAAGATGGCCGTGAGCTACCACCACTCGCACCTTGTATACGCTGGTGCCCAGACTTGTTTGAGTCATCGTTCCCCCGGCTGTTTTCATAACTCAGATCTCTAGTTGCCAAGGACGGTTTCCTCCCAGCGTTAGCGCTCGGCCTGGCAACCTTTGCCTGTGATGATCACAGCAAAATGTAGTAGCGAATTCCCTTCGCGATAATTTTAAACAATGTCTCTAAGTAATGTAATCAACTTCAAAAAGTTTTTCCAGTATATGAACAATTCTAATTCACACGAACGACATTCTATGCATTTCTCAAAGTCCGAAAGCAATGTGGACATTGCATCTAAAATACCATTCATTTCCTCAGTGGCATCAAT
>CM056998.1:189817229-190125731 GCA_029891345.1 Dryococelus australis | reverse complement strand
AAAACGCTCATAATGAATTCCAACGAATTCGTTGCTAGCTTTCCTGTAAAACAATCTTCTAAACGTTTCTGAAGAGTGGTGTACGTCTTCTGCCAGGGCCGGGAATGTTGCCAACAGTTGTTTGTGAATACACATGTCTGTCTTGTCAGAGTTGAGAGGTGGGTGAAGGATCGTGGAATGACGACAAAGGAGGAAACAGGAGTACCTTGAAGAAACCCTTACACTAAGCTGTCTGTCACACACTACACATTAAAATACCCGTCTGAAAAATGCCCTCCCTCCGGGATTTGGTAACGAACCAAAGATCCCATTGATGTGAGGCCAATGTTTAACCACCGAAGCAACAATGTGTCCTGGTCAAATATATTTAAATGTCTTATTTTTTGTAAACTGCAGGGATGCACTCCACGTATTACATCCAATATCTGAAAACTTTATATATACTATCTAATGATCGCTTATAACATAAGTAACTATTATGGTGTTCTAAACATTTTCGTGGGTAAATTTGCATTAATTTTGGTGGTATAGGAGTGATTGACTACACCGTAAGATACGAAGGAGTGGAGAAGAGCGAAGCAATCCCCACAGTGTCTGTTAGTCTATACGACAAGGACGAGAAGGTCGTTGCTTCTTCTTCAGGAGCTGAAGGACGCCTAGAAGTGTCTCATGCTAAGTTCTGGTGGCCCTACTTGATGGCCTCCGAGCCGGCTTACATGTACCAACTACAGGTAAACCATTCAATGGTGCGAGTTTCATGAACATACATTTTTTAAAGCCAGTTTGAATGGGTCAGAGAGACGCTATATTATATGCATCACTAAAAATGTGCGCAACGAAAAAAAATTACACCTTTCAGAAGGCAGCCATTTATTGCGGTAAACTGCAAATTTACAAGTTTATATTTTCTTGTAGTGAAAAGAAATATGTCTGTCAATTTTAGGTACGGAATACTAAAATATACTCACTTAAAATATACTTTCCCTAAGTATCTATTTCTGTAGATATTTTTGTCGTATAATGTTATTTTTAATTTGTTATTTAGGTTTAAGTTATTCAACATAATTGACGAATATTCCTAGTATCCTGGAAACAGGCTAGGGGACAAAACTATACTTAAATTTCCTATGAAATATTCTTTAGTGTTTAACAAGCACCAAGGATATTCTGCGATGTTGTTTTAAAATGGGAATAATGAACTGGGATCTGATTTTCGCCTGCTTCGCGCATGTATTCCAAGTCCATAAATCATGCTACAAAATTACTCTTTAAACGTGTTAAAATTTATTTAGGCAACAATTTATTTCACCGACACATTGCTGTAGTTTTCCTATTGCTTACACTATTTTGCAACTTCATGGTGCAGATAATTACTTGGAAAAAGTATTACTATCGATTTCCTATATCTTAATGCATGTATGTGCGCGGGGGATGTGTAGATTGCAAGCTATTGATTCTACATCATACCCTCTCCCTATCCCTGTCATTTTAACATATACTCTTACTGAGAGTGATTTCAATGTGACCACATCTTTCACGTATCACATGTTTGTTTTGTTTTTGCACGTCACAGAAACTATGCATCTATTTACCTTGTATTCTTCAACTAATATTCTGTCCACTTTACGTGGTCTCTTGACTATCAGACATTCGATACCTTATTTCTTCCAACATGAAACCTGTACGCTATTAGAGTAAATACTGTCTTCCCCATAGTGCAGTTGTAAATGTTCATCTCAATACAGTCATGTTAGTAAAATAAAATTGAAAGGCATTATTGAAATTTTTAATTTTGTTATGCGTTTACCTTACCACCTTTTAAAAATGGAACAGTGAATATTTCTCAAAATATCGTAAGTTGGAATGTAAATGCCTCAGGCTGTAACTCCCCACTCACCTCATCCAGTTAATGGCACTTAAATAAAAATGTGATGATTGGTTAGAATTTCACCTATTAATATCACTAATTCAGTTCTCTAGTAAGCAAAGGGAACATGGGAATTAATTGTATTCTCTGAAATTGTTATAAACATAAATATAAAACCCTTGGAATTCTTACAATTCTTATAGTCATGTGTAAATGATACGTGACCACAAATTCGTATATACACATATACAGGATGATTATCAACTAGACCGATAAACTGTGGGAGGTGCATCCTTGCGACCAGATATGTCGATAACATATATACGACTTATGGCCTAACACTATTCCTGAGGGCTGTAAACCCCCATGAATGTTCCATGGAAGTAATGAGTTTGTTTACAATGAATCTAAATATAATGTAGGTGGGACAATGTGCGTTTGTATTGGGTGATATTTAATGAGATCATGCACGGAATCAACTATTTACTGTGAATTGCAACCACTGTCAGAGTAAAATCAAGGAATAACATCACGTTTGTGAGTTAAAATAGACGGGTGTATGCTGATGATTATCCTGTATGCCAAATGCAACAAAACGGCTCCCGTGTTGTAACACCCCCGGTCAGCACACAGAGTTGAAGGGATGTGCGAGAATGCTTGCTCTGTTGATTCTTGTGCACCCCTTGAATCTTGTGCGCGGTTATCTCGTAAACGGCCTGGCCAAGGGCGTTACAACAAGACAGCCATTTTGTTGTCTTCGGCATGCAGAATTGTTGTCAGAGTACACATCTGCGTTAATTCGTTACCAACCCCTATTTTACCGCACAAATAGGCTGTTATCACCGGTTTTTGCTATGACGGATGTTGCTATCTGTAGTAAAATTGTTGGATGCCTGTATAGCCTCTTACAATAACACAGAATTCAGACGCACATCGTCCCACTTACAATAGATTTTGATTATTACAGATGAACTTGTTCCGCCGTAGCACTTTAACGAGGCTGTACCACCCTCAGGTATAGTTAGGCTTTTAGTCGTACGTATGTTTTCGTCATATCTTGTCGTCGAGAATCACTTCCCACAGGTTGTCTGTCTAATTGATAATCATCCCGTATACACAATTAAACACAGTATATGGAATTAACTCTCATGATTCTGTCAGTGTTCAAAGTATATGTTCTTTCGTGCAAATTTGTCCTCCCTAAGGTCGATTTCTAACGTGCCCAAGCTATATAACGGGAACGGAACTTCAGTAGATCATCTTTAAGGGTATAGCTATTGGGCAAAGTTATACTGTTGTTGACGTCTGTAGTCATGAGTGTTGTGTGTGGCAGGTGACGGTGAAAGGAAGTGAGACAGACGTATACCGTCTGCCTGTCGGCATCAGAACAGTCAGCTGGGACACCTCCAAGGTCTATATTAACGGCAAGCAACTATACCTCCGTGGCTTCGGCAGACACGAAGACTCTCACGTGAGCCGACAAAACATTCCTCTTTCTTATAGTCTGTTCGCAGTAACTTCACACTTTTCTAATCAAACCTTTGAAAAATAACAGTGTGTGGTTGTTTCCAAAATATGCCATTTGTGTTAGCCACTTTTACTTTTGTTGTTGAACTTTAACTTACATTATGTTTATAAATTATATATAATATTTCTGTTACAAATAATATGAATAAAAACACAACCAAAATAGGCATGTTGGTAATGCCTAGTAAGAAATAGTTCTCATGCAAACTATTTTCTCACTTAGTGCGCACGAATGTGGTGCGTTGTCCCTTTGCAGTACTCAGTAAAGCTTTGTTCGCACGAGGCGGAGGAATATCCTGAAAGTAGAACTTAAAGCATGTCTTCAGAAGTGTTGAAATTAACAATGAATGGGTTATATTTGTGAGATTTAGCAGAAACTATCTACATACATAATGCAGTTTGATGTTGTACGTTTTCTACGGTGACTGCACATTTGAGGCGCTTACGATAAGTTACCTGGTAAAGTTAACTGGATTAACTCGGTCACGTGACCAGATATACTCGAACACTTGCGCTTAACCAGGTTGCTTTGAACGCTTAGAATAACTCTGGTGTTATTAAATACTTTGCTTGATGATGATAATGATGATGACGATGATGAAGAGTTTTTGTAAAAATATGTTATGAGTATATAAAAAAAAAAAAAAAACACCATTGCACTAAGCAGTACTGCGAAAATACAATACCTTTGTATTCAGTGTCAGGTCAGTATAAAATTTAATTTCCGGGCTACAATGACTCATGGCCAAAGTAGCTAAACATTTATAATTTTACATATTTTGATCGTTTCCACATTTCAAAATGCGTTTTCGTTCACTTGTTTGTTTTTGTTGCTGCAATGTTTACTTATTTACGCGCCATTCCGTGTGTGTCGTCTGATAGAGCCAAGTTACCCTTCTGTCGAGCTGGGTTAGCCCAGATTTGATCGAGTCGAGGATCCAGCTAACACGGGTGACTTTTCGTAAGCGCCTCTAGTTTTTATTATGTTTTGTGTGAATGGCTGAAAATGTATGAATTTATCACGTGCATTATTTTTCTGTGGTTCGCTACATGGCAGTTTTGAAAATTCAGTTTTATTCTGAATGTAAATTATGTGTGCCATAATACTAATGTTATTTTAAACTTTAATTGTTTGCGAAGAAAGAAAAATTGCGAGGAGGGTGCGGGAAGGGAGAAATGCTAAAAGTGTATCACAGCTGCGGAAGAAAAAATTGGCGAGATTATTTCACTAGGAGCTAATCATCAGAACATTTAGTATTTAAGTTTCCTTCACAAATGGATCGCAACTCATACTAGAAACTTTCTGAAAAGCACTTTCAGTCAATAATACGACCGCAAAGAAAAAAAAAAGACGGAATTGCCTGGCAAGGAAAAAAAAATGGTTACTTGCTGGACAGCAAATTACGAATAAGTAGATGAGGATCGATTTCAAACATAATTGTGATGTATAATCTGAAGGTCTTTGAAATTATGAAATACATTTCCCCTTAGTTCAGAGTATATCTATCTATGGCTTTATACTCAGGTCATCTGTACAGACAACGAATTATCCTCTTACAAAAATTAAATTAATATGTCAACGCTACAACCAAACGTGATCACTGTCACACTGCGAAGTACGAAGGCATCGAATTCGAACAGGTTGATAAACTCGCATATTTTCTTGAGCTACCGTTAAAATATTATCTATAAATTTTTATTTTTGTTTGCAAGCAACTTCTCTTACGTAGATGGAAGGAATGTCCCTTTACCTTTCAAAGATTCCTGAATTTGAGTCTCACGTAAGCTGTAGGTGAGTGCCTTTTTTAACTATAAATTTAGGTTAAATTTAATTTATAAGCACTTCGTTTCAACTTCAGAATAATTATCTAGCTGACAAAGAAGATGTTAGTAAGTCACGATAAAAATCCCAATCACTCAGTAGAAGAAATCGTTTGTATAGAGAGAAAATTCTGGTCGTTACGACGCATAAATACTTGCTGATACTTTTTAGTTTGCATTATATGAAGTTGACAAAGTGAAAACTCTGAATATTTATCTTATATGCAAATAATTTGAATTCCATTACACTATGTAAAACAAAAGTCTTACTATTTTGTGGGCAAAACACTAAGCGACAAAGTTACGAACTGATTTAGCAGACAAGCGTACTTCATCCAATAATCTCGTTCTAGCACATTTTATTGTTAATTCATGCCAATACATTGTGTTTCACGGAATATTTAACTACCATTTTACTGTTTTAAGTACTTGGGTTTTTTCAGTTGCGTTCTAAAAGTTTCTAAAGATCATTTGTATATCGACAAAAACATGAGTTTTTCATTTATATATGTAAGATAATTTTGAAATTAGTAATTACAGGAAGTCATTTTTAAATAAGTGAGAAATTAGGAGGGCATCTCTCATACGTGTGGTATTATTTTTTCTACCGCGTTATATTTATCTAGAAGGAAAACGTGATATATATTGACAGCATAACATCGTACTGCATAATATATATATGAAAATGTTTTTTTGTATGGATGGATGTATTTATTGAGGTAAAAAATGTATGGCTGGATGTATGGATGTATAGATATGAATGCATGCATGAATGGATGCACGCATGGATGTATAGATGCATGTGTGTACGTATATTCTCGATACAATTCTACATCGTTCGACGGATCTGCACCAAATTTGGCAGAGATGTCCTTCAATGCCCAACTTAAAACACTGTGTACGGGTAAATCTGCTTTCTCACCCTCCTCCCTCCTCATGGTGAGCCTGAAATCCTTAAAACGGGGCTGTGTATATCCGGATCATTATTGTGTCCGAAAACTCTAAAATGGGGTCGTGTATCTCTCATTGCCCTTATGAACCCAGACATGCCAGGTAATAACGTGCTAGTAACACATAAATATATCTATAAATCACAACTTAATTTATGACAAGAAAAATATAACGTTTGCATCTCTATAAGGAAATCCTGTCATAAATGGCACATTCTTATAGCTATATCTGACTGTGTTAAAGAAGGCGGATACTAGATTACGTTAAATTTGCCATAATGCTCTGATAGATATCATACTGAATCAGCTCTTGTTTACAGCTTATGATGACTTAAATAATCGTAAACATTTCTTATGTAGACTTTAAGTTTTTAAGCTATGCTATATAGAAATGGTTGCTGGATAAATAGCCCTAAACACCTTTGAGAATATCATCAACAGCGAAATTCCTCAATTAGATAATCATATATAGTTATTCTTATATATTTATGTGGAAGTATAAAACGATGTGCAAAATACTAGTATATCAATCATTTGATCAATATTTAATAATTCATCAATCTAAAATTTTGAATTTTTTAAGTTCGTATTTTTAAGGTGAAATTTATTATCACTGTCAGTTTCAGTTCGTTAATGAGTTAAGTGAATGCAGGAATTCATTTTTACATAGCAAATACATAGAGTCACATTACACACATCATAGAATCTGACTGACGTAGGGATTTAATTAAATATTATGTCAGATAATCGTGTTAATTTTAAAAATATACCCTACGTATTGTTGCGTTCTCCTAGTCAGCCGATATCCTTTCCTACTTGATCGTTGGGTAACTGATTTCTAAGGCTGGTGACTTCACCAAGTCTGACTGACACAAGGCAACCAACGTGTCGCAGCTTCAACTGCTGTACGAGGTACTTGCTTGTATCTCTCCTTCACAACTACAAGGTCACCTAATTAATATCACTTTAGTATATCTGTAACTCCACTGGGGTTGGTTACGGGCGTTATAATATTATTGTAATTATTAACTTCAACAAACAGTACGAACAACGATTTATTGAGATACTAATATTTTCACAATACAGGCATACAAACAATATTCAGATAATTATACTTTGTTGTATTGTAAATAATTAACTTTATCTTTTACTTCAATTCTCTCTTTTAATCACGTAACTTCCCTATCGCTCTACCTTGCACCCTACTGAAAGCACAGATACCACTGGCTCAGATCGGATCGACCGACGCTACTCCGGGTCCTCCTGATGCCGTGTAGTGGAGACGTGGTGGTGCAAGGACATCTCCTGACGTGGAAGATAGCGGCCTGGTCTAGACTTAGGACCAGCAGACCTGCAACCCAGGGATAAGCGGCGCCTCGCGTTGATGTCACCTCTGGATGCGTCTTCTGATCGTCAACGCTTTGCCCGAAGCTGCCAATATTGGACCGTAGATTGAGTTTGGGGGGTGGGGGGCAGTAGGCGGTTTTCAGCCCTATTTATACCGTTATCTTCTCCACTGACGTAGGTCGGCTGTTGCTGGGCCGGACCTCCAACAACTCCCCTCTCCCGGAGTGTGGTTCGCACACGGCCTGGATTGGCGAGTGTGCACTTTACATTGCCATTCAAACTGCATACCATTTGTGGTCCCTACAGTATGATTTATTCATTGTTCAATATATTTTATAGTAAAAATGTGACATTTTATAGCTTAAAAGAATTATACGATCCAAAGAAAACTTCGACTGAAAGCCCCGTAGTTTGAGTGCATGCGTGTGTGTAAACATATATAAGATGAATTAGATTTCTAAAGTATTCTTAATTACTTCAGTAGACTTTCATGGCAATGAGGTTATGATGCTAGCGCTTTGTGCGCAGGGTGCAGAGTTCGAATGCTGGACAATGCATGCATATTTATGATTTTGACGTGAAAAAATGGGTCTTGTTTTATAGCCACCATTACCCCTTCAATTGTTATTAATCTTCTGCTGTATTATGATGAAGTTTGTAAGTAGTGATTGAACATATTTAACTTTTACTTTGATTGATTATTTACATGAAGTACAGTAAAAATGCTACGCACAACCTCTTTCTGGTTAATTTATGTATTTTACTTATAAAGAACTGCTTATGTACTATTAGAGACCTGAAATATTCGCGCATTCATTTCGGATCAATCTAGAATTCAAACTCTTATACTTGTAGTTTATTACAACTTCTGTATTTGTCTCACGACCTATTAGACACCTCCTCCAAGACTGTCAGCCCAGTACAGAAATACAATAAAGAGCAGAGTCAATCATTAGCAGTTGATATCTGCTTGAGTGTACAAACATATATGGAGTTTAGCCTAAAAGTCATTGAAGTAGCAAACATTTCCAGTCACTAGTTATACCACAGTTACATTATACTTGTACGAATATGAACCCTGGAACCAACAGTACCCTTTCCACAATATATGCATTGTAAACACAATACCACTACTGTTAAGTTAGAACTACGTAACCGTAACTAATGTTTGTGTTGGCAGGTGAGGGGTAAAGGACTTGACTTGCCGCTAGTGATACGCGACTACAACCTCATCAGGTGGATTGGGGCGAATGGCTACAGGACTTCCCACTACCCCTACTCGGAGGAAATAATGGACTTTTCTGACCAGCAGGGAATTGTCATTATTGATGAGTGCCCCATCGTCAGTGCACAGTACGTATATACAGTAGGACAAAGCCATTAATCATCTAAGATAGAAAATAGTTAGCATCAGCCAAACTTATCTTAAATATATATGCATTTTAATGTTTGAAGTAATAAAATGGTTGCAGAAAAATAATTTTAGGAGTGTATCTTAGGACATCTAAATTCGCCCTGTCATTCTATGTTAGTGAATATCTCAAGGAACATGGTTGTGAAATAAATATCGTTCTACTATTACGATACGTATTTAATTTGGTGTACATTTTTTTAAAACGAAGCGTTTTTCATCATCGGCCAAACACTATTACTAGACTTCCGAAATTATTTTATGGTAGGACGAATTAAATATTTATCATCTGCAATAACTAGTTTTTGTGACGCAAGATACCATATATTTTTCGCTTTCAATCTCCAATTTCCTATTTGTAAATCATTACCATATTCTGTATTTGTAGTGAACTTCGTCGATTCGTGAGGTACATTTTTCAGTATTGTTTGTGAACTAGTAAATATATCCAGCGGAGATAAATAATCAATACAAGTAGAGATACATAAAGTCATATAATTACTTCCCCATAAATAAACACGAAAATAATTGCATTTGTTAGTAGCCGAGTCATTTTCCCATCCTCAAACGATAACACTTTCATTGATCTCTCTTCCCCTGATGAATATGTATCTTATGTCTGAATTCTTTTCTTCGTCCTTTATTATTTCGTCCCTTTCGCTCCTACTATAAAAAAGGGATTCTTTAATTATTTTCCTTTCTCTGTCCACAATTTGTACGAGTCCACAGAAGACAACACACATGCTATACAGAATCGAGAACGCTTATGCTGCCCCTGACTAGCACGCAAGAACATTGCAGTTGTGTGTCGTAAGTTGCCTACCCAATATTCTCAAGGGACAACTGATGACGGTGTTCATGTTAGGTGTCTTCTCGAAAAAAGAAATTGTGTCCCCACGAGTTTAATTTTGAATGGTGTAAGTTTTCATAAAGTATATTTGAAAGGTACCGATGCACTTTTATTGTACTTCGATTTTCTGCGCGTTACTCTAGTAAACTTCACGATGAGTACTAATTAATTAATTTTTTTTTTTCGCTTGTCGAAAGCTTCTGACTTATATTTTATTGGCAAAACTAAATCATAGAGTGGCACAGTTAGGAAAATAAAGCTTCTGACATTGACAAATAAGTAAAAGTTTTGAAATATCTTATAAATAAAATCTTCGATTATTAAATGCCGTGAATAAAATGGCGACATACATGTTTTTTTTTCGGTCCTTTACTTTAAGGTATTAATTAAGGCTAAGGTTCCAAAAATAAATTCTTACATCACGAGAGCGAATGACTTGTCGAAACAGTGTTTTCTGTTAACAATGAACTGCTTCACAGTGAATAGTGAAATGATTTATGACGAGGGGAAATATTTATACGTCGTTCTAAAATAAACTCAGTTCTCAAGTTTTACACTTGAGGGAAAAAAAAGTTATTATATTTATTGTGTGTGTGTGTGTGTGTGTGTGTGTATATATATATATATATCTATATCTGTCTCTTGATTATCATAATAGCAAAAACAAACACTGGCTTAAAATAAGAAGATGGTAAGAGAATGTAAACTTAACTGGTAAGTCCCGTGATCGGAGAGCCAGGTTATACGGAGTATAATATTTTTGAGACATTTCGCAAGAAGAGGAATTATTGGAATTTGTAATTTTATTTTGTAGAAAATAATTTATAATCCCATATGCTTAAATTATTAGACTCTTTTTTTTACACTATGTATGCACTTTCCAGGCAAATTTCTCGCATGCTGGTGCTGACATATTGCAGTCAATGTTGAAACGTGTTATTCGCAAAACAGGTTTTAAGCTATATTTCCTTAAATTGTATTTTTATATTGAAGACAAGCATTTTACAAGCACATTTTCAAAAGAAAGTATTATTATATAATTTGTGTTAATTTTTTATGTTTTATTCGGTATTGCATATACAATGTTTCAAATAGTTTTCCAATAGGCAATCACCAAATATTTGCCAGCTTATCAGACACGCAAAAAAAAAAAAAAAAAGATTTAGTTACAACAACATTTCAAACAGTTTATATGTTAGTAAGTTTTGTGAAACGTAATTATTTTATGGGCTTTAGACACTATCTGAACTTTGAACAACATATAAAATAAGGTAATTTGGTTTTTTATATAAACAAAATGTACAGAAACCCAATAATAAAGATAAGTACTCTCGATTTTTCAATAAAAATATATTGTTGAAATTTTAAACTTAGTTGATAGTTTTAATTCACTATTATCTCGGTATGTTCTTGTTGAAAATAACTGAACACATTCTCAAACTCGAATCGCTCTGGTGAATGGTCGAAGTAGAAACGCTGGCTGTGTACATCTGCACGAGTTAGTGATTATGATGCTGCTCTGGTGCATTCAAACACATTATTTATTGATCGCTGAGCGTGTCAAGGCGCATAGTAGAGTAAGCCACTCATATTCGGGATGTTGCGGTGAAGCGCGGGCAGGGTATGGCATTTCTAAGCTGATTTCAGTCCCCATTTTACCGATTCCCGGTGGAGTTACATAACAATATGCCTTCCGCGTTCATTACTCACAAGTAGCGTGCTGTCTTGTTGTTGGCATTGTGCTATTGTGAAGTTGGTAGAAATGCAGTAAAGTAGTTCTACGTCTGTACATTGTCTCAAAATTGCGATGTTTGAAACTGTCACAAATTAATTTGTTTAATTTTTTTTTTTGTTTTATGCGTATAAGGGCAAGATTCGCCATATTGTTAATATACCTATATTTACACTCCGAATAATTTCGTAGTTAGGCCTACATTACATCAACGCATGAATATAAGTGAGACGGTTCGTGACAATGTTAATTTCACACCCTACGGAAGGTCATAGCGTAGTGTTATAAACATACGCCCTTTGGACATATTTATACGTGAAATGAACTAGGGGCTTTAAGGTTGTGATTAATGGTAGGGGCTGTAGCTAGAAGGTTGATTAACTGTAAAACTGTCTAGGTCGAGAGTCTGGTTATTATTGAAATACTGAACGTTACAATTACATAATCGCAGTTGAAATGTACAGGGGGAGCGATATGAGATGGTGAAAGACAACTATTACTTGACTAGACTCATGTTGCAGTACTGGGTTGACTAGTTGTTCCAAGGCTGTTGGAAATGACGAGACGGCGGCGGCACAGCTGGTCTCTGCAGTGGCCCTTCATGGCCGGCGTCACGAGGATGAAGACAATGACCGCCACTCCGCACAGTTACACATCGGCGTCTCAGTGGCGCAATCTACCCTGGTTTCTGATTCCTCGTGGGGGTTCCTGCTTGCAGTCATTTGGCAACGACGCACGCCCAGCTCGTCGCAATCGCAGTCCGGGATTCTACTGAATGTGAGCGGGCGTGTTCAGGTGACGATGCAAATTATAGGCGCCTTCACGCCGGCGTAACGGTAGGAAGAGATACAGGTCCCAAGCACGGCTTTCAAAAACGTTCAGTTGTACGCTAACAGTCGATGAGTTGTTTCCATTTGGAACTGTTAAATATCGCGTAACTATGTTGTCATTGCTCTCTGTAATATTTAGTGTCGTGCGCAGTCCCTGGGCAGCGGAGTGATGAGTGATTGTTGTGATGCAGCTTGTGGTCGGACGAGCTGCTCAAGAACCACAAGAGGTCTCTGACAGAGCTGGTACGTCGAGACAAGAACAGGCCCTCCGTCATCATGTGGTCTGTCGCCAACGAAGCAGAGACCGAGTTAGAGCAGGCAGTCGCATACTTCAAGTAAGACACTACAAACATATCCAGTAAGCATGTGCGCGGATGTGTGTGGATATGTGTGTGTGTGTGACAGAACAGATCAGAACACATTAAAATGACACCAGTACCCAGCTGAAGGTCATACCTGATCCTAGTTACTAGAATTTAAAATAAATTTGGAAAATAGCTGAAACATAAAATTTTTCACGTTATAAAAAATTAAAACAAGTTAAATTTTAAAATTACAGAGGTATAGAATTATATTTTGTTATAATCTTAAAGAAAAAGTTACGTTATAATTTAAAAATGCCAAAAGTTAAAATGCCTCTTTCTCCACCCTTGAACCCTCACCCAGCCATGCTCTCCGGAGACAGAGGGGTCAACGGTTGTTGTCGTGTCTGTGTCTGTGTTGTGATGGTGTCAGTGTAATGTTGTTTGTGTAGAGTGTTGTACAGTGTAGGTGTTGTTCCTTTAGTTTTCTTGTTCTTGTGTAAATGTGTAATATCAGTGTCTTTGTGAGTCGGACGACATCAATATACGAGATTATGTTATTGTTTATAATGACATGTGATGTATTGTTAGTGAAGGCTCAAGAGGAACATTTATTAATCTATTTTCGAAAATTATACTAATAGCCATTATTAGATTGGTAGGTATTGCTTTCATTAGTGATGATTACATTTCAATAAGGAAAATAATTCTAGTAACCCCTCTGTATGCGAGACACAGTGCAGCGCAGAGATTTGTGCGACCCTTTACATCGGGGTCTTGAGAGCCGATGAGGGCGAAACAAGGATAGTATGGAGCAGTGCCTGAATGTAAGGGTGGGGGAAACGGGAGATCCCCAAGAAGGAAACCCCCCGACCAGCGGCATCGCCCTGCACGATTCCTACGTGCGAAAATCCGGGGGTGACCCAGCCGGGAATCGAATCCGGTTCGCCTTGGGCCTCCGTGTGCGAGACTGTGAGTGTACAGACACAGTGTTGTAGGTGCAGGAAAAGAGTGTTGATCAACTTTGCATTATTCTGACGTTTTATAATATCGCTATAAATGTACTCTATGTGGCCAGCATCGCCATTAATCAATGGAAACGTCCCGGTAGGTAGGTGGACTGACCCGCACACATCATACCTAAATTATAAATTTAACGTTAAGTTAATATGTCTGGCAGCTACAGAAGTGAGCATGGGCGCAAAATGCAAACAGTTATTTTGAACGAGGCATGGTTGTTTGTCCTTACAAGTTTGGTTGTTTATTTCCCGTGCCGTTTCACGGATGTCGCAGACACCCGAGGCAACGGTGATTGACGCGATGGTGAAATTGCAGCGACCAGGTGAGATAACCGGAGGGCGCGTGAGGACATGGCCTTCAGTTCCTCTTGTATGTAGTGAGATTGAGATGGAGCAGAAACGAATACAAGGGCGGAGAAAAGGAAGCGCTGCTATATAGAGATCCCGCGAGCCAACGGAAACCTCCACTGCCATTTTCACGTGCGGAGGTCGAATGTGAGCCCATGTTGAGTCAAACTCGTATTGTCTTGGCTCTTGCCTCTCGCCTAAGAGGATTCTAAAATGGGAATGCGAGGAATCAACGACACGCCAGTCCGGAACCGGTAAGCCGAGAACACTTGCATACAAGCCAGTTGAAGCGTCCCACGTTGTGGATTCAACGTAATGTAATATTAATTAATAAACAGAGCATCTCTCGTGAGAAGTTCTTGCCCGGATAACACTGCAGGCATATGAGTAGAAGTAAGACAAGGCAAATATGCGACTACTAATAAGAACTTATCAAACCTCAACTTCTGCGATAAAACCTGGCAGATACTAAAACATTGTTCAACTGTCTGTAAGTCAACATACTAACGCAAAAAAAAAAATATATCACTAGCTACTGAATAACTACTGAAATGAATCATTGACAGCTCTGATTCCTACCAAAGATTTAATAAAATATATGAAGCAATGTTTGAGAATAGTAGGATGAGCGGGCAGGATATATATTCAATTAGAACTGTGAATTAAGAAAAATAAAATTACACTTTCTATTAATAACATACTTGGATAGGTTTAATTTACCAAAAAACATTTTATAGAGAGATTTGATGCCGACACTATCTAGCCAATATTTATTTCTAAACATGGAAAATATGTTAATGAACATTTCTTAATCATACATAGTATTCGTGGTGGAAAAAAAAAAAAAAAAAAAAAAAAAAAAAAAAAAAAAAGGATAGTTTAATACGGCTGCAGAAAAAAAAATAAATCAAAGGTAGCTGCACGCTGTTGAGATCGTTCAGACTTGTAAATGAAAATGCTGACCGTCGTTGCAAAGTCGAACCAGCTCACGTAAAATCAAAATTGTAGACGTCTTCGCCGCTGTAGTTGTTCCTCATCTGCGTATAAAATTATTCCCTAAATAATAAGTTCACGGGATTATATGTGAATACCACAGTCTTATAATACTCGCTTGATATGAGCATGGTACGCGAACCATACCTAACATTTAAAACACGGCTGTCGTCTTAACACAGTCCTCAACCTTGCCACGTCTTCGTGCCAACTTACATGACTGGTTTTGTTTCAACTCGGGCTTGTTTAGCAATAAATTACACCAAATTCCTAATTGGGCGATCACCTCAGATAGCCACAGCTCTAGCGAAAAATCCAATAAGGCTTGAAATTCTTTAGTCAGTTTAAAACATTAACCCAGAAACTAAAATTTTCAACAATCTCGTTTTAAATTAACAGTTTCTCTCATAGGCTAGCTAGTAGCACTTCACATAGTTACAAAATACAATTTCGCACATAGTAAAATGTTGACAACTTTCTCTCTGAAAGGAAAAGTAATATGTTTACCAATTCCTATTAAAAAAAAATTGATTCCTATTATGTGTTAACTAATGGAAATTACAATTCTGAAGGCTGATAAACTTCTAACTTACATGAAAAGATTACCAAAAACATAAATATACCGTACTTCATCCGCCTATAGTTTTAGGTAAGGTAAAAAGTAGAAGGAAACAGAGAAGTTATCGCCATGGTGTTTGGAAAGGGGGGGGGGGGGGATAGGAGCTAGGCGCCTTCCGCCTCCCAGTGACGTCATATTGACTTCGAACCAATCGTATTACAATATTAATACATTTTGCGAACGCCGACCAGCCAATCATCGAGTTGCCACATGATTGCAGCAGATCAATCGCGTGAAGGCACTGAAACATCACTTGTGGGAGCCAGTCTCCGACCACTCTTCCATATCAACATATCAAATGTGAACTTTTATATTAATTCTGGTGAAACCAAAGATACTTTGTGATGCTGTGAAATTAAAAGCGAGGGAAAAAACGATCATTCTCCCATTGCCCATACGCCAAACAGACACACACACACACACACACACCACAATCAGCCCCACACCTTTCGAGTGACTACTGCCGAGTGATTCCAAAACGGCTCCAAAATGACCAATTACTATACATAATGACTCCAACATGACTCCTATAGACTGACTCCTACAGACTTACTCCTTCTTCTCGTTCTCCTACAGATTGAATCCAGCTGACTAACTCCTGATATTCTCCTCCTCCTCCTCCTCTGGACTCCTGCAGACTCACTCCTACAGACTGACTCATTCTCCTCATATAGACTGACTCAAGCCGATTGACTCCTCCTCCTCTGGACTCCTGCAGACTCACTCCTACAGACTGACTCATTCTCCTCATATAGATTGACTCAAGCCGATTGACTCCTCCTCCTCTGGACTCCTGCAGACTCACTCCTAAAGACTGACTCATTCTCCTCATATAGACTGACTCAAGCCGATTGACTCCTCCTCCTCTGGACTCCTGCAGACTCACTCCTACATACTGACTCATTCTCCTCATATAGACTGACTCAAGCCGATTGACTCCTCCTCCTCTGGACTCCTGCAGACTCACTCCTACAGACTGACTCATTCTCCTCATATAGACGGACTCAAGCCGATTGACTCCTCCTCCTCTGGACTCCTGAAGACTCACTCCTACAGACTGACTCATTCTCCTCATATAGACTGACTCAAGCCGATTGACTCCTCCTCCTCAGGACTCCTGCAGAATGACTCCCGCAGATAATGTTTCAGTGTTTTCACGCGATTGATCAGCTGCAATCATGTGGCAACTCGGTGATTGGCTGGTCGGCGTTCGCAAAACGTATTACTATTGTAATACGATTGGTTCGAAGTCAATATGACGTCACTGGGCTTGCATACGGGTATATTATGAGCAGTAATGGGGGATCAGTCGTGAGGCTTAGTTTGACAACAGCTGCTGTGAATGATACATCGTCTGGGATAGCTTCTGCAGCTTCACATATAAGTCTTATTCTGCACCCGCGATGTCTTCAGGTACTCCAGAGCTAATGGTAGCTACGGCAGTGCCATCGACGTCTTCTGGAGTGGTACCAGCAGAGCCATTGACTTCTTCGAGAGGCATTCCTATAGTAGTATCGTCGTCGACCTCCTCGGATAGATCACCTACAGCATTGCAGCCATCAACGTCTTCAGGCATGACGTTGACAGTGTCATCTACTTCATCAGATGGGTCTCCTACAACGGCTCCATCATCATCGCGACCTAAGCCAACAGTGTCAAGACTTCGTTGCATGTACTGTTAGTGAAACTTTTGCGAATAGCAGCAATGTTAGACGACACGAAAAGCATCAATGTAAGATGAACCCGTCCCTCAGGGTATATGGGTGTAAGAAGTGTCTTCGTCTGTTTGCTCGTACTAACACTCTCTACAGACGTTTGAAAATATGTAAAGGATTTGTTAACCCCCCCCCCCCCCCACTAGCAAACAACAAGATGTATTGTCGTCGCCTCAAACCTGTGACAAACTTACAAGTACTGCTGTGTGCAATGATGACGTAAAAATGCCATCGTTATCTTTTACAGTAAGTGATGATGCAATGGCGTGCTACCATCGGTAAGTGTTGATGTGCATGTGGACAGTATGGTCAATTCGCTGTCTCGATATCGGGTCGATCGTGTCGCTACTGTGGCGAGACGTGCGGCAAAAGTAGCAATGTGCATAGGCACGAGTAGATTGGCAAATTCACGAAGAAGACAGGTGAAACTTATTTGAATTTTGTCTGTCATAAGTGTGGTCATGAATTTAATAGTTATAATACAACGAACTACGAGGAAAAAGAGTGTCGTGAAGCATATATTGTCAGCATGACAAACAAAGTAAACCTCCTGCTCGAAAACATGTCTATGTTCTAGGCAAACATAAGAGTAATTAATTTTTTCTGAAGCGATCTGCATTCATGGGCCTTCTGAAAGATTACGTTGCTCCGAATCTGACAGCTTCGTCGAAAGATATTTGCTTGTTCCTGTCAAGTACGAAACAAAATTTAATAAATCAATTACCGAAGAGATGGAAAAAACAAAGATTTCTAAAATATAATATTTTACTGGAATGTATCTATTCGAACCCAAAATCGAACCATTGTAGAAGGGCATTCATGACCCAGAATGTACCAATCTTTAATGCATATGACAGTGAAAAGAGAGTAAATGATAATATACAAAATATATGTTGGGTGGAATTAGAAATGGAGATGAAGGGTTCAGGCTGAACACTCGATTTGTGGATCATCTGCATCTGAGAACGACCGTATGCCATCCTTCTTACAAAATAATATGATAACTTATTCCTGCTTTCGAAAAAATCAGCGCAAAGAACTGTTCGTATGTATGTACAATTTTGTAAATAAAAATATATATTAAATATGTTGCATTTATTTATTTTATAAAAACCCCTCTGCTTTATGTAAAAATATTTAAAATAAAAATGCTTGCATTTAAGTATAAAACAAACAATTTAATATGACAATTTACGTACTTTGAAGGAATGATCGGTATCACCATTTGGTACAGGCTGACAGCAGGCGGCATAATTGAGAAATTAACACCACATATATGTTGAAAATAGAATCCAACATGGAGGGTGCCAACAGCGCAACCTATACTTTAAAAAACATAAATAAATATGACTTCCACCTGGCAGATGAATTAAAACACTAGTGCCATCTGGGCGATGAAAGCATATTAAATCCAACATGACAGCCTACAGCTATAAATAAACAAATGACAGCCGAAAATTCCAAGTTGGTGGAATGAGCATAGGTGAGGTGGGACCTCTGGAAATGTAAGTTTTTAAATACATTTTAAAAATAATTTTTATAATACATTTTAATCAATTTTAATAAAAATTTTAAAATACATTTTTTTACGATTTTTTGGGAACTTTTGTTTTTAAGGTCAATCAAAGTCACAAGGTCAAAGTCACCTGCATCCAATATGGCAGCTAAGATGGCTGACAGAACCAAAATGGCTGATGGTTAGGCCTCACTCATATCGTGGATCCTTTGTATGGATTAGGCGTACCCTAACCTATAAAACCAATATGGCCACCACAGCCATGTCCGTTTGTCTTAAGAGCCCCTCATATCGCTATAATTGGCTGAAAATTATCTTTATGGGATTTTTGTTTTATAAATGAGGGTCCCGGTGGTTTTCTTTTTAGAGAAAAAGGGAAATGTTTAAGGAAAAATGGAAATTGTTAGGGACATTCTGGCGATTTTAACCGTTTTTGTGGAAAAAGGGAAAATGTCAAGTGGAAAATGGTGGACGGGTGACGTCACAACATGGTGGTGGTTGACGTCTAGCTGCTATCCCCCAAGCCCTTGGCGCCAACTTCCCCATTTCTTTCTACTGTAAACAAATTTACAATCTCAAATTATATATGAATGGTATCTCAGATCTAGGCCACCAAATTATGAAAATTATAGTTAAAATAAGTTTTTCCATGTGTTACATCAAATAGCAATTCGTCGTTGCGAACGGTGGCCGAGGACTTTCGGTTGATGCTGTACCGTGCTGTAAGTGGTCCTCGATATCAGTTACCTTTAATGTAGGTATACAAATAAAAATATTTCTTTTATGTTTTGGTAGCAAATCATTTCGTTTCAGAAAATGTTCAACTGTAACTAACTATGGAAAATATGATATCTTGTCCCAGGTAAATATTTATATTTAATTATTTTTTTGGTTATAATCTGCCTAGCGGAAAATAAAATTTTACAGAGTGTCTTCTGGTAGACAGAAATGCGAATACCTTGGGTCTCTAGTTATTTGAAATCAATGATTCGAATTTGGGACTCTGGAGAGAAATAGGCAATGATATTATTTGATTCCAAAAGCATAACATTATCGTTTTACAGAGCGAAATATATTAATTTCAATGGAAATAATTAGACTCCGGGCTGTGTCCGGAATCTTTCAGCACTGTTTCTGCACTAAAACTAAAAGTGCTATTGTGTTGGCATTTTGCAATAAAATGAGCAAATGAAAAATTCATTATGTTAAGGCACGTTTTGAAACATATGTAACTGTTTCCATCGTCATAAAAAATACTAATTAAAAATGTGGTGCAAAATCTTTTATAGGTTAAATAATTACCGTACTTGTGATGTGACTATTCTCTAATGTTTCAGATCAATAACCGAGCATGTGAGATCACTGGACACCACTCGAGCTATCACGCAAGCCATCAACAAGGGTTACAATGACGATAGAGTGGTGAGATTATCGACCTCTGATACCTTCTTAGTTACACAAGCACACATCATTCAGTGAGTTCCTTTCATTTTGTAGCTCTTAGAAAGCCATATTGAGGGTGCGCAGTTGTATTGATCACGCCTTTTTTCAATGATTCTCGTATATCGAGGTCGGACATTAGAGTTTTAAATATTTTATATTATTAATAAATATCAAGTGTAGGGTTTAATGTGCTAAAAATATTTTCATTTTCAATTTTCTTATTTAGGTTTTCTGTCTGGAGGACATCGCGTCTTGAGTTAACCAATTATAACTTTATCAGGTAAAATTTAACACCTGAAGTTGTCTTGAATATCAAGATTGGCGCTACACACAGTTTAGATTGAAGGCATTGTTTTACAGGTGGGACAGCCCTCATAATTCAATGAAAATCTTTTTATCCTGTAGTTACACATATTTACTATGCGGGTCATGCAATATGTGAAACGAGTGCTCCTTTGCAAGCGCCACAAATATTTAAAAGAATGTGGTCCTTAGGGACTGTTCCCATCCGCATAGTGAGGAGGCCGAACCCATAAATCCAAGAAACATCGACTTCATAATGGGAGAAAAATATTTTCATGGGACCCATTGAGGAAGTTCTTATACTCGCCCACCTGACGAAACACCGAAACGATTTGGGTCCATGCGAAACCATATCTGTGAATGCAACATGCTGGTATCTTTTCCCTGTAAAAGTTCTCATTTACCTGTACATTAGACAATGTTTACATGACCGGTGCTCTTATATTCATTGTTCGCGGTTGATTAAACATTTTTTAATGCCTGCTTAGAGCATTCACCGACATACCAAAAGTCATGAGACAGCAGTATATGTAAAAGTAATAGTCTAAGGCGCCATCAGGCTTGTATCACTTGTGCTCTGACTTTGTATGAGTGAGTGTGTGCTGGTTATGACATTGCATTGCCGCTCTTTATGGACTTCGCTCACCCCCACAACCACGAGATATTCCCGCAGGATAATGTACTTTGCCATCGGCACAAATTGTCCGGAATTGGTTCGAGGAGAGTTCTATATAGAGATTCAACGACTGCTGTGGCTACATCGTTCGCCCGATATGAACTCCATCGAGCATGGTATGTGGTGGGAGGTCCACCGAAGATCCTGCACTTACGTGTTACAGGAAGCTGTGAGTAGCTATCCAGATGGCATGGTTCAACATCTCTTCACAGGTGTTTCTTTCAATTGTGGAACCTGTGCCACGAAAGTATCGATACTTCGCCGGGATAGAGAAGGACCTACACGATATATCCATATCACATGGTTTTTGACATGTCAGTGCATATACTTTACTGCTCATTTTATATCGTTCCACCAAATTCAAAGTTAACATTTCATTGGAACCCAATAACTTTGTTCGCGTGTCGATCATAAAATATCTGTACACATTTCATGTTTTGTGTTTGGCTCACAATTTGAATGAGTGTTTTGTTATATCCCCGCTCATTATCCTCAAATCTATATCAGGGAATTGTTACTAAGCTCAACATCTTAACCTAAACCCTATATCCCAACATATACCTATCTTCTTGCCTGGCTGACTATGGTGGTAACGACGATGAGGGCAATAACGATAATGATGACAATGTTGGTGATAATAGGTAGGATGATTGCGATAAAAGTGTTGATGATGATTGTGATGGCGATGCTATAGACGATGGCTGGTACGAAGGTGGTGTTGACACACAGAGGCTTAATGTTGGCCGGGGTAACACCCATCGGTTAGACTGTATTTTGGGCATGCCCTGTAGTAGGCTGTTGCCTGTTACGCATGGTGTGGGGCATGATTGGAGATAGAGGTGTCGGAATGCACTGGTCAGAGGGGACGGGGAAAGCCCAGAGGGAAACCAGAGAGTGTTTCGAGACTTGACATGTTAACCTGAGGTTGGGTTGTGTGTCGTCCCACAGGCGCAGTTCCTCGACGTGATCTGTGTCAACGAGTACATCGGCTTCTACACCAACACCGGCCTGCTGGACACAGTGAGGCCGACCGTCTCCGCCTTGCTGGAGAACTGGCACAACAAGCACAACAAGCCCATCATGGTGTCCGAGTACGGAGCTGATAGTATGACTGGCCTGCACCTGGTCAGTATCGCCGCAACAATATAGCTAGTCTTAGATAACCTATGAATGAAATGAAATACTTGAAAAGCTCTTAAATAGTTTACTCATGAAATGTGCTATAATCCAAAGTACTTGGATACATCCACTTCTTTTAATGCATCTGTTGTCAATTATGCATGCATCAAGTGAAGGCCGTGGAGATGCGAGAGCAACGGGCACAGACCTTGAATCCGGAAACAGGAGACAAGTGTTTTATCTCGCAGCAGTGCATCTGACTCGCGTTCGGAGGTTGTTACTTCGAGTCTTGCTGGCTGCACGGAAGTGCGTAAATCATCTATTTATATTCCAAGAGCGATTCATTACGGTGTGAGTTCTCATTTTCTCGCCCATTAATGAACAATTGGTCTGTGTACTTAAAATCTATTATTATTACTCAGTGAGACGAAGTGTTCAAACCGTTTGTGTATACGTCCGAGTGTAAGAATTGATCCTTCCGTGAGCGCCTGCAATCTTTGATTTATCCATTTTTTCGACGTAAGTTCCATTTTAAAACGTTTAACGAAAATTTTAGCGTTGCGAAATTTAGAAATTTGCTTCCTAAGCTTTACCAAAATGTTGCAGATTAATTTCCATCACAAATTTTTGAAGTTGTAAATGCCGGAGATAAATACATGTTTTGATTTACGGGTAATCGCTGAAACAGTACTATAGTTGTGCCAGCCTGAGATCATTCTCGGTCCCATCGACCCTAGGGAAAGCGAGACAGAACGACATGCGAAACAAAAATCCCGCACACAATCGATAGTTAGCAGGAGGGTTACAGATGGGTCCATTGTTGCCCCGTGCAGCAGTAACATTTCAAGCAGTTTCATGTGTCGAGAGCTGTTTGAGATAAGACACAATGACTGAAGGTGGCACATGAGGGAAACTGTAAGTGTTGCAGTCACGAACTGGCGTGAGCTAGTATTTATAATGCAATAAAACTAACCATCCATGATTTTCTTGTTACAACACATGAAGTCAATTTTCACTGTACATATTGTCGCTCATCCAACATCATATTTCTTGTTACAGTTCATAAAGTATATGCTGTTCGCGATAAACTGAGCAATTTTTTAAAGCCCTGCTTAAGATCTACTTGTACGCACATTGTGTAGTCTTCCACCGTATGTAAAATTAACTTTGTCGTTGGCCTCCTCACTTTATTCATACGTCCGTCAAGGAAAAATCTGACATTACTTGAAAGGTAAATTATATTTTACAAATTTACTAATTGTTTCACTTTCAACATTACAGAAAACAGAATGTAAAATAAATCATTTCAGTATTCACCAATATTTACCTGCCGTGTTTAGTTCAACGTTAAGACATGAAACTACTTTTTCTACTTTGATGCTAACTGTACTGGATGCATGCAATTTAGTGCGTCGGTTAACATATACAGGTAGGTGTAGGGAGGTGTTACAAAAAGGTTGATTTAAAAAGTGTTCAATTAACAGCTTAAAAAACAAACTGTCGCCAGAAACAAATAGGCAGACGTCTGTGCAGGACTCGCAGTGTTTTGTATGCGAATGCATATAATATTGCCTGTGCGCTAGGCACTCAATCGCTGCAGACGAATATTTGTGTGCTTTTTACTTGTATACGGTGGGTTCTGGGCAGTTGCGACAAGAGGACCAATTTTGTTACTTAGGAGGCCATACTTCTCAATAATTCATCCTCAAAAGTTGGAAATTCCTTACAGTAAAAAGTTTCCAGGAAAAATAGAATGGCCACCCGTGTTAATTCCTGTATGGGGAAAGGTATTCATGTGAGTTTGACTTAAGTTGAAGATCCCATTAACACAGAACAATGATCGGAGATATGTAATCACATTTCACTTTATTTCCGATATTTTGCAAAATAACATTTTAAATCACACTTTCCAAGGGTATATAGTTCCCTTAATATTAAATTAAGGTAATATATGTCCTATATATTTTCTACTTATTTTTAGATAAGGAATCACCTCACGAAGTTTATGGGTCTAATTGTGAAACATATTTAAGGGCCGAGCTGAAATACTTAAATGTTGATACGTAATTTTGGTGGTGGATTGTACGCATTAACAACGACATGCAACCCTCTGTGTCTAACATGTAGTTGGCATGTGTTGCGCACAGCTTCCAAGCGCCATCTGGGCCGAGGACTACCAGTCGCAGATGATGGAGGAGCAGTTCAAAGGCTTCGACGACGCGAGGGCCAAAGGCGACTCTGCCGGCGAGATGATCTGGAACTTCGCCGACTTCATGACTGATCAGGGTGAGTGCTTGGAATACTCAGCATCGCCTTCTTCTGTTTCTCCCACTTGTCCGTGGTGCATGCACAAACCTATCGAGTCATTTGTAAAGTGGGAAATATTTTTCCAGCTGAATTCCTTCCTCCCCAAATGTCCCCCCCCCCCACTCCCTTCACTTTTACACCAGCGGGGTTCGTAAGACGAGCTTGCTGTTGCTATTTTTTCTACTTCATTCTCTTATATTTGGACATAGTCTTCACATTAATACTACACGTATACTGAACATTCATAGTGCAACTATTTTACTTGCAATGAGCATGCTTTAATACCGAAGGTAAATGTAGTAATAATTTATAATATATTTTATATGTAATAATAATTATAATAAATCCAAAAATATACGTAATTATAACAATCGCAAAAACACTGGGAGAAGGGAATGGGCCTAGGGAGGGGGAATCAATTCTATACTGGGAGGTATGATCTAGTTATAGTTTTGGTTACCACTTCACCTTAAGGGTGGGGGTGGGGGAGTTCAAAGATCCCAAAAAACCAGGCTCGTATTATTGTACCATAAAATTTAGATTCTGATGTACCATAATTATAGTGCACATACCGATGTTTACCATATGTTATTCATACCAAAATTTCGGTATCGTGTATGATAGTTTTAAAATTTGTGCCATAATTTACATCCACGCAATAAAACTGAAAGACTTGTTGATAAACGAACACGCGAACATGAAAACCAACGGTGTGTGTCAGAGATAGGAACAATGGTGATATGGCATTCTCTCCCACCATACAACCGCACCTGATGTACGGGATGGAACTGAACTCTACCAACAAATCTTGGCAGGTGGTTCCTCATCAAAAACAGGCCGAAAATATAAACAGGACCTTTATTCTAAGTCTATTCCGATGGGGTGTAACCACACTTGAAAGCGTGGTTGAAGCATTTTTTTTTCTCGCCAACATAGCGAGAATGAACATTAAAATATCTTGGGTTTTTGAATAATACATCATTAAATGACGATGTACCAAGCACAAAATTATAGGCTGCAATATTAACCCCCCATCCATTACAAGGAAGGGGTTTCCAACCACATTTTTGCAAATTAACATATAACTGTACCACATAGTTTGTTGTTTCCTGTGAACTTGTAATCTACCGTACATGGTGAACAATCATTACGTCTTGCGTTTTTAAGCTAAATGATACCATTTTCGAGAAATTAATTCATTTCGATAAAGGTGGAGATGGAGCAATGACGAAAAGACATGGTGGTGAAACGGGTGTGCCCCGAATAAAACCACTGACCAATGGTAACGTCTGCCACGTTTCCCAGATACGAATATTCGTGTCGAACCCGCCGGGAATAGAGTCCAATTCGCCATGGTGGGAGGCGAGCAGTCTGGCCACCACACCACGGGGCTTACTAGCATATCAGCGATAGTTTGTTGCGGTAGGTATGGATAACGTGCAGAACATGACTTGTTCCAACATTACATTGTATCATTTTGATACGCCCTTCTCCCCAAAGGCGCATCAAAGGGGCATTAAAACAACGGCCCAAAAGAGTAAACAATCATACAAATTCAACCATTCAGAAAAATAACCTTTTTGGATGTAGCGAAGTTAAACATCAATATTAAAGAGGAGACACCACCCGTTCCCCAATTTACAACACGTGAGGTTGCACTTTTTCTTTTTTATTGAGCTGTTTTTCTTTTTTGTTGATAGCAAATTCATACAATTGACTAAGATATGTGAAAGACAAAACTTCAAAATGTACATCCTTATGACTACAGGCCATTTCGTGAAACATTATCAATTCTATATCGCCTCAAATACATTTATTAAAAATGGCCATCAAATTTTTTTATATAAAACCATGGTTTTCCCAATATACCACCCTTAAAAATTTACCTGGCCACATAAACATAGAGATGGAGGCCAACCAGGTAGCTATGATTATTTTCATATGTTATGGCCAAATTCACAAACGAAGGCACACTGACTCGATAATTGACATAAATATATATCTGAGAGTACAAAATTTCACTGGCTGTTAAATAAACACTTTACTTTCAAAATTTTTGGCGATTCAAGAACACAAAGGCCAATTAGTGAAAATTTGCGACTTCTTAATCAAGGATTGAGTCCTTTTGTAATGGTCAATTTCCTCACAATATTTATGGCAATTAAAAATTACAAAAAGGCCAATTAGATAAAAATTACAACACCTCAATGATTGATAAGTCCTTTTGAAGTGGACACTTTACTCACAAGATTTTCATTTTTCAGCCGAACAACATTTTTGGGACCAATTGTGACGCCATCTTCTTCCAAGTGGAAGTATTCGTGATCTGGGGCGTACTATGTAACATATGTGGGCATATATGCAGCTGGATAACACATAGCTCTTATCACATTCGACATGGTTCCCGTGTGTCGTAGAGGCATTCATTTATTAGCATTCCTTGGTTTATTGAATGTTATATTTTCATATAATATATTTCATTCTGAAATCTGGTAAACAGGGTGTATAGGCTGAATAAAATATCCATATAAAAATGTCACAACACTCAACCATGAAATACACGAAAGTGCTACAAAACTGATAAACACTATTTATTCGATTCGCTGTTAAGGTGTGGCTATGGCCACATCCTTGAACATTCGTCGGTAGACATGATGAGCTCTCTGTGGCCAAGTACACTGACGACATGGTGAAAGAAATAAGTTACGCCCAGTAATATGTTCAGATATTCATAGACACATATATACATGTTACTTAAGAATGGGAACAAACTTCGACAGGCAATTCGTTACGAAAATATAAGACGAAAATGTATGTACAACTTATCCCCTAAAGTGATTATTAAGGGAGTTTGTGCCCCCCCCCCCCAAAAATTGTGTTTTAAAATGCACTTAGTTGAAAATATCATAAACCACTTGTGATTAAGCAACAAAACGGTGACTGGGGTTTTGTATAAACCCAATATTGCGTCTCTAAAAACGCGATTGGAAATATCATCCCCCTTCTGATTGGAAATGGTTGTCTGCACCCTTTTCTTGTATCAAACTTCGTAACACTACGTTATAAGCAACTTTTAAAGACGCTCTGTGACTCAACACTTCTAAAGTAACATAAAAAATGTTGTCTTTTCGGAAGAATCTCAGGTGAACCGTTTGTGAGATAATTCATGTTGAACATTCAAAACAGAACGTGTGTCCATACCAGACATGCAAAACACAGTGTATGTAGAGTAAGGCAATTTGATTGGCAATTATTCAGGAGCGCACAGCTCGCTTAGTAATCACTTGACGAAAAATAGTACTACTTAACATTTTAGTCTTATATTTTCGTCAGGAATACACTGCCAATGTTTGTTCCCATGTTTGAGAAACGCGCTGTAGCTGTTACTCTTCTAGTTTGATGGAAACGATCATTTCGATACGCAGTTTCGACGAATGTTGAATGTGTTCATTCAATGTCTGATCGTATCGACGGATGTACTGAGGCGTGAGGCAGGCTGACGATGTACTGAAAATGCCTGTCTTGTCCCACAGGTGGAACGATGTCTCGATAGAATACTGTTAGAATCTCCACTTTCCTTAGCGGTAGCCTTACACTAATGGAACACAGCACGTTGACTGCATTAGGAGTGGTTGAAGAAATTCTTTATTATAAGTTAATTTGTCATATTTCCTTTTGAACTATCGAATGATAGTTAACGAGTTTTAACTATTTTTATTACAGCGTATAATAATTTAAAATCAATTTTCCTATATTGAGAATATTACTCAGTTTTTGTTATTCTCAAATAATTTACCCTGTTCATTTGATGGGAATATTTGTTTTTAATGTAGTAAAATTTCCTTTATTTTTGCTTAGTCACTTTCCCTTGTGTCATGATTTTCTTTCATATTTTCTTTCACACACACACACACACACACACACACACACACACACACACACACACACACACATATATAACACACACACACACACACACACACATATATATATATATATATATATATATATATATATATATATATATATATATATATATATATATATATATATATATATATTAGCTGTCTCTTAAAATTAACACAGTTTTTAAAGTACATTTTTCTTACGTCTGAGTGAAATTTGTTTCCCTTACAAGTGGTACAATTTCCTGTCTTTTTTCTGCAGTGTAGGCAAACGTTAATATTTGTTTAATGTTTCAGGGGTGATGAGACCGAATGGAAACAAGAAAGGTGTTTTCACACGAAATCGGCAACCCAAGATGGCGGCTTACACCTTGCGTGAGCGATACCTCTCGCTGGCAAAGAAATAGCACGAGTAACAAACATGTATCACCAAACTGATGCTCGCTAGCTGAAAGAGATTCCATCCATACTTGTAGTGAACGTGTAGAGAAATCTAGTCCGCTACTCTAGTAGTAGTGCTGTAGTAGTTCGGACCACTAAATACCTTTCTGCTTTCAACGCGTTGCGTTTGGGAATGTAAACCCTGTGACTTTGTAAGAGATTAAGTATTATAAACCAGAGTCGAACCCAGGAACTTTTGAAGTGTACATAGACATAATAAATGTACATACTTTTAAATAAAATGTTATAATAGTGCAATGATCAACAGAGTTCAATCTTTAGAATTCTGACCACTTAAGCACGCTAGATGCTTCTAACTTCACGTGCAGTTTACAAATTTTAGTATTAAGAATAATAATTTTAAAACGTTCCACCATACTGTAGAACTGATAGTGAATTATAATAAAACCGTCATGAACACGTTAAATGTGTAAATTATTTACTAAAAGAATGTGTTTATCTCCCTGTTCTTGTGTAATTTTAAATGCTGACTTTAAAACACACAAGTTATCCTTAAAAGGTCCAACGAAACTTCAGGCAAACGCTAGTGTTTCGTTTAAACGTTTTATCCGGCTGTCAAAACAGCCAATCCAAAGCTCGCGTACATAAGAAATTTCTCCTGATATAAGAGGCCTATGATGCCAAAAAAAAAAATAAATAAATAAATATGTGTGGAAAATTTCAGTTACAGAACTGACTACTGTCTTACTTCGTCAAGTTTCATAATACATGTGGTATTATAGAACTACAATTATTGTTTAGTGAAGTACGCGCCCACTATTGGTATCTGTTTTAAGTGGTTACAGTGCCGCAAATCAAAATATACTTGCTGTAATTGTGAAAGAAATTAATGTTTGAGTTACTCTTAGTTATCGGTTCAATCAAACGTAAATGTACGAATATTACAAATATACAATTTAATTGGGTGGAATTTTCTGATACAAATTAACTAGTGCATTTATCTCAGGACGTAAATTTTGTTTTAGCAAAACCAAATGATGTTCGTTTTTAATCATAATTCTTTTAGTCATATTTTTGTTTGTTAAAATATTATATTCGGTAATTTAAAAAAAATTATAATTTAGTCCGAATCAAATGCCCGTCAACGAATGTCCCGTATTTTAGTCGACATCTCTTAGTTTACATTTCCCAGAATAGGGCAAAAAAAGAATTGTACTAAAACAGTACAAATACACTGGAAATATTTAATATTCTGTTTTATTCTCATCAGAGTTCACACCTAATGACTCAAAACATTTCATGATTACAGCTGGATAAATTGAAATATATAAAATTCCTTGTAAATTCATATCACTTTCAAAGGGTGTAGCTACCTTTTTTAACATCAACAATTGAATGACCAGAATAATTCGTAATACAAGTACCTATCAGGATTATCAACATTACAAATAGTTTCGAAAATCAGGGTACAAATATTAAACCAGCGTTGAATAATATGTGTATAAGTAACGCTGCTGGAAAAAAAAAACCATTCAAAGTGTAAATATATTCCGTCTCACTCACTGGAGTGTACTGAGATTTATTTACAGGATAAGCAATTCCTACTAACAAACGCAACTTCCAACTTTGTTTACCTTCCTCATGTATTTACGGTTTTATAATACCTAACATTAGTTATAAAAACGGAAACGAAATGAATGTAATAATAACTAAACTGAATATTATTTAGAGAGCATATTACAAATTATAAGAAATCTCCTGTTTTCCCGAACACTTTTATCCACTTTTCAAGGGAAAATGTAGGACTGGAGGAAGCAAACAGAACGACTGCTTACCCTGCCGAAGGAACGCGGTGGCGTGTTGTTGTTGCTTGCTAGTCGCTCCCGTTTATGGAAATAAATACTAGATGGCAGCACTATGCGTGTGCAATACGGGAGTTACGAAAACCATGTTTCTCGAATCGGAAACGGGAAACTCGGAATTAAATGTGTTTAAAGTTAAGGCGAAAACTATAAACAATCAAATATTTCCATTTTCCACTTTGTATAGGGTAAACATTTCTTACCTTGCTTCTATGGAATAAACGCCACTGGTCTCACCGCGGACGATGTAACCTTAAACAGCATTAAGCATGTTAAAAACAACTGCAAAATCTTTTAATAAATGTGCAATACTTATTGAATACACTCTCGTCAGTCATAGCTGATGTCATCAATATTGCCCGCATTCATGGCAAAACGATACATTGCAGTGACTAAGACAAATTGAATTGATCGATTATACACAATAAATAAAGTAACTAATTCCTTCTACCCACACTGGTGACGATTTAAATTAATTTGTGTTTGACAGGTACAATTGGCTAGCCACGTAAAATAGCCCACGTGTGCTTATAAGTAGCGTGAACCATGCTAACATTTTATTAATCATGAAGCTAGTAACTTGAAAGGCATTAAACTAGCCAAGATGCATGAACTCATCAGTGGTATCGACTTTTAAACTGCAGACCTGCAATGAAATGCCAGTTAGTTAATAAAATCGTTTTTGTAGTGATATACATCTTTCTTCAAACATACTCACAGGTAGACAAAATCTATATAAATTTGGACTCCAATTAGCACATCTACAAACCGTTCTTTATCTCAGTTTCTCGTCAGTTTATTATGAAATACAGAAATGTTATTCTTTTTATTCCCCGACGCTGGCGATTATCGTCAAAACCAGTGTTTGTCGCTCGTGCAATGTTCTCGACCCTCGATGCTCTGATTGACTGATGCGCGCGACGTATCGCGTCGGTTCGCAGCTCTCTATTGTGAAAACCGCTTTACACTCAAATAAGGCGTTTATATTAAGTGGTCCGAATACCATCTGCTTAGGACTCAACGAGCGTGGAATATTACTAGCTCCTAAAATCACGTTGCGGCGAGGCCAAGTGATGCCCATCAAAGCACACAGCGTGATAAGAAATTAAAATAGCACAGACTAAAATTCATCCAATGATTATTATAGACAGGTTCATTTGCTAAGTAGTCCAAACAAAGCGTGCACTCGTAAAAATCTTTGACAACACGACGAGTAAAATGAAAGCTACGACAAGTTGTGGAAGTTGAGAGCGTAGAGCAGGCGAGACGCCTACCAGAGCTTAAACGTGGCAGCAGTGCACTGCCAAATGACTAGCAAATATTGTAAAAAAAAAACCATTGTGAAAAATAACTGAGCCAATTAAATTAAATCCAAACCACTAACTTTAATGCGTGTTAAATAAAATTCAAATAAAAAAAAAGCATTCAATCACCGCTACCCTCACGAACTTATGCACGCAAATTTCATCACACAAACTTAAAATCCTTCTTGCTCAAACTGAATTAAAATCACCGTCTTTCCACAACTCACCGTGCTTCTCCCTCGAAGGTCGACTCATCGCCAAATAATAATCTAATGAAGTGAATGAAAAACAAGAAATGCATTCCACCTCTTGGCGAGCTGCGCCCTGACGTGACTAGACGTCATCCCGCCACAAGTTGCTCGTCGCAGAAGGTCCGTTCGCTAGGAGATGCAGAACAAGTGGTCGAAGCTCTATAGGGTTTTCGTGGGCCACTAAATTTTAGGGTAGAATGACGTCGCCAACTGTTAAAAAAATTACAATAATGCTCATTAATAAAGAAAGCTGCATATTTTATCAACACTATCATTTTATTTCTAAATATACTTAAGTCACAAGTAAATTAAGTTTAATTATTCTTATCATCACTCAAAAAATATATAATTTTGACGTAGGCATGCACTGTCATCGCCTGAGCGTTGAGTTGTTTTGTTTCCGTTGCCATGTTCATTGCTGAAGAAGGCGGAGTTGAAGATTGCAAACAATTGCAGGAATTGGAATTGGGATTCATTGAATTTTCAAATGCTGATTTCCTGACAATAAATGGTGCAAGAGTTATTGATATCAATGACAATGCCTTCTTAAAAGAAATAAATATACACAATTAGTATTTTAATAAACGATTGCGCAGTTAACAGAGTAGTCAACCTGTGTATTCTCTACTGAAATATAGCTCAACTTTCATATAAATATGTAATATAGTGTGTAGGGAGCCGTGGAGAACACACACAAAGCCTCAGCGTTGCGATAGCCAATATGAGATATAATCAAATTATATTCAAATAGATATGTGCTGTGTATGGTGTAGAATTAGCATACGTAACAATAGGACAACACATATAACACTTGAATGACCAGGCTGCATAGCTGACTTGCAATAAATCAGTAGAAAAGGATGTGATCTTACCTAGGCTGCCTCTGTTAATGCCCCAGTGCAGTCCTGGGCCGGTAGGTGAACAAGTTTATTACCATTAGCACCCCCTAGAAACTAGCATTTGGCACGTACACCATTTATGTACGTACATCAAAATAAGGCAGACAATTGAAAACTCTGGTAAATGCATATGTAAGACCCTGGGTAGGAAATAGGTTAACTTGACACTACAATAGAGAACAAGACAAACCAGATATGCCCTTTGAATAAATTTCATTTATTATACTTTCCATTTCCTTTTGTATTGTAACTTCTTAAATCAGAAATAATTAAAAACCCTGATGGCTATATGAGAAAAACTATAACGACAACAGACTATCCGAACAACACTAAAAGTGGTCATGCCTAGCCTACTTGAACCCTTTTACGGTTACGTGACATAGCTTGCCAGAGTCTGAATATATTGGTTTCAAAATCAAATTAATTAAACTGTTCTCTGTAGTAAATATTACGTTAAAACAAATTGTGTTCTCACTAAACAGTCTAGCTCTGGTAGAAACTACTCTTATCACAGGTTTTGCAGTGGGCGTATGTGTGCTGGAAATTTACGTACTTATAAAAGTCAATATGGCGTCGCTTATGTACAGATGCTAACGGACATCGAGCTGAATCAAACTGTAAGTATAATTAGGTCCAGATGAAAATGTCAGATATTTTTGTAGGACTTATATTTTGATCACCGAGCGGATTGAAGGTAGGATGGTCTTGCAGGATTTGGCGTAGCAGGATTAAGGTGGAGATACGTGGAGCTCCGCTCTACACGCACGTAAACGGCGTGTTTAAACTATCTAGCTCCTGACCACTTAACCTCGCGAATGGGCGACCATGACACAAGCTCCATTGCTGGTTACAAATTTACTTAAAAGTTGGTTTAGGGACACGTTTACACACCCTAAAATTAATATAAAGTCCTACCTCTCTGTCCTCTTCAGACGGGAGGTCCTGCCCTACGTCTGACGTCGTTGGAGGCTGATAGCGAAGAGAAGAGCGTTAGTCTCCGCAGGCTGACGCTAGCTTAAGGGGGCCTATAGCGCCAGCCAATCAACAATCAGGATTTAAACCTGTGGGCCAATGAGGATCAAAACTATTCAAACCACCCACATGAACCACTTCTAACGACCTAAATGAAGAAAAACCAAAGAATACGTGATCTCGGAACTGAGATATAATATAATAAAAAGTAGAAACATTTACAAAATTGAGATCACGCCAAAAATAAATATTAATTACATAAAAATAAATACACAATGAAAAATGAACTAGCCTATCAAAATTACACATAAATATTATTGCCTCCATATATCTAAGTTTTAAAACTCTTACGTGTTGAGGAATACAATTAATAAAAATAAATTATTATTTCCATAGGCAGTTGAAATCATATAAGTGACATGTGTGAAAAATATTCCCTTAACTTCTGCATGACAATATGCGTAGCAATAAGAACAGGAAATAATATAAGTTAAATGTATGCATAAAATCTCAATTTTCATGGGTGTTACACTTCCATCAATTGTTAAACACACATTTAGTTCCATGTTACTGTTTGTAAATACAGCAGTTAATTATAACATTTCTAACAAATTGTTATTTGCAGTAACTAAAACGTGTGTCTGAAAATTGAAATATTTATGTTTAAAAGTTGTATGGTTGGCAGAAAATTCAACCTAATAGCCCAAACATAGAGGAAAATAACGGTCCACCAAAATAGCATTGAGCTTCGTCTCTATGTCTTACTTGCTTTGTGATACAGAAGGAGAAGTGCCGGGTAAGCCGGCCAATGTCAAACGAAAGCAGCTCAAATCGCACCTCCACTCTTAACACATGACGTAAGGAGGGAAAAGGGAGGGGTCGACAGGAGAAGGGAGCAGAAACCAAGCAATCCCAGGAGGTAGGCGCACAGTGCTGCTCGCAGACGGACGTTATGCGTACTATCAGGGTTAATTCATGAACAGTGGCTCAGATTAATTATTAATTTACATATTACGCTTGTTTCGCTTCTGTAATGTGCTACATTGGCTAGTCTAGTATTACCACGAGAAAATGAATATTGCACTGAATCGCCAATAACATATCCTGTGCTTATTGCTTGTAAAAGTGTGTGTGGCCATATATAGGCCATTTGATGGCTGTGAAGTGGTATATCGATGGACCATTTCTGGTGCAATTTGGCTTATTATAGGAATTTTTATGGTTCCCAATCTTTGCAGATAGTTTCTTCAAACTACACTCACGTATATGAATATATATTTATGTGTGTCTAAAATAAAATATAAATCATATCATACAATGAGTAAATTATTTGTAAATATATATATTGATGGAAATATCTATAGCAAAATGCTGCAAATACAGTACTAGGCGTGACTTCGTGAATAGTATGGAATAATTTGACAAATGTAATGTTTTACATGTATGACTGCATAAAATTGAAATGTGAAGTTAAAAATATATACAGCCAACTTTAGAAAATTAACATTGACGGGATTAAGTTGTTTCACGTCACTAAGATATTCATAACTGGCGATTGCATTTCAAAACAGATGAATAGCATGCAGGTGACATACATACTACGAAAGATTACATTAAAGGCAAGTGTTTATGTTAATATTGAGATTCATGTAAGAAGATTTCTAACAAAAATATGTATTTTGTTTATCTGCATCTGTTTTAATATATTGATTTGTTCGCATCGTAAATTTTCAGGCTATGGAATAACTGGTGTATTTTATGTTGTTTCTGTTAATAATTAAAGTTGGAATATATTCTAAATTAGTTCACCTAGATATACGTATGCACACCGGAGTAAAGGTTAGCGAACTGGGCTATCAATGCAAGGGGCGTTAATTCGCGCCCCCTCGTCTTCCTGGGAAACATACGATTTTAACGTCTTATAATGGGTTTAATAGCGAAGTAAAGGAAATTAAAAGCAAAGAAAAGTTGATATTGATAGTAAACATAATTATTTTTAAGAGGCGGCGTTAGATATATGGTTAAAGTATGACTAGCCATTAGTAGGCTATATTATGGCTGTGTATTGGTACATCGATGGACCATTGCTGTTGTAAGCATATGGACCATGCTTGGACCATTTGTCTTCACCACACCTGGGCCAGCTATGGACAGAGTATTGCTGGTTAGTGGTGCCACTTCAGGACCAGCAATGGTGCCAGGTGCATGCCAGCTGTTGGCCAACTGTTTGCCGGCTTGGCATCCGACTGTACACCATCAATGAGCCATACGTGGTTTGCTACATTTATATATTTTGTTTTGGTACCGTATTGTTTAATGTTTCAGGGTTTTCATTGTTTATTGTCTCGGCTTTGAGACCACACACACTCTTTGATATTAGGATGTTAGGATCGTTGGAGTGGTACATTTAAATAGGTTTTGATTTGCAGCCATCCGACTGGCTAGAAGGTTCGAACCCTTCATTAAGATAGACTATCTTATCATACTAGGAGTCACTCTTCTATACGTCACCAGCAGGGCATGAATGCGCCAGGCCGCTCATCCGAGTGGGTGTTGCCATAGGAATTTTAATTAGCTGGATAGGGAGTCCGGACCTAAACTTGGTTACAGTTTTCCAGTTTTAATGTACGTCGCGACGAGAGTAAGGGCCTGTCTACAATTGCGCTATCCCAACCTGTGTCTTAGGGCACGGATACGCTGATTGGTGCACGTGACTCCCTGACGTCATGGCGCTGTCCCAAGTTGCCGTGTCCCAAGACAACCCGTGTCCCAAATTGAAGCATTCGGAAAACTGAACTTCTGTCCGAAGTTGTGTCCTAAGCTGATAGAAAGAGAAGAAGACGTAGAATACTTTCACGCACATTCGTGGAATGTTTAAGTTATTAATGTAAACATTGGATATACAAGATGTGCTTTCTCAAAACAAATATTATGAACTGCTAATAAATAATTAGCGATGTCTTCGTTCGGTCTGACAATTTAATTCGAAAGCTAAAACTTTTAAAATGCACGTTTAAAAAGTGAAATTTGGATGTCGGTTGCCGAAATGATTTAAAATAAAACCGTTAAGGAGTTTATTATAAATAAATATTCAAAACACCCATTTTGTAATCATCATTTAATCAATAATTCAGCAAATTTAAACATCACCACGTATCAAATAATGTGTCGAATTTACTGCGACGTAGTGTCAGATTCCGAGGACTGCGTCAATGTGACGTCACTTGACGCCGAGTTTCGTCCACGCCCACAGGGACTGCCGAGTGTAGACAGGCCTTAATTCGGTCTCCTCCTTAATCATAACAACGTGTACTGTCAATTCTCATTTCATCGAACAAGAGGACTGCCAAACGTGCTCTTGGTGTCCTTCATCGACATCTGACTTTCAAAACATTCACTATTCCATGCTGGATTCCAGGCAAACACTTTAAGTTAAAGAGTCAATATTCGTATGGTAGATAAACCGGGCAGCGGTATACCTACATTTTCCCTCGTAAATACATACGCCCGCCTTGATATTGACAGTAAAATAACAGCGACGGCTAAGTTCTCATCTTCCCAACATGTCCCCCTTTTTGTCTCTGTAAAAAATTCTGTCAATCGGTTTTGGGGTAAAAATGCCTTTCAAAATTTCCTTTACTTTTTTATGAATGAGATGGACCCCCCGCGTTTTTCGTAACTAGTTTTTTTTTTGCGCGAATACGCGTATCTCAGTAAATAAATTTCCTGCAAATACGACTTTTTGTGAGACAAGATAGAAAACATTTATTTATGCCGCTATTTTTTTTACTTTTGTAATATTAACTAAAGTAGGGAAATACGCATGAAATTTGTTTTTCTAATGTATTTACATTTTTGTGCGCCCCGACGAGTGCGACACGACGTAAAGTAGCAATAGAATCTACTTTTATCGGGCTGTCGGGGCTGCGATTCGGTCGGACTGACGTCACAGTGACCTTGATTTTCATTGGCTGCTACTCAAATTTGGTCGCGTCGAGGATGTCGCGTCGGATTCGCCGGGGTATTGTGACTCCAGCCTAAGACAGCCTGAGAGCGCCCTCTTCGTACTTTAGCTGATGAGGAGTTTGAAGGTACCGTAGATGACTGTTGGTCCGTAGGCTGTAAACTGACGTGTATGAAGACTTCCCTAAGTGCTATTTGTCCCTGCTGTGGGAGAGGCCTCTCATTCAACGAGTTCCTGTTTTAATAAACCATTTTCTACAAGATCATCAACCTACAACAGCTAGATCTGAGTTTTTGTTCGCAAATAAAGTTTCACAGAGGCACGTAACTTTATCGCCTACAAATTTGTTCTAGAAGCTTAGAACCGACGCCATTTTGATTTACATTAAAGGGTCACGTACTCCAACATTTAACCATGGCGGACCCGAGACAGAATTTTTTTTGTTTCCACTGACTAGAACTGAAAGATTCATGCAAGTTTTAAATTATTTTTTGGTTACCGTGTTATTTTTGGAAGATTTCCTTTTTTTAAGTGCAAGTTTAAATACATTTTTCATGCTAGGTATTTTGGGCGTAGGTATATAGTAACGGCCACTACCCAACGATCGTAGTTTTGACCCTTACAAATAAATTCTTTTGCAATTGCCATGAAGGGTAATTTCAAGTTTTTTTTTTTTTTTCAACATTTAAAATTGTGAAGTTTGGAAATGAAGTTCGTTAAAAGATCGAATGTTGAAACAAGCCATAGGTTACAGTACTCATTCAGTAGTGAGATGTTAATTCCTGCTACTCCGAAGTATGATCATGACATACTTGCCTAAAAGTGTTTTGCTCATTATGTGCGCTCCTGACCGCGTACAAATTGTACTTTCAACGGCAGAGAGTGGCTCTACTGTTCAGCAGTCAGCTCGGCGACCGTCATCACGGACGGGTCTGGGGGGGGGGGGGGGGGGTGGCATTTGCCCCTTGCCCCACATTCCATGGGGGGGGTCACTTTTTTGGATGAAGAGAAATAATCTAAAATCACCATCTAACCATGAGGGGTTGCTGTATATATTACTAATTACAGTACATGTTTTTATTATATCTAGCACAACAGGCACTTATTTCTCATTTGAAGTAGTAAGCTAGTTTAGTAACAAACGCATTTGCAAATAACCATAACTTAACTTAGAATAAAAGGCTAAGTCGTAAATTAGTAAAGATAATTAACTTTCGTATAAATGCGTCATGGTTTAAAACTATAATTTATAAACTGTAGCATTAAAGAGGGCGTCAGATTTGTGTTGCCCCCGGGCCTCACACGCCCATAAAACGGCCCTGCCCGTCAGTTTGTCATAATACTGTTCTTAAGTACTCATTTCCTATAAATCTGAAACACTTGATTGAGTCACACAGCAAAGATAAAGAACGAAGGCACTGCAGTTACCAAGGGGAAAAGACGCTGCGCAGCTATAATTTTCACTCTATCGAACGGCCTGGCACGGCGTTCTAATGCCCAGTTGTACCATCGTGGTTTGAAACTCGACCCGAGATCGGATCTCAGATCGACACACAAAACTGTTATACCATTCGAGTTCAGAGCTGGACTGGAGATCGAGATGAAGTTCATTTCGAACCACCAAAATGGGTGTTTCGAAATCTTGATCCGAGATCTACAGCAATCGTTGAAAAATGTAGTTTGAAAATACGCCAACAGATAGAACTACGTTCGATTGTTTTCTTGGGAAATTATAACAACATTATACGTACTTGAATATTATTCAGTAAAATTCGTACAACAATCAATCACTTTAGATAAAACATCGCATACCTAGCTCAGTCTGTAGTGAAAAATGCGCCTACTTCCATGACGTCATATATTACGAACCGATAGCAAAATTTGTCTCATATTTAATATCGATCTCTCCCTTTGGAGAGAAGATCGACGAATCGGAGATCCAGAATTACGAAATTTCATTGGTGCAACGCTATTACATTGGAAACAAGATCAAACTGGATCCTGGTTCGGAACTAAGATCATTCGATCTCGGATCGGGGAAGATGTTGGTGCAACCGGGCATAAGTTGCTTGGTTGGATTGCAGTGATCTGTTTCTCAGTGGCTATTGTTGTAGTTTATGGAAATAAGTCTTTCTTTACTATTTTATTGGCACCTCACACACACCATTTTTCAAGTGTATGGTTGTTCTACCGATTCACATGTTCAATGTATTCTGGGGGGTCCACGTACGAGCACCTTACTGCAATGACTTATCAACTTTTAGGTTATTTGAATACCGTGCCTACGCATATTACTATACATATACGATTTGCATACGTGAGGAGTGGCGTGGCTCATTTGCAAACACGTGCATATATTTTACAATGTAGTTATATTTGATGAATGATTGTTGCAAATATATTTTTAACGAATAAATTGGATTTGGCTGTGTTGGGGACACGGCCGTTTGTTTTGCGTGAATACGTCTACGTTGACGCGCTCGGACGCCTTGATGTTTATTTCACGTTCCCGGCACCGCTTCACTCGATCATATGGGGTTTTGTGGGTATCACTGGATTGCTTTTCAGATGCTCTTTCCAACCGTATACGATTTCTGTATTTCGACTTTGCCTTTTTTTTTACGAGTATAGACCGAAATTGTGTTAAGTTTTCTTAATTTTTACATTAAACGCATACAATTTCACCATAACCATGCCACACAAATGCTTCATACGCGCAATCGATTGATATTGACGAGCGCTGTCGATTGAAACCTAAACGAGCGTCGTAGCTCTTCTCCTAGTCAAAAGTTATACTAGGCGGAATCAATGAGACGCTGCGAAACGAACTCAAAATTCCCCCCCCCCTCCCTCCTGCTACGCTCGATGCTTCGCAGTCCTCACTCAAAGTAACTTATTCTTTGATCCTTTGGCAATCGAGTGGTGTAATTGAATTTTGAATGTAGACGTAGAATTGGAGCTACAATGACAAAGAATATCTCCGATTTTGTTATCATAGGATTCTCTTGAATGCCTTCATCTATGGTCGCAAATTTAAAGACGTATTCATGTCAAAAATCTTAGCTGCCAAACTAAAATCGTTCAGTTTCCCAACCTTAGTATAATAAACTTTAGTCAGGGTCGTAAGCCAACTCGTGCCTCTCCTTCCTTTCCACGACACTTGTGTGTTTTCAGACGGACCCGCCAGTTACTGATCGAGAGAGTGTACCAGGCCCAATGAGCCCGCTTCGGCCATTTCCATACAGCATGCATTTATTCACAGTGAAATTCCTTCTTGGGTCACATCGGTCCGACCGTAAAGCTGTCGACCGACCATAAACTAAAAATGGCGTAGACCACTTGTTCGTATTCTGCGTATGTACCCAACACTGACCTACTCCAAAGCAATACAAACTGTTAAAGTCACAATGTCAACAGCTAATTTTTGAATGCCATCCAGTATTATATTAATAATGTACTTTTATCAATTTGAATTCAATAAAATTTCATCACAAATTGGTTAAAATAAGTACACAAACATCTCTAAGAACTAGGTTTTGTGACCACTTTCCTGTCTGTATTTTGAAACCCCCAGCATGTAGCGACTGGGGAGGTCACAATCTACCTCACTCAGCTTGCCAAACAATTATATAAAACCCTCTCTCCCCCCCTCTACAATTTGACCAGGATCCTCAATTAAAAAGAAAATTGAAGTTATGATTCTTTTACTTTTATGTGTTATTTTATTCAATTTTTGATTACAGTTGACGTTCACTTTCCCAATTAATAAATGCAAATTTACAAAACACTTTTCCTTCAGGTCAGCTGAACGGCACAATGATAAATGCGTTTTCACAGTATTAAACCTGAGTGTTAACGGGCTTCGCAACATTATTTAAAACAATTTGAATTGTAACGGGCCTCGATTCCAAATGACTCTCCACGCTGCCAACTCAATATCTAAAATTTAGCTGAACGTCGACCAGTTAGCAGCTCCGCAGCACACCTCCGCGCTCGAGTTCAGCTGGTAGAAGTCAGCTGATGGAGACCAGCTGCCTGGATACCCGAGATGAAGAGCTCCTTTGGGACTCCAACGTGACGGTCCACAGCAACCAGAAGGGCCTCACCGATGTCCGGCAGCGTTTTTTCACCAATGAAGATTTCAAGCATGCCGAACAAACTACAGGTGCTACAATTAAATTTTATCCGGCGGCGACATTTCCAGGCGACTTTCTCTCCTGCCTCGCACTGCCACCACGTAAAGTGGCCAGCGCTGGCATCGCGCACGCTCAGCTGGCTTTTAACAATATTAAAACTACACCAGTCGTAATATAAAAGCACATTATTATAAAAGATATATAAAACTGATATTCACCAAGAATAAATATAAAATAATTACTAAGGCTGGAATATATAAAACAATGAGTATGGCTGGTCAGCCTATAAAAATACCTATACGAAAACCATTGCCAACTATAAAAGTGCCGAAAAAATTTAAACTAGACGGACTAATAGTCTCATGTATATGTGTGTCGGCGTGTGTGTATGTGTGTGCGCGCGCGCGTGTGATTGTATGCTGATACTATCTATTAGAAGCACCGTATACAGAACTTAGGGAATTTTGTAAGGTAGCACCAAAACAATTTTTATATTTGTATGCTGTTATATGCATCTTTCTTGACCATTTGGGTGAGTGCCAAAAAATTGCAGTTTTCCAAAATATAGTCTCCTTGAAGGGTAGTTTGCCCTTTTAATTAATAATTTTTTGCCTATTGAAGCGGGTATAATAGTGCTTTTGGAGTGAGCTGTGCTTCATACAACATAAACCGCAACAAAATCCAGCTCGGGATGCCACCATAGTCGATTTATTGTCCTGCAAATAGCTGAGTGAAATAGTGAACTATTGTCTCCTCTTTTTGTAAGTAGGTGTTGACTGATCTGGATTTTGTAGGGTCTATTTTGCGTGACTGGCGATGATGCAGGTGGTGCTAAGTGCAAACCTTTCACATGACCCCGAACACTTTCACAATTATTTGACGAATTCTTTATTACATTTATTAGGTTAATATCGAAAATAATTTAAAATACATATAATGTATTGTGTACAAAGTACACAACACATATAATGTATTATGTACAAAGTACTGAAGCCTATCTCAAGCATGAGTAAACAAAACAAAAACAGTTTTAGTCGTGTCTCCGACGTGACCATGAGTACCTACCCCACGACAATGGTTCCAAGTTCATTTAACTGATTCATCAGAGTAACAGGTTCTTAAATGTCTTCCTGTAACTGGCATTTCACTGACTAACTTACTTGATAAGGACTGAGTCTAACGCCATGCTCTATAATCTCTAGTAATGTAGCATGATCTTAAATTATCAATGCAGCATTCAGTTTATCTACGACGGCCGCTGCGCAAACGCTAATTTCGTGAAAACAAAGAAAAACAATGGTTGTCTCGGCTTTCAAGGAATATCCAAGGCAACCATTGATACAATGGCTGCTAAAGCCTGCAATCATCTTTAGGAAAAACAAATAATGTGCTTGGGGTGAGACTCGAGGTCATATTTACGTGTAGAGGTTGGAGATGGAGGAACTGAATGATTACAGTGGTATAATATAAAATGTAGAGAACGTAAGTGCTGCCACAGGCTCCTTAGTGTGTACGTTCACAGATAACTTAATTATATGTTATACCTGTTGTAAGCTGCTATGCCATTAGTAAAGTGGTTTTTATGTTTGAACAGCCTGCACTGTGGCAGTGTTTATTTTTTATAAGTTGGTACACTGTTTTAGGCTTGTCTGTCTTTTATTATGTGTGGCATGGTATGGGTAACTTGACGTGCGAGTGTATTTGTGTTTTATCACTAGTTGTCTTTTGTCTATGGTCGACTGAAGTATGTTGATGGCGACTCTCGTGAATATCGTTCATGAATGTACATTGTAGTTTTAGCAAGACAGATGGTGTATTTTTTCCACTGTGCCTTATAATATGAACAAGTGTGATTGTGGACTGAGGAAGTGATTGAGATCGTCTAGCGGAGATTGTGAACGTGTTATGACGTGATTATAAACATCATGGCGGAGGGTACAGACGACAGAGACTTGGTGAATTTTCCAAAACTAACAACTGGTAATTATTTCTCCTGGAAACTCTGTGTGGAGGCACATATGGTAGATAAAAACTGCTGGATTGCAAATGAACCAGGTTATGTTGACGTCGGAGTACTAAACATCGACCAAGCAAGATTTAATCGGAAGGCTCTGTCTGTGCTTTACCGATCAGTGGGGGACGATTGTGAAAGAGCGAAACTAGCCTGGGAAGTATTGGAGGAACTTCACGTAACATCAACTAAGTTTCATGTACTCCAAAGCATGAAGGAAATGGCACTCATTACCAAGATGGTGGACATGACAATGCAAGAGTATGCTGCAACGATACAAATACTGAACAAGAAAGTGCCTAAAGGTGGGATAATTTTCGACGACGAAATTATTGCAAATTTACTGCTCAGTGGACTACCAGCAGATGAGTATGAAGTGTTTGTGCAGAACATTCTGAAGGAACCTAACCTCACAACGAGGATGGTTAAGGGGCGGCTGTTGTACGATGAACGACAACGGCAACTTACAACTTCCAACAGAGAACACAATCAAGTTACCTTAGCATCTACAGTAAACAAGAGGGCGCAGTTCACAAGAAAGAATTTTGAAGCAAGGATTTCGCAGAATGTGGTCAAAAAAGGAAGTGATTGCAACTGTTTTAAGTGCAAGAAGCCTGGACATATTAGTAAGTTCTGCCCTGAAGTCCAATGTTTTCAGTGTAATGAGTTTGAACATTGTGCCAAAGACTGTACCAAGAAATGTAATAATAGCAATGGGGAAAAGATGGGTAAGCATGATTAGAGCGAAAATCATGTTCAGAAAGGGAAAACAATAGGGTGTGTTAGCGTGTTTGCACTGATGGCTAGCAAGGTGTGTAATAAGTGGTTTCTAGACTCGGCTGCTACAGAGCACATGACCTCTTGCAGATAATTGTTTACAGATTTCACCCCTAGTCGAGGACATGTAATGCTTGGAAAGTGAAAAATTAAGGTAGAAGGGATAGGTACCGTCAATCTTGTACTATTGAATCCATATGGAGGAAATACTTTAGAGATGAAGAAAACATCATATGCACCTGAACTAAATTGTTGGTGTATTGAAAGACGAATGTGTTGACAATGCTTTTGTTAAGGAAGGATTGTATGTTTTGCAGAGTGATGTATCTGTCAATGTACCACAAAGGCATGAAGCTTTATTCGCTGAAGTCAAGAACAAGACTGAGAATGTGGATGAAGTCGAGATCGAAGCTGTTTCATTAAAGGCTGCCAGTGTGTGGCACCAACATCTTGGCCACCTCGATGCAGATGCTATGAAAAGGATCCCTGGCCTTGATGGCGTAGATGATCAGAGTGACTGCTCTGTTTGTGTTCAGGGTAAGATGGCCTAGAGTAGTTTTAAATTAAAAGTGAGCATAAGACTGCCCAATCATTAGAGCTAGCCCACAGTGACTTAATGTCTTCTCCAAAAAAATCAAATGGCGGTGCATCGTATATGATGAGTTTTATTGATAATTATTCCAGATTTGCAACTGTGAAATTCCTGAAGCTTAAGAGTGAGGCATTTGCCAAATTCAAGGAATATAATGCAGAAGTGGAGTTGCTACATGGACTGAAATTGAAGAGTTTTCAAACCGACGGGGGAGGTGAATACTGTGAGAAGAAATTCGAAAGTTTCCTGCGTGAAAATGGTATCTCCCATAGGAAAATGGTAACCTAGTCCCCCAACAGAATGGTGTGGCTGAGAGATATAATAGGACTATTGAAGATATGTCAGATGTTTACTGTTGCAATCAGGGTTGAGTGAAGGGTTTTGGTGTGAAACTGCCAGCACAGTCTGTTTTATAAGGAATCTGTGCCCTTCTAGGCCAATCGACAATCAGCTACCTCTAGAATTCTGGAAAGGAGAAAATGTAGACAAAGAACTGCCTAGATGGCGAGTGTTTGGATGTAGAGCCTGGTTAGCTCAGAAAAAGGGAAAGTTCAAACCAAGGGCTGTAGAGTGTGTGTTTCTTGGTTATGAAAGTAACATCAAGGGTTTTCGATTGTACAACTTGAGTACAAAGAAAGTTGTGATTGGGCTGCATCTCAAGTTTGAAGAGAGTGTGTTTCCACTGAGAAAATTAGATTGCCCTAGAACTGATGATGTATTTCTTTGTGATTCTAGTAATGTAGATGAACCTGTCGAGACTGATGAGTGTAGTGAGTTTGTTGATACTGAGGGACATGGTCATTTAAGGGAAGAAAATGATGACACTGGAAATGTTGAAATTGGGACTGTTGTGAAGGTAGGTCTACATGAAGATATACAACCAAGGTGGAGTACTCGGATTAGAAAGATATTAGATGGAGAAAAGTTTTGTTCATGTTGCAATCTTTCTGTGTACACAGCAGATTATGTTGAAGAGCCTATCAGTGAAACCGAGGCCTTGAAAGGGGAATATGCAGATGAATGGCATGATGCAATGAAAATGGAACTAGAGAGTATTCAGAGTAAGGGCACTTATGTATTGGTTGACAGACCTGCTGACAGGACCATATTAGGTAGCAAGTGGGTTCTGAAGCTGAAAAATAACCCAAATGATACTATCAGTAGATTTAAAGCAAGGTTGGTGGCACAGGGGTTTGCTCAAGTGCAGGGAATTGACTTTCATGAGACCTATGCACCTGTGATCAAAAGAAAAACCATCAGATTGATGATGGCCATAACGGTGCTAAGTGGGTGGGTTCAGGAACTTATTGATGTACTTACAGCTTATTTGCACAGTGATCTGAGTGAAGAGATTTATTTACATGGTTCATCAAAAACACTTTGAGGTTGATGACAAGAGTGTGTGTAAGCTTCTGAAAAGTCTGTATGGATTGAAGCAAAGTGGGAGGGAATGGCATGGAACTTTAAACAAAGTGCTAAGGGATTTGGGACCAGTGGCCGCTACTGAGGTAGGGCTGCGGGGCGCAGCCCTCCTAATAAAATCTCAGAACGCACACCTCTACTTATCTGCTACTCAGTAAATAATACTGCTTACGAATACGGAGGTTATTTCGCAGCCAATGTTTTTGAGATGGACGAGACTCTTGTCACGAGAGAAATGTTTTTGGAAATGTCGAGTGGTGCGGCAGCAGATTCTTCGCCTCGAAGTTGGTTGAGTTAGTAGAGAGAGATGACCGTAGGACTAGGGGTGCTACGGGAGGGAGGGAAGACTTAAGCTCTTTTCAGCCAATCGCATGCTGTAAATCGGAGAGAGCTGGGCGCGCCCCTGCTCAAACAAAAAAAAATGGTTTCCTGGAACTTGACAAAGCTACCAAAACTACATGTTTTGTAAGTACACTTTCGCGCTCCACTATTTTGCAGTAGTCAAACACATTTCTTAACAATGCTTGTATCTATTACGAATATTTTTTATTTGTTGATATTGTTAAAACTCGCGTGAGCTTCAAATATAGTGTGTAATACTCTGAACAAGTTTGTTGTTAATTAATGATGAGCTGTGAGCATCGGTCAGAAGCAGGGTTGAATTGTTGTTAATGTCGTGTTGTGTAAACTTGTAAATAATTGTTAATTCGGCGAGTAACATTTTAAACCTTATTACGACAAAGATTTTCAATTACAAGAATAAACTAGACTACAGAATCCGGGACCAGCAAGGCCACAGTTAAATATAATTCAACAACAAAGCCAAGGTATTTAATGGTTCGTATACGAGAGAATTCGACGTAAGTACATACAATTTTGCGGACTGGCTATGCGGGTGTGAAGTTGGAAATGTGTTGTTTTGTTTAATTTCTTTTTGCTAATGAAACCTAATGATATTTGCATGGACTGTCAAATGGGGTAAAAGATTTAAAACATTCGGGAGGCAAAGTTAAAAGACATAAATCATGTTCGCAACATATAAAAATGCCATAAAATTCTTATTGCTTGGTAAGGTGAATATAAATTGCCAGTTAAATAGGTTGTACAGGTTGACGAATGCATTTTTTTTTTTACAATATATTAATTAAGATATGCCACTTTCATCCTCTAATTTAAATTTTCCATGCATTTTGTATGTACTGTAGGCTATGTGTAACGAGAGATAACATAATAATACCAATTCTACCATACTAATGATGATAATTACTTAAATCAGATGGCTGCAAATAAAAACCTATTTAAATGTACCACTCCAACGATCCTAACGTCCTAATATCAAAGAGTGTGTGGTCTCAAAGCCTCGACAATAAACAATGAAAACCCTGAAACATTAAACAATACGGTACCAAAACAAAATATATAACACATGTAGCACACAACATATGACCCTAAACTTAATTCACAAAATTTTATAATCCCTTCTTATGCCTCCATGGGAACGATTTATTACCTTGCAACTATCGATACCATGCTTAAAGGCGAATAGACGTGTAATGATCAAGTGCGATTCTAAACTGGAAAGCAAATAATACCGAATGAGAAGTTAAATACCGTTTGGAGGTAGACGAAAGGTTATTTTCGTGTGTCTGAAGCATGCGTATATTTTCTAGTTCCAAGATTAAAAAAAATTCTGACAAGCAGACATTATCGCTCGGTGCTTATCGTTGATAAGAGATAAGAAATGAAAGATGCATTTCGCTTTGCAAGTCACACAGAAGGCACGAAGCTCGAAACATGGTCGTGTACGTCAATTCATTTTGCTGTGGATGCAGTCTCCGTGCAGGTTCAATAGTGTCGGGGATATTTCACGCGGTAAGTGCGGTAAAGTGCTATGTTGTCTTGACTGCAGAGCCGTGCAATCAACGGCTGGCGGGCTACAATCAGCCTGCCACATAACGTCATGACAGTCCGCGGACAAAATATTTTATCTATACTTCTCTTTCAAATATGTTCTTTTGAATATAAAGTCATAATTTAACGTCAATTGTAACTAAATGCTGTTCACAATAAACTGGGCACTTAGAAATGAACCTTAGAAAAAAGTCACTGTCCCTGCATGCATATATTTTAACGGCCTCACTGAATGACATTCACCCAGAAAAGTTGGTAACGATGGATGGAAAGTAGTTCTATATTTTAACGTCGAATAAAAAGTGTTAGGTCACCATTTGTGATAACTTAAAATTATTCCTTTCACGTTCTGTTTTTTTCTAACGCACAGAAGTGTAAAAATTAGCAGATTTGTAAAGTATTTCCTTTTTTAATAATATTACAGCTTCACTTGACCAACGCACGAATAAAGTGATGAGACCCATGGCAACGTCAATTTTACATAATCTACGTGCATACAAGTAGATCTTAAGCAGGGCTTTCAAAAGTGCCCATTTTACCGTGAAAAACCTATATAAGCAGATTTAAACATGAAATAAACTGTATATTATTTAATTTATTATATCTACACGTAAATAAACTGGATATGTAACTGAGCGATGACCTTGCAATAGTTGAGTGTAGCCCGCCAAGCGACGTCCTATTTTTTAGTCCATTCCTGGTTATGTCCAACTTTTCTTAAACCCTGGTAAAGCTCTACTTTTAGACTACTCCTTCGCCTCATGCAAGCAAAGCTTAAAGAAAATTAAACCGAAAAGGCAACGCACTGTATTCGCGCGCACTCAGTTTAATAATATTTTCTTGGTATATGCTGTTCGCAGCAAACTGAGCACTTTTGAATGCCCTGTTTAAGATCTACTTATATGCATGTTGTGTATTCTTCCGCCTTATGTAAAATTAATATTGCTATGGGCTTCTTCACTTAATTCATGTGTCCGTCAAGTGAAACGGTGAAATCATTAGACGACTAAATATTTTACAAACATGCTCATTTTAACACTTCGGTGTATTAAAAATTAACAGGTAGCAAAAGAAATAATTTAAGTTATCACAAATGGTTAGCTCACACTTCTTATTATACGTTAAGATATGGAACTACTTCCTTGCATCGTTACCAACCTTACTGGGCGAATGTCACCCAGTGCGCCCATTAAAATATATGCATGCAGGGGGCAGTGACATTTTTCTAAGGTTCATTTCTAAAGTGCTCTCTTTATCGTGAACAGCCTTTACTCACGAGTTTGAGGACTAGAAGTGCGGGAGCAACAAGGGCGTAACTACTCCACTCGTCAAGGATGCCTGCCATTGACACTACACGCGAAGCTATGAACTGACTTACAGTGTTCTCGTCGTGCTGCGTGCACTTATCAAAACTTAGGTGTGATCATCTCGCTTTATTGATGGAAAGTGTGTAGCAAGTTTCAATGCATGCTCCTATCGTAGTTTCGTTCGGTTTCTCTCAGCGTTTTTTAAAGATACAGCGGTCTGAAAAAGTACTTTCTAACGACGATGGAGGGCTCCAAAATAATACTCTTGGCGTAAGTGATATCACACAATCATTGTCTGGAGTGTGTTTTCTTTTCAAAGTAAACATACTGGATACACCTTTAACAATTTCGCTATAAAAAAAACGCTTTTCTTTCTAACATGCCGCAAAGGAGTTTAAACGCTAGATAGGCTACCCCACATAATTCTAGTATTAATCCTATACCTTTTGGAAAAGGCTGTTCACAATAGAATGAGCACTTTTGAAATCAACCTCGGAAAAAAGTCACTGCTCCTACCTGCATATATTTTAACGGGTGCCCTGAGTGACATGCGTCCAGTAAAGTTGGTAATGATGCAGGGAAAGTAGTTCCATATCTTAACAGCGAATAAAAATTGTTAGGTGACTATTTATAATTATTGAAATTATTTCTCTCGCCTTCTGAATTTTGCCAATGCGTCGAAATGTATAAATGAGCAGATTTCTGAAATTTTCTTTCTCTAACAATTTTAGTTTCATTTGACCGACGCATGAATAAAGTGATGAGGCTCTCGACAACGTTATTATTGCATAACGCGGAAGAATACACAACGTGCGTACAAGTGGATCTCAAGCAGGGTTTTTATAAAAGTTCTCATTTTACCGTGAACAGCTTCTACCAAAAAATTACCTGCTTGAAATTATAAAGTAATATTTGGGAGTTGTGGAATTTTAACAATATTCAGTGTTATTAAAAACCTTTATGTGATAAGCAGTATTCCAACCAAACAAAACGAAAAGCGGGTACCGTATAATTCCTAGTCTGTGTTGCAGTATTACCAACCTTCATACCAACCATGCTGAGATAAAATATTAATTATATGGCTTATATGGCTCATACGGTCAATACTAGAAATATTAACCTCACACATACTCTCGCAGGCCATTTTTATTTAACGTAGAAAATTTTTCTGAACTTACATAAAATTACTTTGTTTCGTAGATACATTGAATGTTGTGAAATATGCATAAACTACAGACGGACAGTATTAGCGATGCACGCAAATGCATTGCTAGGGAAACTGGTACTCTTCTGTTTACTCTGAAAGTGCATATAAAGTGTGTAATTGTTTCTTGAATATTCGGCAGGTTATTGGACTTACTGGATTCATTTTTTCCATCTTGCTGGCTTGCTCATATGTATCACACGTTGCAGGTATGTACTGGTCGCTGTCATTTTACTAAATGCTGTTCACAATAAAATGAGCACTTTGGATATTAACCTTAGAAAAAAAGTCACTGCTCCTACCTTCATATATTTTAACGGGTGCACTGAGTGACATTCGCCCATTAAAGTTGGTAACGATGGAGGGAATTTAATTCCGTAGGTTAACGTCAAATTAAAAGTGTTAGGTGACCATTAGAGATAACGCTAATTATTACTTTAGATTTTTTTTTCCTAATGCATCAAACTATAAAATGTGCAAATTTACAAAATATTTAGTTTTCTAATATTTTCACATTTTCACTTGACCGACGCATGAATAAAGTGATGAGGCCCATGGCAATATTAATTTAACATGAGGCGAAATAAAACACAACGTGTATACAAGTAGATACTAAGCAGGGGTTTTAAAAGTGCTCAGTTTACCGCGAACAGCCTATAGTCATAGCTACTGCAGTTAAATATAATTGCGTCAAGATGATTACTCGTATTAAATACAACATATTTTTTAACATGTTTGTGTTTCGGTTGTGTTTTAAAGTAAAAAATAAATCATGCATTTGTTTTTATTATACACTTACTGTACAGAACTGCATTTAGCATCTTTAAAACTCGTGTGTCAAAATGATGAATTAACAATTTTACAAAACAAAATACACAAACCATAGTTTGTAAACGCACGAATTAATTTAAAAATAAATATACATTTCAAAACAAACATGCAAAGATATTATGTGAAAACTGCTTTTAAATAATTAACTTCTGAGGGAAGTTTAGCATTAAAAATCAACTAAGGGAGATTTATATTCGCGTATTGATTATTTGGAAAATAAATTTTGTGAAAAAGGTTCTTAAAGTTATCTTTAGTATTAATTACTAAATTTATACTATTACTAAAATCCTTACTAACAATGAAAATCATATGCAAAATGCAAAACTATAAAAAAAAATGACTATTTAAAATATTTAGGACTGAATTCATTTTTAAAAATAAGTCTCTCATTGTATGTCTATCCGGTTAGTTGACCTGATTTTAATGGAAGTTTTACAGTAAGTTAGTCTTAAATCCTCTTAAATACGATATGTATAAATACCCTATGTCACAGGGATTTAAGAAATATAAATTAAACGATTGTTTCATGTCAAAGTTTTCATTATGGAAGGATATTTATGCTATTATTATTTATGTATTACCTTGTACTGAAACAGCATTGTTACTTTGCGGTTTTGAATGGCAAGTGATGCGTATATAATAACATGCTTAAATAATGAGCTTGACAGTATAATTTAGACCACTGTACTTTTCTTTTTTCGTTATGTAGTAATATAGTAAAATTAAATATTTTAGAAAAGTATTCATTGTTGAATATTAGAGTTTCTTGAACCTGTCACGTATCAGGCTTTGAAATACGTGGATTATTATTATTAATATTTTTTTCAACTTATGAGTAAGTGTACCAGAAAAAAAATTTGGTTTTTTTTCAACCTTCCAGTCAAAAGTCCATATTAACCAACTTAACTGCCGAACAGGAGGAACCGAAAGCAAAAGATTTGTTATAGTCCAATATTCACCACAAAATTCAATAAAAGAAATTCTTTTCCAGTCACCAAAATTAAAATTTGGGGCTGGAGAAAGTTTCAAGTTTCTATGTAATGTCTATGTCCGTACATGTGAAATATAATCAACTAATTAAACCTAAAACGGAAAAATAAATCAACTTTCACAACAGAAAAAAAAACACAGAAAAATCGCCACTTGAATTGAAATCTTACATTTAAGCGTCTCCATAGTTTTTGAAAAGGACTAGGTTAGCCAAGAGACGTACATTTCATATTAAAGTAGCTCAACCAGCTGATCACGTACGCTGAGCTCCACGGGGTTTAGTAGAAGTGAGGAGGATCAAATATTTTTATTTATTAACACTTTGTAGACTATGCTCGAGTGTAGCTCGAGCAAAGCTAATTTGAAATTTTTGTTGTTGTTCAGAACAAAAATCGCATGGATGTGCAGTCTTTGTACGGATAGTGCTTAGCACGACCTCAAAAGAACACGACAGCGACGATAAAATGTATTTTTATAGCTACTCAAAGGGACATGATTGATTGCAAATCCTTTTATACGATAAATGACATTTGATTGGGTCAATATCAGCTCGACTCTCCAATGGTTGATGACCGACCAATAATGAACGCAATGAAGTACAGAGCGGGGGTACAGTGTGGTATTGACCAATAGGACGATGGTGAGTTCTAACACAGACACCAACAGAATCGGTGTTGTTTCAGTACTGGATATAGGTGACTCACTTCTAATATGTCTTAAGTGCCGTTAATGTGTGCAGACCTCAATGTGTTGAACGAGGTGGAACCAAACAATGATATAAATGATATAATCCATTCACTGTTACTTCAGCCTTTACTGAAGCCCTACTAAAGTTCTACTTCCAGAATATCCCTCCGCCTTATGCGAACTAAGCTTAACTAAGTGTGGAAAATCACACCAGAGGATGACGCACCACATTCACGCGCACTGAGTGGAACAGTATTTTGTATAAGGACTATTTCTCACCAGGCGTTACCAATATACCTATTTTCTCCCTGTTTTTTATTCAAATTATTTATAGATGAAGCATTATAATATATAGATAAAATATGAATAACATTCCAACTAACAGGAAAAAAAAAGTAACATTTATGAATACAAGTATAAAACGCTTGTGACACGTCGTGTATGTTGGAAATAACTAAACACGTCATACATGGGGAGATTTTTCAAAGGTTTGATTCAATAAGGCCGAAGAAACCGTGAATGGACTATAATGTACATTTTAAAGAAGACCATGCTATGTGAGATACTAAAATACAGTATCCCTTTCCCGGGCCAACACTGACAAAGCGGTCTTTAATTTTAATGCTTTTAGTTGCGTAAGGATGTATATCAATTAAATAGGAACAAATTGTTAGGTTTACTAAATCTTCGAGGACAGCATTTACATTTAAAATTTAAGGATTATTATCCAGTATATAATATGTATTTGTTTTTGTGTTTTATACATGCTTGTACACATGTATATACACACATACGTACAAAATTATTTTGTACTTGAAAAGCCATTAAATGTTTATTTTATCAATGTCTCTTACATCAACAGAAACGTTTTTGGAGAAGAATGAGTTAATTGTTCATATTCGTGTTTAAATAATATCGATATATGAATATTCTGGGTTTTCAGTTTAGCCCTATTTCAGAATATTTTTTTTTGTTTACACAAAACAGTTATATTACTAAGAAATAAAAGTAATTTATGATACAAAGTAAATAAACTAAAATCACTCAACTTTCAACACATATAAATCTTTCAAGCACATATTCAAAATGTGTATTTAAGAATGTAAAATTTTTAAAATACTAACATATTTATAAATGAGTTTCAATTGCTTATTATGCATATATATCCTTATTACTTTAAAAAATAATCATGTGCTTATACTCCAGTAGATTGATGTTACCCTGAAATATTAGAAAGTAATATAAACAATACATAATACGAGATCCCTGAAAATGTGTTTATAAATATATGCAGTTCGCATCAATCACGGAGAAGCGAGGCATTCACACACGGTAATATCCATTCATATTTATAAACAGTGCATGGCAAAATAAGCATTTTTGAAATCAACCTTAAAAAAATCACTACTTGTTACTGCACATATGATACCACATACACTATAATACTACAACACAAGATTTTGGGGTTAAAATTTTTTTTGTGTTTTTGAGTTAAATTAAGCCTTTTTTGTTGAGCACGATGTTTCGAGTGGTATTTTTGGCTTGCTCTCTCTTTTTTGTTTGGATGCCCTATATTTAATGCCAGCAGGAAGTTTCCTATAACTTACTTTTTTTTTGTTAAGATCCAGGCTTACCCCTGAATGATAGTGCTTTTAGTATTTTCATATGGCGTTTTCTTCCTTGGATGTTAGGTTAGGAAACTAGGCTGTTTTGGGATGGATTAAGCCCTCCTTATTACTTGTTAATTTTGTTGTGTAATAAACACGTATTTTCTTTTTCTTTTTGCTTATAAGTAAGGTGGTGATAACTAATTTCATGATTAATTAGTTCAAAATGAATTTTTGGGGAAGTCAATGTCTAAAGTATTTTTTTTTTAATGTCAAGGTTGTAGCAGAAATTTAACTGATAGAGTCTCGTTTAGAATTCAGTCCTTTACATTTACATCGTTTTTCTTGTTTGCACAGATATTTTCGATTTGTGGTCTTTGTTTGTTTCGTTTTTGTTTCATTTTTATTTTAAGGTTAGATCATTTGAGTTATGGTGGAATTGAATTTGGAAACAGTATACTATGCCAAGGTTCTTAAGGAACTGAGGTCACTCGGTATTTTTAATCTTGAAAACGTTTCATCACCTCTTGGCTCAGCAGACTTCTTCTGAAGCGACAGCATCTTGCCATATTTTTCTCGACCCCGGTGCGAGTTTTAAAACTCCCTTTCAGCCATTCGGAAGAATTGTTATATTCTGCTTGTTCAAAGCAACGAGCACAGCTGCTAGCTGCGTCAATGCTTTCCCTGGTACCATCAGAAATTGTTTTGCTGATCAGTATACTTCGCCATTAGGCTTGTAAGGCTTGGAAGGGGAAAAGAGAGGTTGGCGGCGAGCTATCGATGTATCGATCGGCGCGGTGGTGGGCTCTGATTGTCCCGCCATGATGTTGGCCTCACTCATGTTGTCAGGGGAGACAGCTATTATTATCGGTTGTGTGTGACGAGGTCACGTACGATGGACGAGCTGACTAGGAGAGCCGTGAGTGGGACAATGGCAGTCGAGGGCGAGCAGCTGGTGCGAGCTGTAGCAGGCGGTGTGGCTGGTGGGCGGTCTGGCAGTCGATTGCGGCAGCACGTGGTCGTGTTGATGTCAATTATAGGGTAAAACTCTGATGAGGTGTGCGGTTGGAACATTCTTCCCCTTCTTGGCAGGAAGAATGGCCCTGGCCATGCTTTTTCAGTAGGTTTAAGGTTATAGTATGTTTTTAATAAATAAGTCATACTCAGTTGCTTGAAGGTGATGTAGGAAGGCACGTGCGAGGTGCGAGGGTGTAGGAGTTGCCGAGAGACCATGGCTGTAAATTCCTTCTAGGGAAGGAACCTACATTCTTGCAGTAGAGTTGTTTTTCAGACCTCTTAGGAAAGAAATAAATGTAAGGTTATGGGTATCAGTAGTGCCTGGTTTTGTAGATGGTTCTGCTGGTTTTTGGGTTTGTCGGTGGTGGAGTTGTGTTGGTACTACTGCACTGACCGAAACCGAGATCTAGGTTATGTTTGCCGATATTTTCTTTTGACAGGTTCCTCCCTTATGTAAAATTTCGGGCGTTTATTACCTCTGTTTTTTTTTTTTTTGCATTTTAAAGTCATTGGTACCTTATCTTGGTCCGTAAATTAAATCTTATTCTAATTATTTAAAGCTCTGTTAATTATCCTGGTCAATATATCTATAAAATGAATAATTCTATAAGTGCTCACAAATAAAGTAGCTTTTAATTGTTTTCTTGTTGTGTGATTTTCATTTAAGCCCTAATTTTTAATCTTTCAATGCACTGATCCAACATAATTTTTGTTAAGGCAACTTCCTCCTATTATTGTAAAGTAACTATAATTGTGATGGCGTAACAATGTTAAAAGGGGGTATTTCACCCCTAATCCAGTTGAAGCTGTCTACAGGTCTTTGTTCTTTTTATTTATTTTTATTTTTCTCACCTCTGGGTGAGCTACACAAGTGAGAAGGGAATCCTGTTAGCCCTACAGCAAATTCTTTTATGTAGTTTACTTGGTTAGTTACTACTATAGATCACACCCCTACCCCTCATAACAATATAACATAATGGAAAATCACCTGACAAATATAAGGTAATATTCGCAAATTTGTGGGGGAAACATAGTTTTCCTTACGTGTAAGGTAAAATTACCGCACTCTGGAGTGAAATTCACATACATGGTAGTGGAAAATCCCATACATGAATGGAAAAATTACCTTAGGATATTTGTATCTCCTTGCCCATTTGTAACTATTCGATAATTACATTTTGTATACTGTTTACCTTAAAATTAATTCTTATTGTTTTGTCACACAAGCTGTCCAACGTGGCTCTATATGTAAGGTATAATTACCGCACTCTAAAGTAAAATTCATCTACATAGCGGTGAAAAATCCCATACATGGATGGGAAAATTACCTTACGACGCGTGCATCTCTTCATCATTGTCTCAACAGCTAAGTGGGGGAGGGGGGGCGGAAGAAACACTCCTTTAACATGCTAATATTCACTAATATTCTCTTGCTGTCGTCGTGGTATATTGGACAGTACATTGGCCATGTTTCGCGCCCACCCACCAGCAAGTGTCGGGGATTTTAGTGTTGAGGTTTTGGTTATTATGTGTCAGAAGATATAGATAGTAAAAAAAATGAACAGTACTAACATCTCAGGATATTTTTAAATACAATTTTATAATACGATATAGTTAATTTTCCCTTGTATGTATGGGATTCCCCCACAAACACTTTTGTCCGATACTTTTTCCGTACTATTAGGGAATATTACTTTACTTTTTATGTAAATTTACTCTAAATTTAAGAGGCAATTTTACCTTACATATAGAGGTAATTAGCTTCCCTTACATGTAAGGGAATTTTACCTAATTTTTTTTACAGTGCACGTACAGGTTCTTAGCTTAGTTATCAACAAATTAAGTAAAATAGTTTTAAGTCTTGACGTATTTTTTGGTTTTCCGAAATCACTCCAAGCGAATGCTTGGATGCGTCCCTAACAAAGACCATGGCCATCTACTTCCCATTCCTTATGTAATCCTCTTCGCTGCGCAACATGTACCATCTCTAATCACCTCGCTGTCGACGAGACGTTAAAGGCTGTTCACGATAAAGTGAGCACTTTTGAAACCAACCTTAGAAAAAATAGTCACTGCTCCTACTTGCATATATTTTAACGGCCACACCGAGTGACATGCATCCCGTAAAGTTGGTAACAATTGGGGAAAAGTAGTTCAATATCTTAACGTCGAATAAAAAGTGTAATGTAATCATTTGTGATAACTTAAACTATTTGTTTCATTTTCTGCTTTTTTTTTAAATGCATCTAAGTGTAAAAATTACCAAATTTGTAACATATTTACTTTTCAAATAATTCAATATTTTCACCTGACCGACGCTTGAACAAAGTGATGAGGCCCACGGCAACCTTAATTTTACATAAGACGGAAGAATACACAATGTGCATACAAGTAGATACTAAGCAGGGCTTTCAAAAGTGCTCATTTTACCATGAACCGCTTATAAGCCCAACGACCTACCTACCTTGACGTATTTCGAGTATAATGCTTACATTCATGGCAAATCCTGTTAATCTATTTTTTATATGATGCATATTAGAGTACAAACCGCCTAGTTAGTAACTCGTGTAAGTTAATAACAATTTCACATTTTCACTTGACGTATGCGTGAATAAGATCATAAAGCCCTTGATATAGTCTATTCGCGGTTTCTTCACCCTTTCTGTATCAAACCTCTGAAAAATTACCCCATGTTAAACTGGCTTGGTGGCTTCATAAGTATATCATTCATCACAACCGACTGATACATGTGTTAACATAAAATATCTTAGTTTTGGTTAAACTGAAGTTACATTTCCTTTTATTTATAAATTATAATATTTCATTCATAATTTATATGAATGAAAACAGAGCGAAAAAAAAGGCGTTTCGGTAATGCCAAGTAAGAAAGAGTCCTCATGCAAAATATTATTACACTGAGTGCTCACCAATGCGGTGCATTGTCCCTTTGATGTAACTCTGTAGACTCGGTTGAGCTTTGTTTGCATGAGGCGGAGGAATATCCTGGGAGTGGAACTTTGGCAGGGCTTCAAAAATTTGGAATTAACTGTGAATGGACTATCATGTAAAATTTTACAAATTGCAGTATGATACATAATTAGGGAAAAGTAGATCTTAAGGGTGGCTTTCAGAAGTGCTCAATTTACTGTGAACAGCCATGATATTGAACTGAATTCTACCGACAAACGTTGGTAGGAGATTGCTTGTAAATAAACCAACTATTTTCAGCAAAATAACAAAGAATAGGAAATTTACATTCAAACTGATTTTTTTTTCTCTCACAGATCTGTTTATACTGAACATCATCTTCGTCACAGCAGCCGTGATTTGTATGACGGAAACAGTTGTGAGCTCACTGCTCATACACGCAGCAATAAAGGTAAGAAAATACAAGTGATGTGAGCAACAGCAAAACTTAATATTAGAAAGAGGTAATGCGAGTTTGTTTATATGTTTCGGGTATTCTCGGAAACTACACGCCCGACTCTTATCATTCTTTCACTATTAGAAAGCTACATTCTTCCAGATGGACATATAGTCCATTCACGACTGGAAGAGACTTTTGAAAACGAACCTTTGAAATAACACCCTAGGCGTAACATGTCAACATGTTTTTGTCACTAACTTGTATTCCACAAATATATAACACCGTGATTGACTTTAAAGTACTGTATTCTTGAATAATTGAAACTGTAACTTAGTATCTTTTATAACTTGTAATATTTATTTCGTATTAAATACGGTTTGAAAACACTGACAGTATTGAAGTGTTGACAAAGGCCAGTAAGAAACAGTTCACAATTTAAAAAAAAAATTAACCTAGTTATTTGGTATTATATTTGTAAATGAAACGTTGTCTATTGAAATATTTTGGTAGCCCCGATGGCAAAATAGTTCATTGTTACAGTTAAAAATAACAGCGCAAAATATCGTGCGTAGTTCTTAGTGACACCATGTTTGTTTTATCGACTGAGGAGGAAACTGTCGGCTGGGCGAGGCTTGCCGCTTTCTCTCAATTTTCCTCTCTCCCTTTCGGGAAGTTTCACATCGTTAAGGTGCAGACAGACTGTACATGTTTAAAATGTTAGCATATTTCATACTTATTGCAGCAAAATAATGATTTTTGAATTTGAAATTTAATGTTAAGTTTGGCAGACGTTGCTCCGAAAAATACTTCAAATTGCCACAACAAGTGTGTACACGTCGTCTTTGTTAAACCCGCCTGGGCAAGTTACGATGTTATGGTAAATCTGTGTTTCCACGGCAGGAATAAATATACTGTTATGTGTGTCGTTAACCGCTACGTGCGAAAGGGCATGGCTGTTTCGCAGTCGTTAATGGTGGGCTTGTGATTGGAAATATTGGATGCGCAAAATGTATATGTTTTAACCGAGACCTATGTTTATTACGAAGTTAATTAGGGGAGATTGCCCTAGTACCGGACAGCGCCCAGTACTGGACAGTAGCTAGTTCTTAGTTCGCCCACTAGATAGCAGGGGCGTACATTCACCGATCTGTAGACTCGCTTCATTTCAGTACGTGTTTAAGATTTGGTGGCGCTTGTTTGGTGGGCTCGTGTGCTGTAGCGTGAATAGTGTTCTCACAGTTTTGAGCAACCAACCTTTGCTAATTTTACACGGCCACTTCGCTACCTGTTAAGGTGAGTTAAGAAAAAGGGTTATGCGCTGGTTAGTTTTGCAGTTAGGTAAGGCTCATAGCTATGCAGTATTATTGGTGTTGTGTATTATGATTGTTTACAGCAGCCACTTTCTGTAGATCGTGTCGTGTGCCCAGTACCGGACTCGGAGACAGTTCCCAGTACCGGACAAGGAAATACATTTAATTACTCTTGCGGGTTCATGATAATACATGCACTATTATTTTCAGGGCATTTCTAGAAGAATGGCGACGAAAAAATAAAAGAAGGAAAGTGGGAGGAAGGAAAAATGAAAATGTCTGTTGATAGCTTGTTAGCATGACAATTATCCTTTCGAGAGGCTGCAGAACAATTTTTAGTGCCCAAAAGCACCTTGGGGGTTCGACTCAAAATCTTGAAAAGGGGGAAACCTGTTACTATATTACCTACTATGGATAGATTTACGAAAATATTCACAGAAGAGATTGAGAGTGAGCTAGTGAATAATTTGAAGGACCTAGACAATCGCCTGTTACCAGTCACTAAATCTGAATTTTTGTCACTTGTTTACCAGCTGACTGAACACATGAAAATTCTCCACCAGTTCAACAAACATAAGAGAAAAGCTGGAAACAAATTCTACAGGGAGTTTGTTAAACGGCATCCACAATTTTCTCGCCGTACCGCCGAATCCACTAGTCTTCAGCGTGCTACAGGCTTCAGCAAAACCCAAGTTCACTTGTTTTTCTCTAAATATGAGGAACTGTTGAAAGAATATTCGTACCCCCCCCCCCCCCCCCAAAAGGATTTTCAATTGTGACGAAACAAGAGTTTCTGTTGTCCACGAAAATTCTTTGAAAGTTTTGTCCATAAAAGGCAAAAAGGAAGTCAGTATGCTCATGTCAGGGAAAAGGCGAACAATGTTCACATGCCAAGCTTGCCTCCCCACACAAACCACAAGCTTCAACCTTTAGATTGTGCCATTATGAGGATGTTTAAGACTGCATTCAACGCGGCTTGTGGGAACTGTTAAAAAAAGTTGTCCCGCACGAACTGCTTTTTCTAAAATTTGCCGATTCTTAAAACCAATATGAATTTTATAATTTTTGTATATTTATTCTTTAATTGCAATTGATGCGTTAGATTTGTATTCAGCAATAGGCCACAAAATTTCTAATTTTTCAATAGCAATTTTACCTGGATCAGCATGGCTTTTCTGAACTACACCAGCTGCATCTTTTGTTTCATAAACAAATAAACAATTGTTATCAGACGAATTTCTAAAAAAAAAGTGATTTTATAACCACCTTTCCGGTAAACTCCATTATTATAGCGAAAAAAGCCAAACAAATATCTTAACGGGTACATTGTTTCGTTTATTTTATCACTATGAACAGATTTTACTCGAAATTTATTATCAACACCAGTAAACTCTAAATAATTTTGTTCACCTGGTGATCTTAGCAAAATATTCATCATTGTCGAAGTTATTCTTGGATCATCAATAGCCTCAATAATACGTCCATGTTTCGAAATTTCTACTCTCGAAACTGAAATGGAAAAATAATTATAACAAACACCAATACTATCAAAATTTTCGTATTTTGCCTCATCTCCAACTTTATTTCTTTTTAGTAGACGATATTCTTCCAAAACATGGGAAAAGAAAAGCCATCTCCTATGGTAATATAAAACTCGATTCTATTATTGTTTGATCAGTTGGAGGAAAAGTTTGTCTCTCAAAACTCGCAATGCTTTTCTAACACACTTATAACTAAATTTTTAAAAATATAAATTAAGGATTCAAAGGGTGTTTCTCGAGTGAAATTGCTCATCGAGAAGTACAGAAATTATAAAAATAATCATGAGGTAGAAAAAAAAAAAAGATCTACCATTAATTTGTGACTTACAAAATATCGGCAAAAAGTACAAGAAAGTTAAGAAAATAAAAATTTAATAGCAGGACTAGTATCTGTACCTGTTGGTGCAAAAATTTTTGACTATCCATCAACACCACAAGAAACAACTTTTGACTATCCAGCAACACCACAAGAAACAACTTTTGACTATCCATCAACACCACAAGAAACATCTTTTGACTATCCATCAACACCACAAGAAACATCTTTTGACTATCCATCAACACCACAAGAAACAACTTTTGACTATCCATCAACACCACAAGAAACAACTTTTGACTATCCATCAACACCACAAGAAACAACTTTTGACTATCCATCAACACCACAAGAAACAACTTTTGAAAGAGAATTATTTGCAGAACAAGAATCTCCCAATTTGGAAGAGCAAATGGGAATCGTACCATTGAAAAATTAACCGCCTGTAGCAGTTGTTTCTAGTATAAATCTCGGAAAAGAAATTTCTGAAAAAATTGTTTTTAAAACACTATATGGTTTACGAGCAAAAAAATCGTAATTTATACATTGGCGATACAGAAGTAAAGATAAATAATGATGAACTATCTGTTAATGATAAATAATATACATTAACAGAAGGCTTTTATAATTAGTTAACAAAAGAAAAAGGAGACCTTGAGGATAATTTCACCGATAATGACTATGAAAATTACAAAGACATTATTATAGACACAAATGTTGCATTCCGAAGACATAAACCTATTAATAAAATTAATGCGAATCAAAGTTGGAAGCACGAGAGTATAATTCAACCATTTTATGATCGAAATTATGCACAGCATATTAATCACAAAATACACCAGAAAGAATTATTTCTTTAAAAATCTCCTGTATCTGGCAAAGGTATAAAAAATATAATAATTTTCGAAAGAATATATTTGAATGGACAACGTTAGAAAATTAATTTACAGATGATTAGTTATTTATTGTGAAGAAACTGCTAGAAATAATGAAAATGTAGACGTTATGAATATGCTAAACAATATATTTTCTGACATTTTTATGAATACCACGAAAGGAATTCCATATCTAATAAGAGTTTTAAATGTTACTCCGCACTCATTTTGGAATTCTGAACACCATGGCAAAGGTGAGATAAATTGGGCACTACACAAGTTAAATTTGCCTGAAATATGATTGCTGGGTTATAATTATTGCTTACAGAGATCATCAAGATTTAGAATGCAGGCATGAAGTTGATAAAATTTTGCAAAAAGAAGAGAAACAAATCATGTTAAATAAAGATACTTAAATTGGAGAAAAAATTGCATCTGCTACTGTTGCCTCAACATTGTTTACAGAAAGGTAATTAGGTTAGCGAATTTAAAGGTTTTATTGAATATATATATATATATATATATACTTATATAAATGAAGATAACAAATATAACTTCCAATATTCCTTATGAGGAATTTAAAAATTTGGGTATAGATAAAATTTTAACAGATTATCAAATTGCAAAAAAAAAAAAAAAAAATGCAGGAAGGCAATCATTTAAAATTATCTTTACCATTGCCAATAACTGGCAATGGTTTACATCATGGAGGAATTATTTCCATTGTACTCGCCGCTTTAGGAGCGGCTGCTGCAGTTTATAGTGCTGTTGAACAAACTAGTAAAAATATAAAAAATTAGAAGAACAACAGAGACACAATTTAGCAATGGAAAACAAGGCTGGCAGTGGTGCAGTTGCGAAAAAAAAAAAAGAGGAAGGCCAAAAAAATTAGCTCCATTATTCATTATCGATATTGAAAAAAATGTAAATAAAAATTAAATATTACAAATTTCAGAAGTGTTCATATAATTGACGAACTATCAAATAGAATACTCAAAAATGAGTGTGCTGTGGTTAATTTTGATATTTCAACAAATCCCAGCACTCATTGGGTTTGCTATTTTCCAGAAAATAATAATATTTATTATCTTGATTCATTTGGAGGCCATATTCCTAATAATTTAATTAATTATTAAAATGATGATCGAGTGCAGAATTTTAATTCTGTTATCTGTGGACATTTATGTTTAATAGTATTATATATTTTTGAGAAATTATAATTTTAGTGATATAATTTCTATGCTATTAAATTGCAGATATTTTTGGGAAACCATTAATAGAATCTTTAAATATAAACTTTGATAATATTGCAGAAGATTTAAAAACATATGTAGATACAAAATACAATTAGAGCATTTCTTCTTTACAAAGCGAGTTAAGTACTTGTTTTGATTTTACAAAATAATATAGGTGAACCTGTAGATAAAAAAGACGCTGTCAATAATTTATATTTCGATATATATATATCAGATTATGCATTAAAAATGATGTCGATTCAAAATATAAAACTATTGTTTCTGACTATGCTTTAAAAGCTGATGTCGAATCAAAACACTGCACTAGTGTTTCTGATTTAAAATCATATGTAGAGTCAAAATATAATATAATTGTTTCTGCTTGACGAGATCAAATTAGTAAAGCTTTTGTTTATACAACAGATTATCTTTCTATTAAAAATTGAATAATTAATAATATGGCTGATCCGGTGGATGGCAATGATGCTGTAAATATATAAGATATTTCGATAAAGAAATAACCGATAAATTGCAAAATTTAAACCAAGCAGTTATGAATTATTGTGATAAACGTGTTGATTTGCAAGTTGAAGAAAGCAAAGACGCTATTGATAAAGAAACAGATGTTAAATTAAATAATTGATTTCAATCAGTTATGGATTATTGTGATACAACTGTGAAGGAACTAGTTAAGGAAGAAGTTGAAAAAAGCATGGAAAAATATGTCATATATTTTATTTGCATGCTAGGTGGGATAAATCTCATAATATTTTCCGCTTAGATAATAATAACAATTTCTTTACTTTTTTTTATGGATTGTACTGTTTATAAAATAGTTTTTAGTGTTAATGTCAATTTATCCAAAAATGATCTGACAATTATTCAGGGAACTACACAAATAGATCATAGTAGGCCTTTTGATGTTAACAAAGCTGATAGCTTATCTTTAAAATAAAAAATAAATAAAAATCTGTATACTCTGATGGCACAGAGGCAACAATAGGAATATTTGTGAAATATAAAGAATAAATAAATAAATATTTTTTTATAATTATACAGCTCTTATGGAGTTAAATTTTCTAAATCATTGACACTATTTTTCATTTTATTTATAATTTCATTATAGGATTCGCACTTTATACCAAACAATGAAATGCTATTTTTGCCAACTCATGTAAATTTTTTTTTGTAAATTCATTAGATTCCATGATAGTTTCATTACTAAAAATTACAGTCAACCATTTGTATATCTAAAAGCTGAGTCTATCATATTTGGTAAATTAGGAAATTTCTCACTAATTAGACCATGCGTTTTATTTGGGAACTAAGTTAATCTATTTCTGCATAATACAACTTTTTATAAAAGATAAAGGTTTTTCCCAAATATGAATTAAAAAAAGCATATATTTTATATTCATCTCTTAATCGAAATGAAGTGTATTTTTTTTTGGATAACCACCAATAAGATTATAACCAGGATAATCAATGATATAATTTTTTTCGTCAACAAACAGGACTAGCTCACTCGATGGCCTTTCGAATATAAAAAAATTACTGAAATTGGTCGGAAGAAACCGAAACCTATTTCTTATCGAAAATGGCCTATTGATTATTTTCTTGTCTCCCAAACTTTTTGTCCAAACATTTTTATTGTATAAAATATACAATTCACCATCAATAATTAAAAATGTTTTTATATATTCGTCTTTGCATAAATCAAATGGTTCATTTTCATTAAATTATTTTGTAGTGGTGGCCCATAAAAGTTTTGAATAATTTGAATATCGTCTGGTTGCAAATCAACCAAATCATTGTGTAGAATTGGGTACATGATTGCATTTTTATCATTTGTGTGTGTCAGACCAAACGCATGTCCAATTTCGTGGTATTAAAACCATTAGTAAATTAATTTTATTTTCAGGAGTGTTGTTACAATCAATATACCAATGTTTCTGCTTATTGATGTGAATTTCAACGAGGCTATTTTGTTTGTTTGGAAAATATGCATGAGCCAGTCCACTACCAAATGGATATCATGTATAAGACAACCTCCGTGCAACCTATAATTATAATGTAGGCCTGTTTGTATGATGTAAATATATCTGGAGATCGTATCATAAACAAATTTCAAATTTGTGTGTTTTTACAAAATGTCAAAAGCCTCTTTTGCTAAATTCGAAATTGATTTATTTGCATATGCAAAATTCCATTTTAATGAGTTTTAAGTCCATTTTGCTGTTGATGAAAGGTCCACAATTATCTCATCCTTAACAACACATCTTGGCTTGCTGATTAAATTAAGTGTTTCTTCATTGAGTTTACCATCAAATGAAGAGATGTTGTGATAGTCTTGAAACACTCTTAAAGAAATTTCAAACTTTTCAGCATCAATTTTTGAAAGCGAATTTGCATCACCTTCTAGACATCCATATTTATTTAAAAAATTTGTAACACATTTTGTCTGATTCTCTTTTTTGGATAGAACAAAAATTATATTTATAATAGCGAAAATAATTATATAAGTCTTACTTTATATACAAAAAGCTTTCAAATATAATAAACTCTCTAATTTTATGTCTATACTTACCATCATTAATTTTTCTGTTCATATCTATTGTAATAAAACCATAATATTTTTCCGAACTCTAAGCACAAATATCTTTAAATTTTTCACCAGGCATATCTCCACCAACAAAATCATTATAAATATGCTTTCAGTTAACATCATCTTGTCTAAAAATACACAGAAAATATGTGTTATCTCGTACTAATTGCTTGGTGATTTTGGAATATGTCTGCACAAGATAAAAAATATCAAATTTTTATGCCGACCTCTATTAAAATATTTGCGGGCTACACCGTGCTCATCCAATATTACATAATCAAAAATAACTAAAGAACCATTTCACCATTACTACTTTAAAAATAAGCAATTTTTTCACTAAATTTTCTAGATAATATTTCAAAATCGTCTTGTAATTGGATATATTTTGGTTTATTCAATTTTTTAGGGCAAACAAGTAATTTATTAACATTTAACCACCCCATATTATAAATAAAATTTATCACCAAATTTGTTTGTCCGCAATTACTAGGACCAACTATCATACCTCTAATATCATTAGGCAAAAGTTCACCATTTTTCTTATTCTTAGAAGATTCTTCAGAAATCAAAACACCATCACACCAATCAACTTTGCGCAGCTCAGGCTGCTGTGGCTGCTGCTTCTTCATTTAATTAAATAATTTTTGTAATAAATGTATAATAATAAAGTTTTCAAGTTAAAAAACAATAGTTCTATTCTAAAGATAGCATAAATTAGTTTTCATGAAAAATTTTAACTCCAAATGTAGAGAGTAATACTATAACTACAATTGAAAAATGAGTCCTGTTGTTGATAATAATACAGTTATAAATATTCTCAGAGGCCAATACGATGTTGAATCTTTGAAAGAAGCTATAAATTAGATTCTGTCATTTTCAACAAACAACATTGAAATAACACCAGACAATGTGAAAAATAGAATAACAATTAAAACCAAGTTTGATATTAAGCTTGATGATCACTAATCTGATATTCTTGGTTTTGAAAGAAAATTAACTATTGAAAAGACAAAGTTGTCGTGGACACTAAATTGCCTAATTTTAATCCATATAAATCAATTAATATTGGTTGTAACTTGGCATATGGCATGTTAAAAAAAAATATAATGAATCTAGTCACTTGGAGACTAATATAATTGCTAGTTTTCCATCAAAAACTATGTTTGGTTTTAGAGACTATGTTATTTATGAGCCCCCATATCCAATTCTTTATCAAATTTATAATGAGCAATTTAACAACATTGTTTTAGAAATTAGAGACAAAAATGGAAATTTAATTGATTTTGATGGTTCTAATATTGACATTGTTTTGGAAATTAAAGATGTTTAAAATTTTACGATTTTAATAGAAAACATAAAGAGTGCCATATTTCAAGGCCCCCTCTAAATATCTCCAAAATATAATTTGTGTAATTTTTGTTAAGTTATTTGTCTTATTTTTACTCAATTTTCCAGGTCCTATGCTTGTACGGCCTGCTATTCCATAATAAATAAAACATAACATTTCATTGAATATATTAGAAAATTTGAAGCGGTGAGTGATTTGCTCACCCCTTAAGAGGTAAATAAAATATATTTCTTTTCTTTCCAAAAATCGGTGGTGTTATCAAAATGTATACCACCTCTCATTAATAAAATTTAAAACATGTCTTAGAAAATTTTAAGGGGGGAGCGATTCTCTCCTCCCTTAAGAGGTTCATATTATATAAAACTTTTCTTTCAGAAATAAGTGTGATGAATAATTTTTGTATAACACCAAGTGTAAGTGAATCACTGACACCAAATTCATCATATGATTTTAAATATTTTCTTACTAATCGCACATCTAATTAATAATATATAAAACTTTTCTTTCAGAAATAAGTGGGACCCAATTTGGGTCCCAATTCTCATTAATAAAACTATACATTTTGATATCTATATGGCAAAGTATCAATCTTATTTTCTAGTGTAATTATCTTGTTATCACAATGAGTTAATGGGATTTTACTAACTTCTATTGTATATATTTCATGTTTCTCACTCCTTATCAAATTCATTGTTCTATATTGAATTTCCTCATCAAGCAAACAATTCTTATAATCTTCGAATGTAATTATCTTATTAATAACACATTTTTTCACACCTTTCGACTTTTGTTTTCTTTATCGCCAACTTAATATGCATACATTGTTGCTTGTAAACCATCACAATCTTTAATTATTTCCGCATTACATTCGTCTTTCATCTTACCTATAACGTTCTTATTTATTTGTGGCATGTTATAGATATTTTCATTTGGATAGTCACTTGTATCAAATTTATCTAATATGGACTTCATATCTTCTTAAAAATCATAAGTTTTAATGTTATAAATGTATTAATTAGTATCTTGATAACACAACTCAATTTTATCATCGTAATTTGGTTTCATAAATTTATAATGGAAATCATACATAAATTATTTTGATATATAACGACATAAATAGGCTTATTAAATTTTTCAATTGTTTTATTCATATGTAGAGCTGCAAGATTCTCATTAAATATAGTAATTATTTTGAAATTTATTTTTATATTATTTTTTCACATTTTTTTGCATCTGATATTAATCTTATATCTACTCTGTTTCTGATATTTTCCATAGTTTTGCCAAACACAGAATTATTCATGAGCTTATAAAAATCTTTTTCGAAATAATTTTTTGCATTAGTTCTCATCTCTCTATTCAAATCAATATATTTCTTCAACCAATCGGACTGATCATACTTCAATATTCTATGTATTTTAGTGAGTTTTAATCCATCATTTCGACACTGTTTCAAGTTGCGATAGTGAATTACATACTTTTGTTTGTTATCTAAAGTTGTTAATAATTTAGATTGATTTGTTCCTGTAACTAACTTATTTTCTGGACAAAATGGAAGATCTTTATGAAAATGATGTAGTTCTTGTGGATACTCTAAATCAACTTCTAATATATATATATATATATATATATATATATATATATATATATATATATATATATATATATATATATATATATATATATATATATATATATAGCGAATCATCTTTCAAATTTAATATTTTTTCACTCCAGTAATCTGAATCATATAATATATAGTAAACCCAATCGAAACCTCCATATGGTAAATATTGAGACATTGCCCAACCACATAAATTATTTGCATCGAGATATGCTAAATACTTCGATTCTTGATTAGAGTTAAAATCATCCAAATATTTGTTATTAGCTCTAAAATATTGCTTACATCATTGTGATATTCCACCTCTAATTCCTTTTCCAATCATTAAAATCATATCACAGTTATGAAATAAATGAAGTGGCAGTTTAGTCATTTTTAACATTGCTTGCCACGATAAACCTGGTGCTGTAAAATACCACGCTGGATCTAAATCATATGAAATTATACATGTGTTTCTAAAATTGTCGAATATATCTGCTAATAATAACACATCACTTTTAAATATAAATCATGATATTCACCAAGATATTTTGTATTAAATTGGTTCCACATATTTTTTGTATGTTTGTATTCATTATCAGATATACTATTTTCTTTAAATTGGTTGTAAAATTCACTCTTTGGGGGAAGTTCAGTTTCTTCAAATTTCTTCCAACTATCCATATAATCATATGGGTAAACACCCTTTTTTAATAACTAAATCAACTTTATCTTTTGGAAAATGTTTTTGTGTGTGTTTCATTTGATCTTTACTTAAATTAGATGACACTTTATCTAAACTACTGGCCAGAAATTTGAATGTATCTATAAATTTCATCTTTAAATTTTCTGTGTTTTTCTCAAAAGTTATAAATTTTTCTTCATTATTTGCTATTAAATCTATATTCTGTTCACCATGTCCTAACTCTTTTATAAATAAATGAGCATCATATCCAGCTAAATTATAAAAATAAATATGGTACAAAATTTGGTAATTTTAATTTTAGATTACAATCATTACATACAGGATTAATGAATTTTCCACTTAAGTGATCATGACGATGCACTTTTTTATTGTCCTTCGTATATTCACTCTCACATACGGTACATTTTTTTAATTTAATATAATACTTTTTCTTTCTTTGTTAGTGGATGCAGAGGCTCAATTTGTGAATCTATTTTAACCAATTTCTTCTACTTCCCTTTATATTGATTGTATAAAAAATCTATATGAATTTGGACCTCAATATACAACTGGTGGCTTATACTCACTATATGCAGGTTCAATATAGTAGCAAAAACGAGATGCTTCATTTATTTGATATTTCATAGTAAATGGTCCATCGGTTAATTTTAAATCAATGTTATTTATTTGTTCATTAGTAAGATTATATATTTCTTTAAGTACCGCCTTGTAAATACCATTACCAATGTCATCTGCTGTTAAAACTGGATTTTTTTTGATTAGTTTAAATTTATAAATATCTTTTGGATTTGGTTTAGTTGTTGATATTTTCTTTAGAATTAATTCAAAATATGCATATATTGCGAATGGACCTTCATTTCATGTTTATAATTTTTGAAAAATATTTACTCTCCTTTCGAAGGTAATTCAATTTTTACTGCTTCATTTTTAGAGCAGTTTTCTGTGTGCATATTTAATTTATCTTGAGAATAAAATATTTGAAGGCACATATCACATGTATGAGTTTGATGTTGTTTGTTAGTTTTCTTGCGCTGAAACTAACCTCCCCTATAAATCTTTAATCCAACAGTAATGCGAGTTATCACATTTTTTGAAATAAAGTAAATTTACATGCTTATCCTTTTTACTTTCTGTCAGTTTTAATGGATATTACATGGATTTCTTACCTTCATCTTCAATAGAGTATGCATTTATAGAAGCATCGATTTGATGTTCTATGTTTGGTATTTCATCAATTTTAATTGGATATTCAAATTTATATATTACTTTAGGGACATTAAGCTTCACATTTTTATATTTGGTTACTCTGTCTGAATTTTTGTCTGCTGTAAATAATGCATATTTTATTGCCCAAAGGAAGCATTTTTGATCATTGTTTTTAACATTTATGCATGCTTTCTTAGTCTTTACAAATTCAGGTGGTTCAATATATGATGCAGCATTTAATGGATTATACTTATTTTTTGCTATTTGTATTCCCATTTTTCTATAAAAAAAATCCACCCCAACCCTCTTTTATGGAATTCAGAAAATTTGTAATTATTTCTTGTATTATGCATTTATAAATTCTTTTAATATCTCCATCATTCAATATTGTATGATTTGGCGATTGAAATATAAATAATCCGAATTGATTATTTTCTTGCTTACGGCAATTGATATATAATTTAATGCTGGTTTTCAACTCTCTAAATTTTATAAGAAGTTCATGTATTTTCTCAAATACCTTAGTTTATTATTGAAGTCAAAAATTGAATAGGTTGTACTAAATTAAAAGACTTTTCAATGTTATATGTTGACATCCTACTTTTAAATGCTTTATTAACTAAGTAAGCATCATTGGTTTCCATATTTTTGTTATTAACGAAAATATTAGTAGAATAAGGAAATATTTCTTTCAATTTGTTTTTATCTTGTTTATATAATTCATTGATATCAGTATCAGATGAAGGTAAATTTGTAATATTATTCTTTGTTCTCCATTCTGTTACCCACTTTATCTCCAGGTTGTATGAAAACATTAGTAGAAAACTGGAATATTTCTTTTAATTTTTTTTTAGCTTTTCTAGAATTTACAGTGTAATTTGAAAAGTGTAAATTTTTAATATTTCCTTTTCTTTGCAGATTTATAATAAATGGTATAATAGCTGCAATTAAATCAGCTTTCCACAGCCTGCACAAATATTTAATTTCAAATCTTCTATCTATAACTCTTAACTATCTCACAGTCTTTTTGCTCAGCACATGAATTATCTATGAAGACTCCATATTTGTTTATTTAAAGGGGAAACATTTTAAATTACAAAATAAAAAATATAAGAAAAAATATAGTGGAATAGCATCGAAAATATGTTAAAATTATTGGGAAATCATATTTAAACTTCTTGTTAAGATGATAATCTTAAGATATTCACTAAAATAATCTTTGCACGTAGTTGTATGTTTATCCTTAAAAGATTTACTATAAGAAAATAATTTATAGATTTATTTTCATTACAAACTGTGCGTGTTTTTGTTGGATAATTCTCCTTTTGAATTTAATTTAGAATATCTATTGATGTGTTGTGTGATTTGGTTTTTTATGGTTTTCGAGCTGTTGATTATAAATACATTTTCCACATTCGAATAGTACTTTCTCTTTATTTTTAACTCATCATGATTTTTGGCATATTCATTCATTCATTTTTGCATTTTGTTGTAAGTTTGTCTATAGTTGCTTTATGTGGATTTAACGAATCGATAGATTTATTCTCATTTCATACTACACATGTCTTAGTTGAAGTATCATGTTGAATTTCATTTTTATTGTGCGATTTGCTATTTTTATGCATTTTGAGAGATAGTTTAGAAACATATTTTCCACATTCGCATAGTTCTTTCTCCTTTTTTTTTTTTTTTAACTCATATTGATTTTTGTCATATTCAGCACAACATTTTTTGCATGCGTTAATATTGTTGTCTTTTGTGTATTCATGCATGTGAGAAATTTATATATTTAATACTTCACCTCATTTTTTACATTGCTTAGATATGGTATTGGTCTCCATTGTAGGTATTTATTTAGAAAATCAATTTATTGATAGAATGAACAAATATTTTCCTTTAATAATTTGTTTCTTTGTAAAGAACACAAAAAATGGAATCTCTGCTCAACAAGTTGAACAATTCGCTTGAATTCACCAAACTACAAGATCTAGAAAAAAATTAATGGTTCACTGATACAGATTTTGAAATTTATGAATCTAATTTGTTAAAAAAAAATTAATTGTATTTTAGATGGTAAACTTAAAATTTAATTGCCACAGCGCTATGTCAAGATACTTGATAAAAATTCTTTGAAACTAATAAATGAGAAGGAGGTTTTTATAATGTTATAAATGCTTAAAATAAATGAAAAATGGAAAATTTGTCCTTTATCTAGAATTCTCTTTAAAAATTATATAAATTCTATCTATGATATTCTTTAATATTTTCATTTGATTTTTGCATATTTTGCTTGATTTTCTCTTTAATTTGCTTGCTCGCTTCCAAAATTGCTATTTCTAGAAAACTTGAAAAATTGCTTGAAAAGCGAAGAATTTGCTTGATTTTAGCTTAGAAATTTAATTTTTATATTGGTGAGACAAGCCTGCACGATATTTTTTTAAAAGGTGGTAAAATGCTTGATTTTGGGGTAAATTGCTGGTTTTGTTAGAATACTTAAGTTCTGAAATCTCAAGCCATGAATCTGGGGTAAAAATCCTTGATTTTGGCCTCAAGTTACTTGATTTTTCGATGAAAATGTGAGATGAGCTAGTATAAGCCTTTTACATCTACTAGCGTCCGGTACTGGGGCAATCTCCTCTAGACGTCTGTTTATTTATCACAACGTAACTTTGCCCTAGGTGTTTGAAACACAATTGTGTAATATGCGTCCTTTTTTGTGATTTGAATATTTGCTAGAATCCCAACAATTCATACGCCCAGCCAGAAATTGTAAATAGGTAATTAAATAAACCCAGTAAAAACTAAATACCTATGGAAACGAATATGAGCAGAATAGAATATACGGTATGTCTATTTATGTGCATATTCACCACTGTATTTTAAGTTTGCCGCTGCTACGTACACTAAAATTAGCGACACGAGTTGTGTGTTTGAAATTCCTGTCTTTTTCATTGGACTAATTGCTCCTTCATTTTAACATTTACTCCAACTAAGGCCGTCCTTTTAACGAAATAACCCAACACAAAGCAATAACAAGAGATTAAATACTACTGTTTTTTCCGCCATAGTGTAACAGAATTCTTTGAACAGCTGTAAACAATAAACAACCCAATTTGATATAAACGTAGGTCACATGGCAGTGTTTATGTTTAGGTGTAGCGGAAGGATACGTAATCAGTAATCAAAAGCAGAAATTTAGCAGGGTTTCAGAAAAGTCTATTCCAGTCGTGAACAGCCTGCAAACTATGTTAAATAAAAAAAAATATAAAAAAAATCCTGAGTAATTTCAAAATTTGTAAACCAAGTCGGAGAAAAATGAGCTATTTGGCTACTTTTTAAGCATGTTCTAACAAAACCATTATTCGCAGGTAATCGTGGGTATCTCTGGTAGTCACTGCTAGTCACGCGTAGTCACAGGTAGTCACGGTTAGTCACGGGTAGTCACTCCTTAACACCTGAGCGAAGCGATTTTTTCTTCCTCTCTCTCTTAATCCCTCCTTCTCCCTCTCTCTCCTTCTCTCTCTCTCTCTCTTCGAGAAATTAATAACATTTCGCTTTGGAATGCATAAAAAAATGTGTCACACAGCGCCTGCTAATTACACAACCAACGGCACGTATGAGATGGGCTGATTGCAGATGTCACTGGCGCTACTGTAGTATTGTACGTCTTGCGAACATTCATGGTTCGTTGTTGCGCAGTGATGGATCGGCTATGCTTCAGACCACATATACATTTTAATATTTTTGTTTCCGTTTAACTATGAGGCTTGTTCGAACCTTCTATGTCTACTTCGTTTGCCCCTTTCCTGTGGCTTGTTTGTTTGATCGAGAGTGTTATTTGAAGAGTGTTCGGGCATTGCTCTTTCTCTCCGAGGGCTTAGCACACTCGATTTCAAAGCTTCGTTATTTGTCTGTAATTAATTATGACGTTCACTAGCAAATATGGAGGGTTATAGCTGTATAATACGTATTTTAAACTATTATTATGTATCCAAAATTTGCGTAATTTTAAGCTGGAATTTTAATATAGTTACTGACTATAATTTCAATTAAAAATGGAAGTTATGATAATGAATGGACGTAAGTCATGCCATTGCTTTCTGATAATTGTGGGATTTTAAATCCTCAACAGTATTAAGAGCATGTAAGTGTGTTGTTACTTGAAATGATACCATTTTTAATGTCTTCTGTTTTGTCGTGCTTGTCCAGCAGAACAACAGTAACATGGTCAACGTGTGGTTGATAACAAATTCAGTGATCGTCATCGTGTACTCTGTGGTGCTGGCAGCAGGTATAATAGTTGCAGCCGGCGAAACGAACGGAAAATTCCTTACAATCTTCTCCGTCATTGGATGCTTGATATTAGGTAAGCAAGACAAGCACTCCGAAAATCTAGTTAGTTGATCCGTTTTAAAAATGGCCACCTGTTTCTCGAGTATCCAAATCGCCCCTGGACCACGGTTCCGATTTCGAAACTCGAGTAAATCATGGGTATGTGCAAAGTTTTTAATTTAATAAAGGTTATTAAAGGGTGTTCACGTTTAAGTGACCTCTTTTGAAATTAACCTTAGAAAACTGTCACTGACCCTACTGCATATACGTTAACGGACACACTGAGTAACATGTGCCCGGTAAATTTGGTAACGATGTATGGAAAGTACCCATGTAGCAAGCTACAGTCAGCCGACTGTGGTTTTACTGCTGGCATTTCTGGATGACTACTGGCACTGAATACTTATGAGTTTGCACTAATGGCCCTGTTATGGCTGACTGCTGGCTACAGGACACTTTGCATGCCATTTATGGCCCACTGATGGAACGTTGATGGAAATAAACTGATGGGTGAGAGAAGGCGACTTATTAATGGCCCATAAATGGCTTACCAACTGTATTCCCGCAATGGCCGCACATAACCTATACTTATTCCTGGTAAAAGTATGGGTAGCCACCTATAGACCATTTGATGGCTGTGAAGTTGTACATTGATGGACCATTACTGGTGCAATTTGGTTTGTCAGGGGAATTTTTATGGCTCCCACTTTTCGCAGATAGCTTCTCCAAACTATACACACGTATATGTATATTTGCGTGTTTGTCTAATATAACTATAGATCATGTGATACAAAGAGTAGGTTTTTTTTTATAAATATAGAGTGATGGAAATATCTATGACAAAATACTGTAAATACTGTATCATGTGTGAATTTGTGAATGGTATTGGATAATTTGACGTATGTAATGTTTTCAATGAATGAATGTATATAATTAAAATGAGAAGTTAAAAAAAAACTATGTACAACCTTATTTTGCAGATTAACATTGAAGGTCTTTTGTTGTTTCACATCACTAAAATCTTCTTAACTGGCAATTGCATTTCAAAACAGATGAATAGCATCCAGGTGACATTCATACTGCGAAAGATTACATTAAAGGCAAGTTTTTGGGTTTATATTGTGATTCATGTTGGAAGATTCTTCTCTACGACAGTATATTTTTTATCTGCAGCTTTTTAAAAACTGATTTTTTCGCATGGTAAATTTTAAGGCTACGGAATAATTGGTGTAATGTATATTTTATATATATGTTTGTTAATAATTCAAGTCCGAATATATTCGAAATTATTTAATCTAATTGTAAGAATACACAGTGTAGTAATAGTTAGCATTCTGGACTGTCAAAGCAAGGGGTGTAAGTTCGCGCCCCCTCTCCTGTAAGGGTAAGCATAAGATTTCCATTTCGTTTAATGTTTTTAATAGGTTGAGAATAATTTAAATGATTTCTTTCGCTTTCTGTTTTTTAAATGCATCGAAGTGTAAAAATTTGGGCTTTTGCAAGTGCTCATTTGATCGCGAACAGCGGTTTTCGAGCTTCAGCCACGTCTTAATCGAGAAAATTCAGACGTTTATGCTTAAATCGCAGTCGCCATGTTCAGGACAGCCATGCCAGTTACCTACTGAAAGACCTTGTCCTTGTATGCTTATGCGGATGTGATTGGCCAACAACTGCAAGTAATGACGAAGCACCACACCTTTCAGTCCAGGGTATAAAGACGAAGCACCACACCTTTCAGTCCAGGGTATAAAGACGAAGCACCACACCTTTCAGTCCAGGGTATAAAGACAGTGAGCCAGTTTGATGCACACTTCTCGAATTCCTATATACTTTTGTAAAGCGTATTGCACCAGTCATTGGTACGCTTCTAGAAATTGTTCTCCTATTAACTTCCGTAGTTAAGCTAATAAAAGTACCAAAAATGAAAAACAAAGTTTTGGTAGCTTTATAGTACGGCCAATGGGTGTAATTTTTAGTCAAAATACATTTACACAAATGCATCTCTTGTACGGGCGCTTCAAAAGAAATGTGGATGAATGTGTATAACTGGAGCTACAGTAATCAGGGTATTTTGTTTTATCTGGGAGATTGACAGCGAGAGGCATAGTACTGAGGACTCATAGTGGAATATTGAAGTGTTTCGCTAGAAGTTGTCCTTTATCCTTCTACCCACACACATAGAGATAAAGGAAATTGTCACGGCCTGTAAACGGTGTAGTTTGTTTCGCGGTGAATTTTCGAATTTTTTAAATTTCTCTCTTGGCGATGAGGCAGGAGCTGTGAGGCTAGTTGCCGGAAAGGACCTGTCGCCGTGTTAGGCTGGACTCACAATAGTCCGTCGCATCCGTCAGTTGTCCGTCCATCCGGCAGTCATCCGTCTGTCGTTTTCATCCGTCCGTCGAAAGCGATACGCTACAATCCATCTTCCGTCAATCCTTTTGTACGGTAAAATTCCAGTGTGACAACTTAACATCACGATCTTTCTTTTGAGACAACTGCATTAAAAACTACGTGAATTTGTTGTCTCCGGTCCGCCCCTATTCAACCTGACCAACTCGACAACGTCCGAAGTTCGTTTTCCTGCACGCACGTTAAAGTACTGGAAGTGAAAAATGGACAAATATACAAAATGAACTTCGTGAATTTACTTACAAATTACATTTTTGAAAACCTGTTAGCTGCATGCTGGTTTTGGGGTGGACCGGCGCGGCTGGGAACCACTTTTTCACAGCACGTTCTAATAATGAGTGCACGCCCTGCGTCGACGCAACAGGTGTGATCATGGCTCCGGTAACAACTGAAGGTGTTAGTACCAGCTTCCACATACGTGGGGCTTGGAGCGCTAGTGTTGCCCTCCCCACCAGCCGGCAGGTGGGACGTCACATGCGCACTAGCTAGTGCGCTGTTTGAACTGACGTTCTTGCCTCCATCATGTGACGCAGTGTCTCCTTAGGCCGTGTGCACACGTGCGGACAATGTCCGCGCGGCGCCGCTGCAAAAGCGTTCCACGAGGGCTTGGCTTATATGTACCAGTGCACACATAGCTGCTGTGCCGCCGCAGTCGATGTCCGCAAGTATGCACACTGCCTTATTTGGGCATTTTTGAAGAAAATTGGACGTCCCAATAAAGATCTCTCTAGAGCTTAATGAACTTTGTAAAACCCCACTACCAAGTGAAAACGATGTTGTCTCCTTTTTTGGGCAAATACACCCCCATTGGTGGATTCATTTAAAAATTAATAATAATGTCTTGTTATTGGTGATTGAGTTGTATTCACCCATCTAACCGTTAATTGAGTTAAACTTGTATAAATACTGAGTGCAAATATTATTTCGAGGTCAGACGTTCGGCCTCGAGGGAGCATCCATATAAGTTATGTATCTGTAAAAATATATATCTTTAAAACGTTAAGCTCTTCAAGCAAGAATAAGTCATGAGGTCATTTTGATGTAAGACTAGGTGCCGAAAGGGCGAGAATTTTTCAAGTATTAATATTCTTGCAGATATATGGCTCTAATTGAAATCTGGGAAGACGACTTATAGTTTCAGAATCTTTTTCTGGCAGTCGTTTTGGCACAGGAACTTGATTTTTCTTAAAAAAGGATTTCTCCTCGGAAGTTAAGGCTCAACATTCGTGAGCAGTTGCTTTGGTCTGTTAGACGCGAGGAGAAATTAATGTCTTGGGAGGTATAATTTATAAATGGCAGGCAAGTCCACCTAGCCTGGAGTTTTAACATTTTAAAAATGTTTTACTGTCACTATATTTTGTAAACGTGAGAGGTAAATGGCAAATTTGATTGAAATATCAACTGTTAAAATTAATTGCAAGATGGAATTGCAATATAAAATAATGGGTTGTTGCCCGACACATGTATAGTTTTGCAAGGAAAGAATTTACAGTCCAAGTATTTTCAGTATGGCCTTTGGATGGTTGGTTAGCCAGAGAAATACATGCCACATTAAAAACATATTATACAATTTCCATGTTGGAATTTTCACTATTAAAACAAAGGCGTTTATTAAGCATGGCCTTTGGACGGCCTGATAGCCAGAACTTAAAAAATTGCCAAGTCACAAATATTGGACTTTTGAAATTATATTAGTGAAAATTAGGTTTTGCTTGGATTTCATGAATTACATGTACCTGCACTTTCTAGTAACTGGGAAAGAATTATGAATATAGCTGCACTGCGGCAGAAAATTATTGCGAGTATTTTTATAGAATATATTTGTAATGATATACATATGCGTATACCAATTTTTGTGTTACTCTTTAAAGAAGGCTTTGCATATGGTGATTTTTTTTCTCGAATAATATGATATTTGGTGAAACAAAAGAAAGAAAAGAAAAGATAAAAATAATAAAAACTGTTTTTCCATACTTCATGTTTTGAACTTTTCACATATTACTGCTACTCCTGTTCTGCTCAATGATTGCTAATTTCTGGCTTTTTTTGCCATTATTTTTTTGATGTTCAGATTTTTCTGGGATTGGGGGGCATTCCAGTCTTGCTACGTCCTTGAATCAAGAGCGTCGCAAGGGCCTGACTTTAGTTGGAGATATATATTTGGCTGGAAACACATTTTTAAAAGAAAAAATTTTGCGGAAATATTTTATCACCAAAGGTAAATAAACACAGATCCACAGCTTTGCATTTTATTTCAAAGTGCGTATTCTCGTCTAATGAATGTCGCCAGAAGGCGGCGTGACTCTTCCATCTGTCCATCGAAAGTTACAGTTTGGTAAATATTTGACGGATGGAAAAAATTAAGTTGCCCTGTGATTGGTCGAAGGTCACGTGATCGACGGTTAGACGACTAGCTGATGCGACGGACTATTGTGAGTTTAGCCTAACCTGGGTTTGCATTTACGCAAGGTGGTGTGATTTTCCGCGGGGTTAACGCATAAACCAAGGATGAGGTAAATCGCTTGTTCGTTTTCTGCGCGTGTACCCAACATTAACCTACTCGAAAGGATCACAATGGCCACTAATCATGCGAGTGTTTTTATATATCATGATTTTTAAATGACAAGCGCTATCATATGAGTAAAATACTTTTACAAATATTAATTTAATCAAACTGCATTACAAATTTATCACAGAAAATATACATTCATCTCAAAGCATTTGTTGACAAACCAGTTTTCTAACCTAAAAGTCAAACCATGCCGTTTTCGCTATACGTGTTGGCAGAAAAGCAGTTCAATGTTGGGACACGGAGAATGGTTGTGCGCAGCCAGCGAGATGGGGCTACTTCATTTTTAGTCCACGAGTCAACGTCTCTCTCATGTTGAAAATGTTAAGTCCCGCGGACAGCTGGCGGGCCTGCCCGGTGGTTTTCAAGATAGTTCCTCGATACTAGTCATATCCGGGGTCACTGCATGCAGTTCTGCTGACCTCAGCTCGCGTGAGACTCTGGGTCAGGAGAGTTCAGTTCGGGCGTCCGCGAGGGTAAGATGTATAATCCATTCACGGTAACGTCACACTGTTCTGAAGCCCTACTGAAGTTCTACTGCTAGCATATTCAACCCCCTCATGGAAACTATAACTTAACTAAGTTTGGACAATCACACCAAAGGACAACGCACCGCATTCGTGGGCACTCAGTTGTAATAATGTTTCGCATGAGAACTATTTCTTACTAGGCGCTACCAACGCACTGTTTTTTGACATGAATATGTCTTTAAATTTGTAACCATAGTGGGAGGCAATCCAGAAAATCCGATGATAATAAAATCGGGGGATAAAGTTTGACATTGCAGCATAGAATCTATCGTCTAAATTCAAAATCCAATTACACCACTCGATTGCTAAAGGATCAAAGAATATGTTATGTTCAGTGACGACTGCGAAGCATCCGCGGGGGAGGGGGGCGCCATTTTGAGTTCGTTTCGCCGCGTCTCATAACTTCCGCGTAGTATAACAGTAGTAGGGAAATGGCCATTGAGAGCCAATTGCATCTGGCATCGGATTCGGATGCGTCCGGCCGCCATCTTGTTACGTCACAGTCAGCCACCTTGGATGCCATTGACTTTGACCTTGACCTTTGACACGTGACTTTTACCTTGACCCCAATGACTTCTGACCCCAGAAACAAAAAATGCGAAAAATGTCTTAAATATTTATAATAATATATTATTAAACAATCTAATTAAATGATTGTTATAAAAATTTAAAAAAATCGTTCAAAGATTTATTTTTATTAAATTCGAAGTAAAAATTCTTTAAATTAAAAAGTCTTTAAACCCGGCGGCCATTTTTCCCTTTTTCCCTTCGAATTTTCCTTGAAAGTTGTTTTATTAAAATATTGTTTAAAATATTTGTTTATTAAAAAGTCTTTAACTCGGATGCCATTTATCCCTTTTTGCCTCGAAATTTACCTTAAAAAATTTACACTTCTGAAAGGTCTCCCCCCCCCCCCCCAACCCAGCCCAAAATCCCATTACTTAACTCCACTGGCGACTGACTCCCTCTCCTCCCCCTCACCTCGCATATACTCATTCTGCCATCTTGATTTTTTCATTCGTAATTTGTTTACATGCTACTGCAGATTGACTTGCATTCTCTTCGCTCGACTGCCATCTTTGTTTACATGCTACTGGAGGCCGCCATATTTGTTTTTCGTTCGCCATTAGTTTACACTCTAATGTAGGCAGCCATCTTTGTTTATATGTTACTGGAAGGCACCATATTTGTTTTTTTGTTCGTCATTTGTTTGTACATTACTTGAGGCAGCCATATTTGTTTATATGTTACTGGACGCTACCATAATTTTCTTTTCGTTCGTAATTTGTTTATACATTACTGGAGGCTGCCATCCTTATTGGCGACCACCGTCTTAGTAGGTGGCGACTATTGACAATTTCCATCCTATGTTTAAAAAATATTTTTTCTAATCACAAGTACAGTTACGTGCATGATGCATTACTTTCACTGCATGCTTAATTTACTAAATATGTTAAATACACATTGTTGTTATTAAAACTTTAAAGCCAACAGGAGAATACGGCACACATGCATAAAGAAACAATAAGTAATTTTATTATAATAATTTATTATTATTTTGTAAATACGTTTTCAGAAGAAAGCATTTCATCATCACATCATCTGATATAACCCCAATCCTTAAGTGCTCTTATGATCGAAACCACCTCTTTCATGGCCGAGTAATCCCCACGTTGTTGCCTATCAAGCAAATATTTAAGTCTGTCTACAAGTTTGTTGGGATCTTCGGTAACCCTTATCGTCAGCATACTCGATGTCTTCCACCTTCTTCGCATTGCTTGTCGAAGGAAACTCGTTAGGGAAATGTGTGGGACCGTCGAGGGAATAATCATCGTCTTCAACACTATCACTGTCGTCATAGTCATCATCAAAGCTGTCATCATCAAAGCTGTCTTCATGATCGGCTTCACTTCCTGCTGCATCCTCAATATCAAGTTTACTTTTCTGTGTAGCAGGGGTTGTATGTTCATCAGTATGTAGAGCTGATGGCCGTTTATTTTGAAGTTTTTCTACTTCACGCGAATATCTTGTAAGTGTACCTTCCGCACAAACCGACTGTACTGCACTCATTCCGTCTTTATCATTAACTGTCTCATCACAATCGTCTGCGGAAACAGTACCCATAGATGCAGCAGGAGGTATTGATGGCATCACTTGCTGGTTCCCAGTAGACGAACCCTCGCGACAGACAGCGATGAACTGATCGAACCCACGCCTGCACCTTTCCCTATGTAGCAGACAGTCCTTAACGATTGTCAAAAATCCATATTTCTCTTTCCAGCGCAAGGCACACATATCTTTGAAATCTGGTATAGTCATGTCCGTATTAACATGAGCATCGTAAACGTGGCGTAAATTCGTATCGTCCGTGCGAAACAGCACCAACATGTTTCCATTGTCGCGAAACAGTTGTTTGCGTATGGCGAATAAGTCTGGCCGAGATACACACAGTCAACGTTCGCGTGCCAACACATTCTAAAGTATTCTTTAATGTAAGTTTGTTTCTCACAGGCAACAACAGGAAACGATTTTTAAATTCAATTTTTAAATTATAATTTTTTATAAAATTTTAAGTCGATTATTTAATTTCTAAACAATTTTTTGGTTAAATTTTTCTTTATAATTTTTTAAATAATTATTTTTAGAACTTTCTGCATTTATTTTGTTTTGTGGTCAGAGGTCACCAGAATAAATGTTAAGGTCACAGGTCAAAGGTTAAGGTCAAGGTAAATGACATCCAAAATGGCGGACTGTGACGTAACAAGATGGCGGGTGGTCGCATCCGAATGCGATGCCAGATGCCTTTGGCCATCAATGCCAATTTCCCTACTACTTATAAATTTTGACTAGGAGAAGTTGCGTTGTGTCGCGTTGCTTCCAGACAACAGTTTTTTTTTTTTTACTACGCCGTGTTTCTTCTTACGTCGGTGCGGTAGGAACTTACAAAACAGTGATAAATGTTCACTGTCTGGTCAGTTGAAGCAGCTGCTGCTGTGTTTCTAGAACTTCCTACGTTGGAATATTCACTATGGGATATTCAGACGTTGTGGATATCTCGTCTCTACTACGAGATTGCCAAGTCTCTTCACACTGCGTCTGGGACAAACTACAGTTCAATATTCGCCCTGGTATTACTACACTTTGCACCACAATAATACTTTATTTATTTGATAGTGTCAGCTTCATTCCAGATATAACATAATCACCACAGGCACTATCACAATTGTGTCCTTACGTGAAATTTACTTTCAAATTATTGTGTGTCCAACATATGGCTTCATACACGAGAAGTTTATTCATACAGAAACGTTATCCATGTTTTGTTTAACGAAATATAAATAACTCTAATGATAATGTTCACTTCTACGTTTTATTCGCCGTTTAAATACTTCACATCAAGTTAATAGTTTTTTCCCTTTGAAATCAACACTTCCAATTTACTCAGGCAATATTAAACTATACTGGAATAAACGAGTCATTCGTTTGTTTACATTGTTTACTGGGGCACATATACATCACAGTTAATCTCTTTCACTTCATATTATTATTTATATACAGCTTCAAGACAAAGTGTGTGTGTGTGTGTGTGTCAAATTGTGAAAGAGAAAAAATCAGAAAATAGTGTAAAGCAGAGTTGACAGTGCAGTGCATAACTGGATTACCCACATTAAGGTATGTAAAATTAAATATTATCATAAGGTAAGATGAATGTTTGCTAAAGTCTGGAAAGAGTAATGAACTCATACACCACTTTAATAAACACACTCTTCAACCAGGATAGCTTGGTGTGAGTAGTCTGTAGCTTTACAGGGATAAATCACTTTACTCAAGTATGTCAAGGATATCATGTAAATATGCTTTCAAAACAAACAATAAATACATAGAAGACAACTTCCCAATAAAATAAATAGATATTGCAATGACCCTAAACCAAATTCTTCACCTGCCGAACATTCAGACACTCGCGGAACAATCTTCTGCATTCTTCACAGGGAACAAGGCGTGCTAAGATTTCATTCTTGGAGCAGGCTGGGCTCTTCACACACTTCTATACTTCAGTGACTGGGTGCAACACTATACCAATACACATTTCGTGTGGGTTGGGCATCACGTACACTTAATAATAATAAACACATAAGCAACCCACAGACATCGCTGTACACAAAAATACTAACAGCGCACTTAGCTCTGCATTGGCTTATAGTTATAGCTTACTTCAATGCACTTGCCCTCGTGGTATAACATACTTTATATGTCTGCTTGAGATGTCATTTCTCAACAAAATTTAACTGAGTTAGGTTCACCAATTTGTATTACAGCCACCGCTGAATCCTCATACACCACCGGATGACCTGCGTGTCGTGAGACCGGGAGCCTAGACTCCCATAACTCACAGGGTGTTTGTAAAGACAAAATGCACCCCGAAACGTACTCATATCACAGGGTAAGGTGGCGGGGCGCTGTCTAGCTGTGGTTTCTTGGGCACCGGACCCGTGTTAAGGCTGTTGCATATATATTAAGTTACGTGTGGTTGTATTCGGCGGGGGAGTGAGGCTCCACTCCAGCCTCCCGACTGGAGTGAATGTTAGTGTCGTGATGTCTGTCTAATATGTTGGTCTGTTGTTTGCAAGTGTGCTTATTAAACTCGCATTTTTTGTGTAGGTGAGTCCCTAGTCTCCCGGGGATAGCCCACAGGGTACGTTTCATCGTTTCAATGTGTAGTGCAGGAGAGAAAGAAATAGAAAAGGAAATGTACTTTTTTTTATAAATAAATGAATAACTAAAATTGATATATATATATATATATATATATATATATATATATATATATATATATATATATATACACATACACACACACCCGCTCATGGCGCTTTGTCATTGACATGATATACTTTAAATATTCACTTTTACTTATGGCACACTTTCTGTTTTGGTGCTGAAGGCACTTTAATTTTAAATTATTTATCGGGAGGAAGTGGGAGTAAATCTGATTCAAATGCGTTATCTTATTATTTTTTATCGTTAACTGATTGTGCTGTTAAGTGTGTGCCATATTGCTCTCATTTTGCAAACTTCAAAAATTTTTCCTTTAAGGGGAGAGGGGGGAGAGTTGAAATAATATATTTTAATAATTTTTTTGAATACTGAGGGTGCAATCCTGAAAGGGAGAGTGAACATTATTAGTGCATATGCTATGGGAGCTCTTAGTACCATAGTCTAGACGGATTTCTGGTAAAAGCAGGGCTCCCCCTGTGCCTTCTTGGTATTCAGCTTCCCCCCCGACATGAAACAGACTATCAAGCCGGTGCATAATTATGGATACATGTTTTTATAGTAATTTTATAGTGCTTTTGTTTTTTTTTATTAATTTTTATTAACTTTTTTTGTTTTATTATTATCTTTATTTTTATTTTTTATTGGTTTTTCATTGATTTTATTATATATTTTATAATATCTTTCCATAGTTTCAATTATTGATTACCTGCTATCCCGGTATGTACAGTGTTCAATGCTAACTATGTGATACATACAATGATGATAGTGATTATTACGAATTTATCCCATACGATCACTATTCCCTGGACCTGTGCGTGTGCCACAAGGCCTGACTCCCTAGTGGAGATGGGGCAGGTCTCCTTGCCCGACAATACATGCAATTGACCCCCTGAAACAGTACACATCTGCCTCCTTTTTGTCGTGTTTGTGTATGTGTATGAATTTAAGATGCGGTGTGCCTCGGTGAGTGTCGTGGACAAATCGTGCAAAGCTTGGGTGTGGTGCGGTCGGCATGCGCGCTCTACCGTCGCACACTTGTATACATTTAATTTGCACGAGCATCTCTGAGAAGAACCACTCGGCCGTGTGTACTAAGCTTGGGCCTTGTGTGTGCTCTGCAGCTGTCGCCTCTCGGCTCACTGCTCTCCGACTGCCGGATTTTTTGGTAGAGTGGTCATATTTATAACCTCGCGGGGCCGTGCGCTGTGATTGGCCGGACTCCGCCGGCCAACCAGCGGGCGGCTCCATTCCTACTTTCACAGTGCTCAGACAAGTTTAGGTTTGCGGGATTTTCTTATGATTGCGGGATTTTCTTATGATTGCGGGATCATAGTTACCCAGGATTTCAATATTTTTATTGACATGTCCTTCCAGATTATTATAAAGATTCTTATTTTTATCTACAATTACTTCATTAATGTATTTTGTGGAGGGCAGCTCGTGTATAGTTTGATTAGTTGTGAATCTGTCTTGGTTAGTTATTACGCTCAAATATTTATTTTGTAAAGTTTGCAAATCTTTTAATCTGAATTCTACGGCATGTCCCCATACCTCACATCCATATAGCATAGCTGGGATTATTACTTGTTTATATATTAAAAGTATTTTGTTTAGTGGAAAGTTATTTGCATTTAAAATGAGGTATAGAAGTTTAAGTTTGCTTAGAGCTGCATTTCTTGCATTATTTATGTGTGGCTGCCAAATTAACTTATCGTCTAATGTTATGCCTAAATATTTTGCTTTTTAAAAAAAACGTAATGTTTTGATCAAACAGTATTAGCTATTTATGTGACCTCGGTAACATTCTAGTAATTATTATTGTTTCAGATTTTCCGGGGTTTATTTTAATTCTCCATTTGGTGTGCCATTTTTCTAGAACTGTTAATTGTCTCTGTAGGGATGCTAAGGCAAATTTTACATTATAATATTGTTTTATTATTGCAGTGTCTTCTGCGTACATTTGGATATTAGCGTTAGTTCGGGCGTGTGTTATGGGGAAGTCAGCCGTGTAAATGCTGTATAGCAAAGGGGAGAGTGCTGATCCCTGCGGAACTCCTGCTGTTGCAAATTTAGTGTTAGAGTATGATCAATCTAATGTTACGTAAAAGCGTCTGTTATTTAAGTAAGGTTGCTAATAAATTTACGTTTGTGGCTGGTAAATTATAATGTATCAATTTATATATTAATCTTGGTAGCCAGACTTTATCAAAAGATTTTTCTTCATCTAGAAAGTTAATATCGTGTATCTTTGTTCTTTATTATTAAATACATCTGTTATGTCATCAATTATTTTAATTAGTGAGTGGATGGTGCCGTGGTGAGCTCTAAAACAATACTGATTATCTGGAATTATTTTGCTTATGTCTGCATGAAACTATAATCTGTATAAAAGAGATTTTTCAAAAATTTTACTCATGCTGTTGAGGCTGTCAGTTCACTGGTTTACTGGGATCATTTCCGGGTGTTGGTATCGTAATTACTTTAGCTTTCTTTCAGACCTGTGGGAATTTACATTAATTTAAACATTGGATTGTATTTTTTTAATATCAATTCTAGGGCGTTTACGGGAAATTTCTTTAATACTTCGTATTTTATTCCGTCCGGACCTCCGGATTTATTGTTAGGGCACGTTTTTATTATTTTTAGTAATTCTTTTAGCGTGATTGGCTCGTATTCTGAAGCTTCTTTTAGTTTTAAGTATTCATTGATGCCATTATTTACTGTTTGTGTGAATTTTTTTATCCTGTATATCTTTATTAGGGAAAATTGTTTCTCTAGGCTTTCTGAATTATGTTAGCTTTAACCCTCTCATTGTAAACCAATCCATGGGGCCATTTCTATGGCTGGCGAGTTAAATTTTTTTGCGTTTCCCTGTTAGTATTTTGGTTAGTCACCACATTTATTTCGGATATTTAGCCGCGTTTTTGGTGGCCTCGCTCCAGTCTTTAATTTTTAATTCTTTTAGCTTACTTTTAACTGTTGTCTTTAGCCTATTATATTTAGTGTTACTTGCAGGGTTCCTAGTTCTCTGTCAGTTATTTCGCGCCTGTCGTTTTAGGGCTATTAAGAAGCCTAATTCTGGATGATTTACTCTTGTGTACTGACTTTTTCCAAATATTTCGTATTTTGATTTGGTGTTAATTTTACCGTATCTACGAACAGTTTTATTTGCACATTTAGTTCTAATTCATCATTAATTTCTGGTGGGATTTCAAATTTATCGATCAAATCTTTCTGAAATCCTTCCCAGTCTGTTACTGGACGTTTTATAGTATATTTATGATCAGATTTGTTTGTATTTAGGGTTAATTTTACAAAGATTGGGAGGTGATCTGAGTTTAATTCGTCTGGAACTTCCGATTCTATGTTTGAGTTGGGGATATTTATTAATACTATGTATAATTTATCCGGTCTCTGGCCATTATTTGGCAAGTGTGTCGGTTTAGGTGGTGGAAAGATTACATAATTATTATTTTCTGCATGTCTGCTTAATTTTCTGCCGTTTGTATTATTTACCAAACAATCCTATTCTTTATTTTTTCTGTTTAGGTCTCCTGCGATTAAAAAATGTTCTGTTTCGCCGATAATTTTATATAAATCTTGATAATTTATTTTTGATTTCGGGGGAGAATATACATCCGCCATTTGGATGTGAGTATGGTTACTTTAAATTTTTATAGCTGTGGCTTCAATCTGCTGTGAATATGTAATGTTTAATGGGTTGTGATGGATATTATTTTTAATTATTATAGCTGTTCCGCCTCTTCTGAAATTCCTGTATGATCTATATACATTATATCCTGCAAATTTTAGTTTAACTTGGTTTTCCAGTATAGTTTCTATTATAAATGCAATGCAAATTCCATATATTATTATCTGTTGTTCTAATTCATATGTTTGCGATCTGATCCCGCAGGCATTCCAGTTTAATAGGTTTAATGTGTGCTCCAATCTAGAGTTAGCCATTACTGCGGGAGAGATGCTAGTGCCGTTAGAAACAGTAATTGTTGTCCGCAAGATTTTTCGCTGCCCCGATGGGGCCGAAATATGGTCGTAAGTGTGTCATTAATTCTGTGAAGTGCGTGTCACGCAGTATGTTTGTGAGTTCCCGAATGTCGTTTACTGTGGCCCCACCAGGCCTCTATCCAGTGTGGGTGGCTGGTCTGGAGTTGGCAAGAGGTCTGGCTGCTGTGCTGGCCTGTTGACTTCCAGCCTCGCTGCCCAAGGGCCGGTCCCAGCCCCTCCAGCGCCCGGAGCACCCCGAGAAGGCACCGCAGGCGTAGCCCTGCTGTTTCCAGCCTGGCTGCTCCCAGCTGCGCCCTCCACAGCCACAACTGGCATTGGCTAAGCCAGAACCGTTACCTCAGGCCGTGTTTGTGTGAGCGATTGTGCTCGTAGTTCTGGGAACTGTGCGGTGTTGGTGTAGTGTGGCGCCTGTTGTGAGTACTGCGGAAGTGTGTTTCTGTTTATGTTGGCTTGTCGGTAGTGTACTATTGTCTTGTTTATTTCACAAGGCTTGTCGGCAGCGTGATGCACCTCCTCCTTGCAGCCTGCACACCGCAGGGGCTGGGCCTCTTTGTCCACGGCGCAGTTAATGTGCTTGTGCGATCCCGCACAGTTGACACACACTGTCTGCAGGTTACATCTTTATTGCGTGTTGCCCCACTGACAGCAGTTGTGGCGGTGTGGCACATCTCCAGGACGCGGTTTGTGCGGCTCTACCCGGACAGCAGTCCAGTGGAGTCGCTTCACCTTGAGAAAATCTTGTTTCGTGTGAGCTATTGTCACTGACCAATGAGCCAATGGGGACGAAGTCCACGATCACAGTGGCGTGTGAACGGAATTTCCGCGTGAAACCTGCGGAGGTCAATAATTTCGAACCCACAAGTTTTGATATCGTCGCTGATGGTTTCAACATCGACCTCGTCCTCGGGCAGGCCTTTGATGATAAACCGCTGGGGGTTCTCCTCGGCGTGGGCGTGTGTGTAGTGGTGTGTCTCGCGGACAAGCAGCCGGGCCTTCTCGTAGTCTGTCCGGGTGCTGAACGTGAGTTTGAGTTCTCGCCTCCGAGTGAGTGTGTTGCGAAAGCTAATATTGTTATTGCAGAGCAGCTTAGCCACTGTTTTCAGCGACCTACTGTCTGGAATTATTATAAGCACGGGCTTGTATCTTTGTGTATTAGGTGGATTTTGTGAAGAGGGGCGGCTATCCTCCCTTCCTCCCTTCTTCTGTCATTTTTTGGCGTTTTATTGTTTGGGGGGGGGGGGGAGGACAAACCCCTCTTCGTCAGGGACCTGAGGAGAAGGAGCCCGACTCCCAGTGTTAGATTGTCGTGAGTGTTGGGACGAGAAACTACTTCGCCTGTTTCCTCTGCCATCGGTCGAACTGCTGGTGACGTCCACAGACCCCACAGCTCTTTGATCTTCTTCAGACAGCGACTGGCTGGCGTCGCTTGCACTCACGCTTGGGCTGGCAATGCCCTCCAATCGCCTGTCGTCTGTTATGTTAGGCCTTTGGGAGGTTGTGCTCCCAGCACCAGGGCATGGTGCAGAATGAATGAATTACAGGTTTACGATATGGTTTCAAAGAATGTATATTATAACTCCCAATGAGTTTTATTGTAATTGGGTGATGTAATACATAACAATTCCCTAAAAATCTTGATGTGACTTCGAAAGGACCCTCTAATAAAATACATAGATTTTCCGTGACATTGTCATTCAGACTACTGACAGGGTTAGTTCTTAAAAGAATCAAGTTTCCAAGTTTAAACTAATAAACTTTAGACATGTTCATATGCTTCCTCCTTTTCTCTGCGGCCATATGTAAACTAGCTTTAACAAATTTCAGTGCCTCTTCACGCACTTCTTATTTATTCATACTGTTGTCTACCACTTCAGGTAATCCTGGTAGGTTTTTCATCTCCAGTGGTTCCGAACGTTCATAAGTTATTACTTCATAGGGGGTGTAACCAGTGCTGGATTGTACAGTATGATTCATTACCAGTTCAATCACAGGAATATTCTCAATCCAATTTTGCTGTAAACTGTTGGTTAGAATGCTCCATTTTAAAACTGGGAGTATTAGGATCAAACTATTGCTGCCCACCCTGCTGTATTGGTAGTGGTTGTGTATTGGTTGGTGGAATGTGAACAGGGAATGGAAACTGTACTGCAGGCTGTTGTGGCTGTGCTGCCCACCCTGCTGTATTGGTAGTGGTTGTGTATTAGTTGGTGGAATGTGTACAGGGAATGGAAACTGTACTGCAGGCTGTTGTGGCTGTGCTGCATCACCCTGCTGTATTGGTAGTGACTGTGTATTGGTTGGTGGAATGTGTACAGGGAATGGAAACTGTACTGCAGGCTGTTGTGGCTGTGCTGCATCACCCTGCTGTATTGGTAGTGACTGTGTATTGGTTGGTGGAATGTGTACAGGGAATGGAAACTGTACTGCAGGCTGTTGTGGCTGTGCTGCATCACCCTGCTGTATTGGTAGTGGTTGTGTATTGGTTGGTGGAATGTGTACAGGGAATGGAAACTGTACTGCAGGCTGTTGTGGCTGTGCTGCCCACCCTGCTGTATTGGTAGTGGTTGTGTATTAGTTGGTGGAATGTGTACAGGGAATGGAAACTGTACTGCAGGCTGTTGTGGCTGTGCTGCCCACACTGCTGTATTGGTAGTGGCTGTGTATTGATTGGTGGAATGTGTACAGGGAATGGAAACTGTACTGCAGGCTGTTGTGGCTGTGCTGCCCACCCTGCTGTATTGGTAGTGGCTGTGTATTGGTTGGTGGAATGTGTACAGGGAATGGAAACTGTACTGCAGGCTGTTGTGGCTGTGCTGCCCACCCTGCTGTATTGGTAGTGGTTGTGTATTAGTTGGTGGAATGTGTACAGGGAATGGAAACTGTACTGCAGGCTGTTGTGGCTGTGCTGCCCACCCTGCTGTATTGGCTGTGGCTATGTATTGGTTGGTTGAATGTGTACAGGGAATGGAAACTGTACTGCAGGCTGGTGTGGCTGTGCTGCATCACTCTGTATTAACCTTGTGATTGGTTATTCCCTTGCTGTTGCCTGTAGCCATCTCTCAATTGTTGATAATAATTATAGTCGTTACTACCAGGATCATTTTGTCTTGTGTGGTCAAAACTTTGATTGTATGGTGGGGGTGTAACAGGATTAGAATACACGCCCATCGTCTCCTTTCATTGCGGGTCAAACATGACATGCGGCAGTCGTCCATTCGGACTCGGAGGCCGAAACTGGTTCTATATTTCTGTCTGTTGTACCGGTTTTGTTCTTATATTGATTGTTCCCGTAGGAGGCATTGTCGCCGCGGTAGAAGCAATCTTTTCCTTCTGTAATCCATACGACCCCTAGTTGACCATATCCTACTGGTATTTTGAGAACTGTCATTTTCAAAATTATGGCATGTACATGCGGGTTCGTTTGGTAATTTTGACCCTGCTGTGTTTGGTAAATATGTGGTTGCCTCTGATTAATTTGCTTTACCTGATCCCTTTGTTGTGTAGCTCTGGTCTGCTTTTCCAAGCTTTCAAAACTTAACAGTTGATTCCTAAATTCGGTCATAGCTGTTGGGCGGTTGGTTATCCACTGTTTTTGGTAATTCATGGGTAATTTACTTAAAATTTTTGCAATCAGTTCAGGTTCCGTAATTTCTGATGTCGTGTGCCGAGTACGCTCGAAAACATTGTAAAGGTGTTCCTCAATCGCTGTAGCCCTGTTAGGGTCATATTTTTTAGAATCAAGTAGGGACCTTAAATTAATTTTTGTCTCAGTATTCCAAAATTCTCCAATGAATTCTCCATTTTTGATTATTTCTAGCCAGAAAAATTGCCGTTGCCTTCAATGCTTCACCCAAGCATTTCAAACATCATTGTCTGACATATTAAAAAATTGGCAATACTCTTCTAATTGATTCAAAAATGTAACAGGGTTTTCAGATGTTTCACCACTGTAAGTTGGGACTTCGCTTCCCAGTGTCTTGCAGTATGATGTATTACTGCCGCTGTTGTATTCAAGATACAGATACTATGTGTATCAGGTGTAGTATTCTTATGAGTGACTTCAGGTATAGAATTTTGCATATCAGGTACATTACTATACGACCCCACATGACTGTGTTGTGTTGGTTAATGGTTGGTTTTGGCTAAATTAGTTTTAGACTCAAGCGAAGCTGCTGTTTGAACTAACATAGTGTCAAAATTCTTAGACAAAGTTTCTATTTCCTCAACCCTGTGTACCTTTTCACTCTTAATTGTAACTATTACTTGTCTAACAGTATTTTGCAATTTTTGGCTGCTTTCGTTTGTTATCTTGTCGAAGTTGCTCAAAATTTACCTGTAATCTTTCAATAGTGTCTGCATTTTCCTGACTGATACTTTTTTCCCTGTTCAATCTGCTGTCAATCTTTTGAACCGCTTTGCAATTGTATCAAATTGAATTTGCAGTTCAGTTTAGTGTAAGATCTGCCTTGACTGCACTTACAGCTTGTGTGTTCTGATCTAGTTTAGTGTAAGATCTGCCTTGACTGCGCCTACAGCTTGTGTGTTCTGATCTAACTTAGTGTAAGATCTGCCTTGACTGCACTTACAGCTTGTGTGTTCTGATCTAGTTTAGTGTAAGATCTGCCTTTACTGCACTTACAGTTTGTGTGTTCTGATCTAACTTAGTGTAAGATCTGCCTTGACTGCACTTGCAGCTTGTGTGTTCTGGTCTAGCTTAGTGTAAGATCTGCCTTGACTGCACTTACAGCTTGTGTGTTCTGATCCAGCTTAGTGTAATCTTCTTGTAAACTTAATTTAATGGTGTTGTTGATTTTCTCTTCAAGTTGCTGGATGTCGTTTTTTACTTCAGATTTCATTTGTTGTAAATCCGAAACTAAATGCTGATTTAATTTGGTGTAATTCTGTATTGTTTTGTTGTAGACTCGAACTAAACTCTGATTTCATTTGCCTCATGAAATCAAATAGATCAGTGAGTTTAGGCTGCTCTAATTGTCATTGCATCTGAACTGTACGAGTTGTAGACGTATCTGTAGCTACAGTGTTTTGTGCTACTCACATTCTGTGTCTCTTGGACTTTGACTTCTGTTTGCTCAACCAATAAAATTGTGTTAATTTGCCCTTTCTGCGCGGGAACCTTCATCGGCACAGTACCTTGCGTTCCCTTGCTTGCCTCCTCGCTCGAGTCTGATGCTGTGTCAGTATCCATTCCTAACAGTTTCAAGGAACTACGCAGGAAATAGGGTTCCCTATAACCTGGCATAAATAAAAAAAATGCACAGTATGAGGCAATTTTATGTGCGAAACACCTACTCGGACCCCACATCTGTTGCACCACTCTTGTTTAGTTTGTGTGAACTAAATAATGAGTACTGAGTGACAGAATTTACAAGTTTAACAGAGGACACTCCAGGTGATGACTCAAGACCAAAACACAATAGGCCTATAAAATGACATTCGCAAAAAAAATAGTAAACCACAATCAACCAAACACATTATGTAAGTTGTGGCAAAAGGATAATTGCTAATAAGTAGCATTATTTATTTCCTTAGTGGTTTTGGTGTACGACTGAACATACTCTATCCATAAATAAAAGAATAAAGGGTTTTGTACAATAATTTATACTCAAAATAAATTTTCACTCTTCTGAAATTATTCAAATCAAATTAAAGTGTTTTAAAATTAGTCTTTTATTCATAACTTGCCTGGTAAATTACTTTAATATTTTCTGTTGAAAGATTGAAAATAAATTTTATACAAACGGAAAAGCAAATGTCCGTTGAATTTAACTGTAAACCTTTCTTAATGTTTATCGTCACCAATCCCGTGTTGGTAACATACATCGCAGAGTGCAAAAGTCAGTTATAAGAATGGGATAAATGTAGGCTCCTATTAATGAACATGCGCATTCATTAGGTGAATATTGAAACTAACCAATACGTATTACAGTTACATTGTCCACTTACTGTAGTATACTGTGTGATGACATGAATCAATGGGAATTGACCAATGGGCAGGTCATACTTTTTATCGGTGCTGTGTTGTCTATTAACTTATACGCGATTGTATCCTTTCGTTAACAACACAGAACGAAGACACACATACATAATGCAAATATGGTGAATTCTTAGGTTCATAAAGCTTACTAAAAGGGAGAAAATAACTTACAGCAACGTCTGAAGGACAAAGTAAAGATAAAAAACATGCGGGAAATAACTTAAGTGTGAAAATAATGTCTGTAATGAAATCCCCTATACTAGTTAGCATGTGTTAATGTGAATATATTGTTAGTATACGTCATGCACATTATACTATAGATATGCATTATATATATATGTAATAAAAATGTGGATTAATTAATTTAACACCAAAGGAAAAGCTGCATTGTCACCGATAAACAAAGGAGACTGAATATGTAGGCTATATAAAATAACAACTACCTCCGGAGCTCCGCAACTGACTCATCTTTTTCGGTAGTAGTGATGACAACCGGAGGAGCGTTGCAATCGCCTTGTCCGCTACATTTAACCGGAGGGATAACTCCTGTTAACAGCACTAAGCACTAGAACTGATGTTTCGCCTAGAACAAGAAAGGTGTTTAGTGCAAGCACCTAGCGGCAGACGCCGCAACTAGCGCCCCTGCAACTCCTAGTAGGTAGCAAAGTAAGGTTGCCCCTGCTAGGAGGTGCAGGCACCTAGCGGCAGACGCCGCAACTAGCGCCCCTGCACATCCTAGTAGGGGCAAAGTAAGGTTGCCCCTGCTAGGAGGTGCAGGCACCTAGCGGCAGACGCCGAAACTAGCGCCCCTGCACCTCCTAGTAGGGGCAAAGTAAGATTGCCCCTGCTAGGATGTGCAGGCACCTAGCGGCAGACGCCGCAACTAGCGCCCCTGCACTTCTTAGTAGGGGAAAAGTATGGTTGCCCCTGCTAGGAGGTGCAGGCACCTAGCGGCAGACGCCGCAACTAGCGCCCCTGCACTTCCTAGTAGGGGAAAAGTATGGTTGCCCCTGCTAGGAGGTGCAGGCACCTAGCGGCAGACGCCGCAACTAGCGCCCCTGCACCTCCTAGTAGGGGCAAAGTAAGAATGCCCCTGGTGCTTTGGGAAGCCAATCAGCCAGATAGATATCTGCTGTGCTGGTTGCAGTGCGCCAGGCGTCAGCCGAGGGTAAGGCGTTGCTGGCCACAAACAAAATGACGACGGTCTCTCACCGAACGCATTCACGAGACCTGGCCACGTGAAACTATTTTTTTTCGTTACCAAAAGTGAAAATAAACCCGAAAGATAGGTATTTACGTCACGTATAAGAGATGAAACACAAATCGCTGGAAGTGGAAAGATTTGAAAGCTGTTTCCAACAATGGGAAAAAGTTGGGATAAGTGCAATTGGTCTAACCGATACTATATTGTAAGCTGTTAAATTTCGAAGTTGTTGCGTCACATACCCGATGTTTGAAAACATAATCCTCTTTATTTCATGGGCCCTGCCTCGTACATTTGTTTGGTTTCTGGAACAAAATATTTAGTCTCAGCGTAAGCAAATTTCCCATAAGTACTCAGTATACTGATTACGTATTTTCACGTACACCGCCGAGTGAGGTGGCGCACTGGTTAACTTTTGCATTCGCATTCGGAAGGACCTGGGTTCAAATCCCGATCCGGCCATCCGGATTTCGGCTTTCCATTGTTTCCCGAAATCACTCCAAGGCGAATGCTGGGATTATTCCTTACTAAATGCTGTTCACGATAAAGTGAGCACTTTTGAAATCAACCTTAGAAAAAGTGACTGGCTCTGCATGTATATATTTTAATGGGCGCACTGAGTGATATTCGCCCAGTAAAGTTGGTAACAATGGATGGAAAGTAGTTCCATATCCGTCGAATAAAAAGTGTTTGGTAACCATTTGTGATAACGTAAAATTATTTTTTCGCTTCCAGTTTTTTTTTTTTTTTTTTTTTTTCGAAGTGTGAAAAATGAACAGATTAGTAAAGTATTTACTTCCTTAAAAATTTCACATTGACCGACGCATGAATAAAGTGACGAGTCCCATTGCGATGTTAATTTTACATAAGGCGGTGGAATACGCAACCTGCATACACGTAGATCTTAAAGCAGGGCTTTCAAAAGTGCTCACTTTACCGTGAACAGCATATACCTGTCAGTGTACAGCGACTAGCTGCGAGGCACTCTCACGCCTGTGTGTCTTTGCAGTGCTGATGCTGTACTTCCTGGTGGTAGTGCTGAGCTACAAGAAGTCGCTGGAAGCCGCGACAGGTCGCGTCATCGCCTACCCCGCGGACAGCAGCCAGTTCCACGGGCAGGCGGGGATGTCGTATCCCTAGGAGACAGCTTACCCGCAATCCTTCCCCCTCCCCCGGCCACGCCGCCCTACAGCACGCCTGGACCGTACTGCATGGAGGCGTCTATGCGCCCACTTTACCAACAAACACACTGAACTCGCTGTCTTTCACCAAGCAAGACCTTCATTATAATTACTAGAGTCGTTTGTAATGAAAAAAATATACGCTGTTCACGGTAAAGTGAGCACTTTTTAAGGCCCTGTTAAATTTTTCCTTTCATCCAATTTCTATCTTCCTACCAATTTTTAATACAAACCTTGACATGTGTCTAAGAAACACAGTGTGTACATTTCAACACTCTCAAAAGTTAACGCGTGAGTCTGCAATAAAATATATTTGTGAGTGGTTAGTCGTTGTTGGGCAGGCCTTAAAAAGTGCTCACTTAACCGTGAATAGTCTACAGTAATAATGTCTATAAATATTTTAAATAGTTGATTCTGCGTACAACTATTTCTGCAATCAAAATTATTTTTACACTTGAAATAAACTTGTATAATTTTTTTAATACATTACCGCTTGTATATATTTATATGCGACCTATGTTTTCTTGCAAAATGGCTATTTAAGTCATCCAAAGTGCAAATACGCAGACATTTTTGACTAAATGACTCTTGTTAAATTATGTTTTGACGTTTAAATAAATAAGTTCTAGAAAGAAATATAAAATCTAAAAATAATATTATTCTTTAACATACAAACCGAGCGAGGTGGCGTAGTGGTAACTCACTGGACTCGCATTCGGAGAGGGGGGGGGGGAGGACCCGAGTTTTTAATGGCACACTGCATTTATTTATAAGTAAGACATGAATATTCATTTATGATGTTAACAATGTTAATATTATACAAAAAATAATGTGTATGCTTTGCATGAAAATCAAAAGGATATATGTTTACATTGAAATACCCGGGCACAGTGCGGCAGTAATGCAAAAGGCACGAGTGCGCAGGCACAAGCGCATGCCTTTCTCAACTTTTATAAATATAACACATAAATCTGATGTAAACTATTCCACGCGGCGTATTGTGGTATTTTGCAAAATGACTTGCACAGTTCTGAGCAGGTTTTGAAGTACACTGCAGGTTTTATAAGTAAAAGTACTAGCCATAAAATATTATTTTAATAACATAACATCATGCATAGCATGCTAAACTTACAATTTGTCATGAGTAAAACACATTTTTTTAAATGGCACAGCACAACGGCTACATACATGAAACATGAATATTTAGCATCATCATACACTCCAGTACAGAAACTTAAATTCCGGGGGGGGGGGGGGGGGACCCGAGTTCGATTCCTGATTTCGGCTTTCCAGGCGGATGTTGGGATGGGTGCCGAACAAAGGTCACGGCCAATTCCTTCCCGGATTCCTCCTCCCTGCGCAACTTGCACCGTCTCTAATGACCTCGCTGTCGACGAGACGTTAAAGCCCACTTACCTATCTACCTTTAATAAACAACATGAACCGTACTTTTCGAACAATTTTGCGGGGTACTACTTTGTAAGGAGTTGTGGGTGGATGTTGCAAAATCCAGGTGCAGTGATCCATCCTAGGCCACTACACACGTGTTCTCCGGTGTTTGAAACTCAGAAGCGGGCGAGCCATAAGGACGACACTACCACGCGCATCGAGTGCGCCATCGCCGCTCTGAACTGGCGTGCAGTGTTATCCTAGTACTGCGCTCTACCGATGCCGCTTAAAGACGAATAGCTATAGACTATTCACGGTAAAGTGAGCACTTTTGAAAGTTCTCCCGTTTTGAATAGTAAAATAATTATTTTATCCTTGCACGTTAACTTCCTAGCGTGGTGGAATGTACACATGACGACAATATTTAATTGGAAAAGTGGTTAAAAAAATAAAATATATGGCTGAAAGGAGGAAGTAACTAGATACTCAAAAGTGCTCATTTTACCGTGAACAGTCTATAATCATTTTATTGCCAGAAAGGTCAGTTTTAAGGTTCAAGTACTTTTGTCTGTATGAGACCCATGTTCTGAGATATGGCGCTTTAAAAAAACCCGTTTTTTTTTTTTTTTTTTTTTTTTTTTAGCTCTGTTGGAGTGCTTCGAAATTTTGTTTCTAATGTGCATAATGTTCCGAAAGTAATTTACAGGCATTGCCTAATGTGTGTGTTTTTTCTCCGTAGACCAACAAGTTGAGGGCATGTTTAATAGTTCCACAAAAAAAAATTTTTCACATAGTCTCCAACGCAGTTCAAGGGGGTAGGCGAGCCTCTCAATTCGTTTTTTAAAGTTGTTGCAATGACACGACGTCCGTGTAAACCTGACGACGATAATAATTGTTTCCTCAAACATAGCGTGTACTTTATTACTTTATTTCTCATAGCTTCTTCTGTACTTCTGCATACACATTACGGTAGGCTCGTTATGACCGACAAAAACAAAAAAAAATTGTTTGCTGCCTTGTCTTTGCAAACAGTAGAAATTTCGATCACAGCAGATCACAAAAATTCAGTAATACGAAATATTTTTTTTTTAGATTATTGGTTTATTCTTTCATTTATTTCAACAGTGGTGTAGTGGTTACACTACTCGCCTCCTACTTAGGAGAACCAGTTCGATTCCCGGCGGGGTCGCCCCCGGATTTTCGCATATGCGAATCGTGCCGGACGATGCCGCTGGTCGGTGGGTTTTTCTCGGGGATCTCCCGTTTCCCTCGCCCTTGCATTCCAGCGGTGCTCCATGCTCACCTCAGTCACCCCTCATCGGATCTCAAGACCTTGGTGTTAAGAGCCACGCAAATCTCTTCACGCACTCGCGCCTTGTTGGGCAGCCAGTATGGTCTCCTGAACTTAATACAAAATACTTCTTTCCTTGGGATTTTATAAAAACATTGGTGCACGAACCGGTAATTCAATACAAGGAAGGCTCTTGTAGCCAGGATAGTGGGTGCCTGTGAGATGGTCCAAAAACCATTGATGTTCTTAATAGAGCACGCCGGTATATCATACGCGCGCCGACTCATATATGCTACACCGACGTTGGGGATCTTTATTTTGAACACTCCCTATGGACCCTATGAAGCTGACTGTGAAGTAACGAGTCAATTGTTCTTATACTGTAACAAAAATATAATGAAATAAAATGTATATAGGGCCAAGAATATTTCGCTTTTTAACGACGTGTAGGATAGCCTTCACATCCCTATGTATTTTCTAGCCTCAATTTTCTATTCATTGCTTGGCTGCTGTTCCAGTGTGTGGCCAGTTTTACCTCAGACCAGGTGGCACGGGATTTGGTGCTTGTTTCCTTGTTGGTCGCTTATTGGCTCAGAGTCCACCTGGGCGTGTCTAATAAACTACGATCCAACTGCAAACTGAACATCAGTGTACACGTGTTTGATGCCTACCTTGTCCTGAGATGAACTCGCGAAAAGATCCTATCCCTTACTGTAATGTAACGAACTGCAGTGAGATGTAATCTGATAACTTTAACGTATTGCATGCAATAATGAGAATGTTGTAGAATGTAATGAAAACAAATGTGACGTAATGACTTGAAATTAATTGTAATAAAATGACATTAAATTAAATTAACCGAAATGTTGATATAATCAATTGTAATTAAGTATAATTTAATGAATGTGATGTAATGAATTGTAATTGAACGAAATGCACTGGCATTCTGTGGAATATACCGAAATATAATGAATAGACTCACACATATCAGCATTGTTTGCATAAATAAGTGGGATTTATCTCGAGCATTATGCGACACTTGCAGTCAGAGATCCTTGTTCTGTATTGTCACTCCGTGTTTCATATTTATCACCAAACATTTGACAACACGTAAACCAACCAATTTCATTGCATGAAATAGAGCGGGAACCTCACGAAATCGTACAGCGGGGGCCGGGTAACACATTTCATGTCCTTTCTTTCTTCACTACCGCAGTTTAACGTATTACTGTTAAAAATCCAATTTGTGTTTGCAAGATGTAATCTTATTGCCTCAAATAAAGTATGTATACTTCTTAAACGCAATTTGAACTCGCTCTACTGTCCGTAATTTTCAGGTGGACCATGTGTGATAAACGTGGCGACATCCGTATTCCGTCGACAGATTTCTGCACATGCTGTATTTCGATATCCTACGGACGTTCCAGCAGTTTTCTCTTCCTCATTGGACGCGCGTCTTTGTGAACAGGCGTTCCTCTACTTGACTGGGCAATTAGAGTGTTGTGAAACACAACTTGTCGTGGAATATTTTCGCTGAATTCGGGTGTCCTTATATATACGTTACAAGTCTTCTTTTACCCCCAGAAATAACCTGCCGAAGTTTGTCCGCATGTTTTAGAAACAAATTTCGTGTGTGTATGTGTATTATATAGATATACAATACTAGTTTACTGTCCGTGGCTGCGTCCACATGGACTACACGAATAAGTTACTAATTTCCTTTACCGAAGTTACCAAAGGGCGTATTTGTACACTACATTATTGGCTAAGCCCTCAGGTGGTAGGCTTATCAAGTTGCTTGAAGAGCATACTCTGTAGCAGGCCACGTAGAGTTGTCCATGAGAGAAGTTGCCCTCTATCAAATCTCTCCCTGCCACCTTAGGCGTTAGTTGGAGCTGCGCGTCGGTCAAGAAGCGAGGGAGCGATACGGGCGACACTAACACGCACGCCTAGTGTCTCATCGCCCCTACGTGCAGGACGCGCAGTGTTTCCGTCGTGACGCTGTGCTGTGTAAATTAGATCTGTAACTGTGGAGTTTTATTACACGCAATGAAAACCCACAGATTAAACTAAGTCCGTATCTTTGTACTTGTCTCTTGCCGTTTAAGGAAACTGCACAGGTAAGCTTTAAAAATGCGATACTTGACCATCTTCACGAATTTCTTCCTCCATGAATATACTAAATATGACAAAAGTAAAATGATAGGGACCTAGATAATGGTTTTTAAAATATTTTCTGACAAAAAGTCGTATTTGCAGAACATTTATTCAACGAGGTACGCGTATTCGCGCAAACAACTATTTCATATAAAACCTGCAGGTCCATATAACTCTTAAGCGATTGTCCCTGGGCCTTAATTATAGTTACAGCTACACATAAGGAAGTTGCTGTCTTTTTAAATTCGAAAGGCACTCGGATGGAAAGAGTGATAAACTCAGTGTGAAAACATGCCCCCCTCCCTCGGCATATACAGTGAAGATTGAAGCTTGGACTACGTCTTCATGGCAAGCCGTCACTTGGAACTCGTGCAATTGCAGCGTCTTGGTGATAGAGCGCTGACCTTGAGGAGAAGCTTGTGGGGTCATAGGCCAGAAAGGTAGAAGCTGTAAGAGAAATCGTCCATTTCCACAACTGTGTCCACAGATCTGTACTGCGTTTATGCATTTTCGAATAACTTAAGGAAACGATGCTAATTATTATTTAAATTGTTATAGTTTTGACGTTGCTCAATACTCGCAACATCTTACATGGCCTTTTTAAAAACTATTTGTCGATTCACTTCAAAACTACAGAATAAAGATGTAAAAAAAAAAAACCTTCTTTTTGTCTTATGTGCATATCCGGTTGTAATGCTACAGGTATATAGTAAAGTTTCGTTAAATATTACTACAGTAAATTAAATCTCAGGTTTTTTTACAAAACCAGTTATAAACAACAGCCTCGCCATTGTTATAACATGTGATTTGGACAGTTATCTAGGTGAACTACAACTTTATAATTTTGACAATTCTATTTGCAAGATACCAATTAACTGTTGCAAAATTATGGTAGGTTACTGTGAAGCTAGATAAGACACTAAACTACAATTCATTATACATCGTAAATGATGTAAGAAGTTATCAACTTCAGTATAAAATGTGAGTAGTATAGAAATGCCGGTTCGAGCGCAGCCCGCGACCATCAGAAAACCAAAAGCAAATTAAATGCTCTAGCCATCACAAAACATCAGCTCCCGGTTCGAGTGCAACCGCAAAAAGTGACTGCAAAAGTTACGTTGGGGTGCAACCACAAAAAGTGACTGCAAAAAGTTGCGTTTGGGGCATCTGCAAAAAGTTACATTTGGGGCATCGCAAAAAGTGACCGCAAAAAGTTGCGTTTTGGTGCAACCACAAAAAGTGACTACAAAAAGTTGCAAAGAGCGGCTCAAGAAAATTGAATACGTAAAATAAATAAAATATTGTCCATAATAAAGATGGACCAGTTGCTAAATGTATTGAACGGACCCTAACAATTTAAGAAACTTTCCGAACTTTCAATGGGAAAGACCTATCCCATAGACCATGCTGAAATATCTGATACATGGTATGGACACAAAGTGGTAATTACGTCTGGAAATTTTAAAGTAACCTTGCCAGACATATCTTCAGATTTTCAGCGAAAAAGTTTTAGATGATGTTAATCGTGGAGGTATAAATTTTGCATATGATGGAATGGAGGATTGTGGTGTTAAACGAAGGCATTCAATTTCGTTTTATTAAAGCGTCAATGATCTGCAAGTACGACCATTTTTACGTGTTTAAAGGCTCGCGAGCCGTTAAACACTTTAATCCCAACATGCACAATTTACGTCTTTCCAAACGGTGTGATTGTACCAACGCGAACCGACAAAGTCAGACACACGGAATGTAATGTTTGACTGCCTCTTCTCTTTACCGTCCCAAACTTCGTTCTCAAAACGTACTGTACAAACATTGTGTTATCGCACTGTGCGAAGGCGAAAAAGATTCGTACGTATGTGGCCAAATGTCCAATTCGTCCAAACTGAACGATTGTAAAAATGGCTGACTGCACGAAACGTTTCGCACTTGAGCTACATTGTGGAGATAATTGACGAGGTTTACATCGACGTCGATATGTATGGAACAGGCAGTAGCCAATAGCATCAACAGTGTATACACATAAACAACCATATTGAGATTAATTTCACACCAAAGTCAGGTCGCCATTGTCAACTTTTGCATAGTTGGTGCTTTGATTCTAGAAAAAGTTGGTGTGTATGGGCGTGTTGATCATGATCTTGAAATCGGGCAATGGGTTTTCGCAGATGGGGTACAGCTCTTTGTAACACATATCTACCATCCATTTGTTGACAATGTAGTGTATGTATGCACACAGTTTTACTTTCGATATGTCCATAAAGATCTTGTTATCCGCATACACATTATACGCCAAATTGATGAAACCATATACCAGCGCGACCATTTCTTTCACAATTTTGTTCACAGCATGTTCAAGTACGTTAAGTCTAATACACATGCACCCAGAAATTGCATTGCATTTACAGTTGTTGCTATTTTATGCCACGCATAGCTTAAACCGACTTATCATGCCATCGGTATGCTATGATTTGTCAACAATGGTACACATGATTATTTCCCCCATGCCTCGCATGACACCGTTAATCGGGAATGAGAGCAACTGCAAAAAGAGCGGCTGAAGAAATTTGAATGTGTAAAAAATAAAATATTATACATAATAAATTAGTGCAATTAAAAATCAACCGATGTCTAATATGATGACGACCATGGCGATGAAAATGGCTAACGCAACTGGTAATGTTTGGAAAGAATATAAATTTAAGAAAGATGTTTTTGAGAAAAGAAAGAAGAAGAAATCTAAAGAGAGGTATGTTAAGTGTGACACTTGTAAACACTTTTACAAACCGTCTCTCTCATAAGAAGCCATTTTAAAAGTAGATTGCAGAAAGGTCTTACACCAATATGTAATAAATCACATGAACCAACAAATGCATGGGAAATTTCTAAAGTGCCACAACACTTAATATCAAAACAGAAGTTCCCACGAGAGAAACAAGTGAAATGTGAAACGTGTAGCCACTATTACAAAAATGGCTCTCATAAGAAGTCACTTGAGGAGTAAAATTCATAAGTACACACCCATATTCAGTGTAGAAGAAATCGAAACAGCATTTCAAAGTAGGATCAAGACTTATGCTGTAAAGAATGTGAATGCATACAAAGACCCAAAGCATTTCCTAAACGATGTAAAAGAAATTGTCACGGGGCTAATTAGTAAGCATTCAAAATCATTCAAAGTGAACATGAAATTCTTCCCTGAGTACAAAAGGGGAATTGGCGAGAATATTGAATATGTAGAAATCTCCTTTAAAACAAAGAACTAAATTATACTGAAATTGGCTAATCTGGAAGAATATTATACCAACAGCATATCGTAAATCATAGCTGAGATGGGGGCATTCGAAGCAAAGGGATCTCGGTGGGTACTTAACATAATATTTAAACTAGAAGTGAGAATAAATAAATATGTACCATTCAAGGGCAGTTCTTATGTTTATCTCCCAGAGAAAATCAAAACTAAGCAGGCGGTAATTAATGTTAAGAACGATGATCAAAAATGTTTTTTGTGGTCTGTTATATCTGCATTGCATCAAGTACAAAGAAACCATCAAAGAGTGAATAAATACGAAGCTTACAAACATGAGTTTGATGATGCACTTAAGGGTTTGAAATTTCCAATGAAATTGGATAGTATACCAACCTTTGAGAAGAGGAGTGGAATTTTTATTATTGTATACGCATACAAAGAAGAAGATGGCTGTAAGAAATATATAATATGTCCATTAAAAAGAACAAAAAATTAGAGGGATAAGCACATAAACCTACTCTATATCAAAGACGAAAAGAACGACCACTACTACTGAGTAAAAAGTCTTTCGAGACTTGTCGCATCACAAGTAACAAAAAATGATCGCAAAATATTTATATGTGATAGATGTTTGCAACATTTCTACTCTGTAAATATGCTAAAAGATCACAAACAAGACTGTCGAGATCACTATGGTGTTAGAGTTGAACTACCATCTAAAGGAAAAATGACATATTAAGATTTCAAAACCAAAATCATTCTTTGAGAGTTCCGTTTGTGATATGTGCTGATTTGGAATGTTTGTTGATTAAAATCGAAACTTGCCAACTAAACCCCGACGAATGTTACACGAAACCATACCAAATACACGAGCCTATTAGTTTCTGTTACTACGTAAAATACAAAAATGGGTACTATAAACCACCAGTAACTTATGAAGGGTCTGGTGCATCTACCGTGCTCATTAAAATGCTAATGGAAGAAGCAAAGTCTATTGGTGATATATACACAAATGAAAAACCAATGCTTCCACTAACTCAGAAAGAACAAATTGTTTATGATACAGCTACCCATTGCCATATATGTGAAAAGCCTTTGAATGGCGATTCTGTGAGTGATCATGATCATCTTACAGGGAAATTTAGGGGAACTGCACACAGAGATTGTAACTTATCGTATAGAAATCCATGTTTTGTCCCAGTGTTTATAGACAATCTATGTGGCTATGGCACACATTTATTCATAAGAGATCTTGGCATCAATGAAAATATGATTGAGCTAATTCCCAACTATGAAGAAAAATATATTTCTTTTACGAAGCACGTATGTGGAAGTGTAAATCTTAGATTTATTGACTCATTTAAATTTATGGCTAGTAGTATCGATAAACTCTCTAGCAACCTTTCCAGAAGCAAATTCCGAGAAACGTGTAAGCATTTTTCCAATGAACTTCTTGACTTTGTTACAAGAAAAGGTGTCTACCCATATGACTACATGGATAGTGCTGAAAAATTTTGTGAGACATCGCTTCCATCCAAAGATGCATTTTACAACAAACTCAATAAATGCAGCATTATAGACCAAGATTACGAATTTACGAGACAGGTGTGGGAAAAATTCAACATAAAATATCTAAGAGGGTACACAGAACTCTATAACAAATCTGATGTGTTGATATTGTCTGATATAATGGAAAATTTTTGAGATGTGTGTCTCAAAACATATAAGCTTGATCCAGCATTGTATTTAACAGCCCCAGGGTTAGTGTGGGATGCTATGATCAAACACACTAAAATAGAAATAGAATTATTAACAGATTACGACATGATTTTGATGATAGAAAAAGGTGTTCGTGGTGGAATTTCACAATGTTGTAAGCGATATGCTAAAGCAATTAATAAATATATGAATGATTATAATAGTACAAAGGAAATCTTTTATCTTACATATCTGGATGCCAATAACTTATATGGATGAGCTATGAGCCAGAATTTACCATATTGTGGGTTTAAGTGATGAAATACAAATAGTGATGTAACAAAAATAGAAGATGATGCTAGTAAAGGGTATATATTGGAAGTTGGTTGGAATAACTACATGAACTACACGATCTCCACAAATATCTGCCATTGGCACCAGATAATAAAATACCGGAAGATTCAAAAAATCCTAAACTTTTTACTAATCAGGATGATAAAGAAAAATATGTATTACGCTATGTAAATCTTAAGCAATATCTATCTCTCGGAATGAAGTTGAAAAAGATCCATAGAGATCTGGAGTTTGATCAATCAGATTGGCACAAGTCCTATACTGATCTAAACCCACATATGCGAAGGAAGTCTATAAATGACTTTGAAAATGATTTCTACAAATTAATGAACAATTCTGTTTTTGGAAAAACAATGGAGAATATTAGAAACAGAGCGGATATACGGTTGTGCACAAGTTATAAGCAAATGGATAAACTAGTGGCTAAACCAGACTTTAAAGATAGAACTATTTTTACTAACTCTTTCATTGCAGTTCATATGAATAAAACAAAACTATGCTTTAACAAACCCATTTATGTTGGAATTAGCATACTTGATCTATCGAAAGTCTTAATGTACGATTCTCACTATAATATAATGAAATCAAAGTATGGAAAAAATATTGACCTGTGCTACCAAGATACTGATTCATACATCTATTATATAAAAACATCAGACTTCTACAGTGACATGAAAGAAATGATCGATCATTTTGATACTTCTGACTATAAAAAGATAACCCATATGGTATACTGTTAGTTAACAAAAAGATTATTGTCAAAATGAAAGATGAATGTAATGGAAAAATAATGGCAGGATTTATTGGTTTGAAATCGAAAATGTATGCAATAAATGTGGAGGGTGGTGTACAGAAATAGCAAAGGGTGTGAAAAACGCTCTAGTCAGAAATGAGATTAGTTTTGGTGACTACAAAAAGTGTTTGTTTGGTAATAAAGTGTTGTACAAAAGTATGAATCTCATTAGAAGTAACAAACATGCACTCTATATGACTGAGATGAGAAAAAAAGCATTAAGTCCCGAAGATGATAAAATATTTATTCTTAAAGATGGCATTAATACACTACCATGGGGACACTACAAAATTAGAAAAGAGTGATACTATGAAAGAGCAGTTGCCCAACACGTCGATAGGCAACTGCTTCAGTACGACAATGTGTTGCAATGACCTGATCGCCGATATCATATGCATAAAATCATTTGCAACAGACAGATTGCAATGGCTGATCGGCTTGGAGTAGTGTTTCGAGACAACATCTCATCTCGAAAGGTCGCAAGCGAAGCACGCCACATATAAAGATTGTTCGCGTATCATGTGTAAGCCTTTAAGAGTCTAACAAAATGCAATTGCTCATCAACATTGTATACTGCAAACTCAACTATGGTGGTAGAGAGGTGTATGTGATTACCGGCGAAGGAGGCAATCCGTGGTTCAAGGTGAAATACGTTGAGAGAATACTCAAGTATGCGAATCCGCGTGAAGCAATCAGAAAACGTGCCAGAGAAAAGTATAGGCAATCATATGCGAATATAGGGAGGAGTGATTCGCTCACCCCTTTGAATTGGCAGCCACATACCATATTTATCACTGAACCAGGTCTTGATGTCAAAGATGGCAGCGGGTGAAAAATTCAGGGACTGGGTGTACGAAGAAGGGTTGTCGTCCATACGCTAGCACGGCGTCAACCAGAAGTATAAACCACAGCTGGACACGACGAACGCAATCATCGACAAGCACGCGCTACTGCCGATGAAAGATGTTATCGACACAGAAGGCAATCCGTGGTTCAAGGCTAAAGACATTGCGAGAATACTTGGGTATTTCGATCTGAAAAAGGCGATGCGAGTGAATGTAACGGGAAAGTACAAGACGCCATTGTCGCAATTACGGCAAGGCCCTCGAGTACCCTGCCTTAAGAGCATGCATCCTCAGACGGTTTTTATTTCGGAGCCCATTTAAAACACTCTTATAACACTATTATATATCAGTAAATGTTTTTCATGGATAACCACCCATTAAAAACTAATAACCATACATGTTTATATACTATTGGGCTTCTGTGATTCTTTCACTTTTAACATCATAAATTAGATTTCTTTGGCTTACGAGTACCACATTACAAATAGTTAAAGCAGATATTGGTGTATTAAAATCAACTGTAAGTTTCAGATTAGTTAGATCGTTTACAATAGCTGTTTTTCTGTAAGAACAATCAATAACACACAATGGTCTTCTCCCAATAAATGCCGCAGAGTTGAAGCACAGTTCATTATTACAATAAGGGATATCTAGTTTAGTCTTTGAATTTCTAAAATGGTTGTAAGCAATATACATCTTATCGAAAATTTTATCATCAATGTTTAAATTCCAAATCTCTTTGGAAAACACTTAATTCCATTCATTCTTAGTAGAAATATTTTTGACAAAACAAGAGTCAAAACATTGAACCGTGTGTGAATTGCCCAGGATCTTCTTTTCTGCTATGCTGAAAACCAACAATGACTAAGTCTGGCATAACGAATTGGATTGAATTGAACTGATCTTTTATATCAAACTGAAATGAGTTTGAATTAGGAGGTACTGGTTTTTCAATACATTGCCAATAATTCAAACTAATTGGAATTTTGGGGTGTTTGTGTATAATTTTGCTTTAATTTCGTCTCCATAAATAGGATTGTATTCAACAATTGGCCACAGAATTTCCAATTTCTCAGTAACAATTTTACCAGCATCTTGCGTATTATCTACATCATCAGATCTGTCTGCTTTCTTTGGAGGCCTTCTGTAAAGCGAAACATCGTCACTAGAATTTCGAATGAATGTGATCTTATACCCACCTATCCAGAATATTTCATTACAATATCTCATAAACCCAAACAAATATCTTAATTGGTAGGTAATTTCGTTACACTTATCTTTCGTAACATATTTACCTAGTTCTATCCCCGACATTTGGAAGTATACTTATTCTGATTCCGAATCTAGCAATGTATGCATCATTGTTGAAGTGATGCCAGGATTGTCAATACTTTCGATTATACAACCATGTTTAGAGATCTCTATTCTTGAGAACTGGAATGGGAAGAAATTCTCACAAAAGATCAATAGTTGAAGTTTTTTCATAATCTGTATTTGTATCTCTTTTAGTTAGCTTATACTATTGGTAAACATAAGCTTCATTCGGATGTGAAAATGCATCGCCAATAGGAATATCAAACTCAACGAGCTTGTTTTATTCATTCAAATTATTTTTTGTTTGGTAGTTTGGCGGAAACGACTGACGCTCATAACTTTCAATTTTTTGTTGATCCATTTATTATATAGAAAAAAAATTCTTAAACAACTACACTTTTCTTGTCAACCCAAGAATTATGAGTACTATCAAAACCTAGCCATTTAATTAGCTGCTTATTTCCTTTTCTTCGCAAAACTTTTTCCACCAAGTAGTCATCATATTTGGTCTTAAGCAGCTCTGGCTCATAAAAATACCTTTAATAAGTTAATTTTTTAAATCTTTTATTCTGTATGTCGTGGGGTTTGTGTGCAATACTTCACACACCTCAAATACTTCAGTGGACCAATTTGGTGTATATCCTTTTTCCAACAAATTTTTACCTTTAGTTATACGAACTTTATCTCCTATTGCAAACTTTGGTTTAACCATTTTTCTTTCTCATCCATACATGTTGATTAGAATAGAACCTTCGTCTTTGAATTTACATTGGGGGTTTCATTCCGATTGTACTGTGAACAGAGTTATTGTATTCACTTATTAATTTAGGTAATATAGCCACCCATTTATAGTTTCCCTGCATAGTAAATATCTTCCACATTTTCTCCTTCAATGTTCTATTAAATCTTTCTACCACACTAGCTTTCTTTCCATTGTATTTCAAATAGTGTGTTATGTTGTTGTTGGCCATTAATGTCTTAAATGATTTATTGTAAAATTCTTTACCTTCGTCTGTTTGTAAATGCATGGGGTTGCGATCATTCAAAATAGTTCTAAATGCTAATGTAACATTTTCACCAGTTTTATCTTTGATTGTTATTGCCCATACATATTTGGAAAAAACATATATCACAGCTAACATATATTTAAACCCTTTGTTAATTCTATGTATACCTTTTAAAGATCCAGAATTCATTTCGACTAAATCAGTTTGCCAAAGATCATCAATACCAAAATATATAACAGTTCTTCTGGGGAAGTTGTTTTGCATTGGTTTATGAATTTCATTTACAATATAATTTTTTATACTTCCACCAGTGAATAGCGAGTTATTGGTAACGCGGCATCTACAAAAACATTTAATTCTTACTTTGTTATTATTGGTAAGTTTATATGAACTTAGTGTATTTTTCATACATTTGAGACAGTAAACATTTAAATTATCATTGTTCATTTTATATAATAAATGAGGCAACAAAAAATTGTAAACAATATAGAGAAGAATATAGAGAGAAGAAGACAGCTAATTGAAAAGTTTAAAACTTTTAGAAAATTTCGCCAAGAAGAATATGATAAAAATAAAAAAACACGATCAACCATTGATTGATGCGATAGAAGATTTGGGGCAAAAAATTGGACACGTAACATATGAGAATTAGAACTCTTATTCCAGTTGCTGTTAAGAATCTAGACTACCCACAGACACCAACAGAAACATCTATTGAAAGAAAACTGTTTGGTAAAACTGGCACTGATGAACGCTATGGCGATGAATGCTATAACGATGGCATCAAACGCATAGACGATGATGGTGAATGCTATGGCGATGAACGCTATGGCGATGAACACTATAATGATGATGTTAAACGCATTGACGATGATGATGAATGCTATGACGAAGTGTTGGGGCGTTTGAATCCTGATATCCGACAGTTAACTAACTACAAAACAACATTTATTTATAAGAAAGTGGTCGATTTCTTAATTAACTGCAAAGACGATGTTTTTGGGCTAAAGGCTGATAAAGGTAGATTGTATATTGGTGATAGCGAAGTAACATTCATCAATGACAAATTTACTGTAAAAGGTTGAACATACACTGCAACGAGGGTTTGATGAAATTACTAACTAGTAAGAAAGTAACAGAAAGTGACTACACTGCAACCGACTATGAACACTATAGTTGTATCCTAGCAGATACCAACACAGTTTTTCAAAACAATGATTCAAACTTGGGAATGCCAAAATCGAGTAAAGGTAATAAATGGAAAATTATAGTTAAACCTATTTACGATTCGATTAAAAAGAAACGTCCCTCACCTAAAAAGGGGAAAGATATAAAGAAGTATACAGACTACCCCAAAGAATACATATGGATGGATGATGTTAGGATGCTTATTGATCGACTTCTCATTATTTGTGGCGAAGAGAATGCTGGAAATGATAGCTATTACAATGAAAAAGTTTGAATAATGAATATGTTCAACGGCAAGTTTAGTGACTTTGTTGTGAATAATCCAAAAGGTATACCATATCTGATACGAATGTTAAACACAATACCACATACTTTTTGGGAGCCGGAGCATCACGGAAAAGGGTTACTCAATGACATAATAAATTTGCTACCTTTCGAGTTGCACGCACCTGGTTATCAGTACTTAGGTCTGGGTACCAGACTAAAAGAGAGAATTGAGCGTGATGATAAACCCATTAATTCACTAGATGCGGCTGCAATGCAACATGATATAGCTTATTATCATAATAAAGATCTAGCAGAAAGACATGTAGCTGACAAAGAACTAGAAAAGAAAGTGTTCAAAAGATTAAGTTCAGAAGCTGGTCTCAATGAGAGATTGTGGGCTGGTGTTACTGGATCTGTGATGCATATTGTTACTGGATCTGTGATGCATATTAACCGTAAGCTTGGCTGGGGAATTAAAATGAAATGATAAAATATTTGTTATAATAAATTAAAGTAAAAAACATATATTTCAAGTTCCTAACAAGGAGTTGAAGGGTTTGAATATTGATTCTTTCCTAACGAAAGATCAACTGGATTGTAAAAACAAGAAACTAAAGGAGGACAAAGGGATGGCTATCACAATTTCAGTTCCACAGCTTAAGAAATTGTCCAAAGATATGAAAACTGGAAATGGTTTGACAGTTTACTAGGGTGGATTTTTACCCTTAATTTTCGCAGCATTGAGAGATCTAGGAGCGTCAGCTGGCAGTGCATCATCTATCGCTACATCAATAATTAATGCCAAGAAGAAAAACCAAGAATTGGAAGAACAACACAGACATAATTTAGCTATGGAGGAATACGGCAAGGGATTGAAGAAAGTTAAGTGGGGTAAGAATGAAAAAAAAAATGAATAACTCCACTCAGTAACTGTGATATTGATCAAATGGTTAAAAAATTAAACATTATCAATTTTCGGGGTGTATTTATGATCGAAGAGCTACTTAACATACCACTCGATAATGAATGCGGGATTGTTAATCTAGATCTTTCGACAAACTCTGGTACACAATGGGTATGCTATTGGAAAAAAGCAAACAAAAAAATATTATTTTGATTCTTTTGGCGGAAATCCACCGCGAGAATTAATAGCATATCTCGGAAGCAATATTTTTTATAACGATGATAGAATTCAAAATTTCAATCAAGAAACTTGTGGTCATTTGTGTGAATAGTGCTAAATCTCTTTTCCATAATTTTAAATATCCATAAATTATTTCACTATTAATAAACATTGGATATATGCGGAAATACATTAATGAGCTCTTGGATTGAAGATCAAATTAAAGAACGCACGAACAACGATGAGAAGATCAGTCCTAATGATTTTGTTTCCAACACACAGTTCAACAACTTTATAACCACACTGACAAGAAATAAAAGATCATTGGATGAAGCCTATCTTACTTACTTGGAAGTATATAATAATATGGATTTTGAACAAAAAAGACTAAGACATGTGGGAAATCACATTGCACCGATGGATGCAATCAATTTAGAGTACTGTCAGAAAAACAGAATTAACATTATTCGTTTAGTTGGGAAATACAATTCAAAAGAAAAAATATTTTACTTTGATATCCGAATAAAATATTTTTTTATGAGAGATGGAACTATAATTGAAATAATAATAAAACCAGAAAAATATAAAAGTGTTATCAACTTATATCATCAAAGGAAAAAATTGACATGTATAGTCCTTCTGAAGTATTCTCTGATGATAAGATATATTTTAAAATACCAACAGTTCACAATGTACCCGAAAGTACAACTGTGTTTATTGAAATAGTTATAATATATGAATACTTTTAAAAAGATAAGATTATGTTGGTTTTTAATGGAAGAGTTTCCATTAAAAACAAAACTTACAATATAAGAATTCAAAAAGTCTTTAATTTTATTACGATACTTGCCATTATTTAACTTACGAGTCATTTATATTGTAACAAAACCATATTCATTATTCCAACATTTTGAATAAGTCTCCCTAAATTTCTCAAATGACATATCACCACCAACAAAATCACTATGAATATGTTTAAGATTTGTATAGTCTTGTCTGAATATGCAAACAAAATTCGCATTGTCTCTTATAAGCTGCTTAGGTACTTTTGAGTATGTCTGGGCTAAATAGAAACAATATCTTTTTGTCTACCGCGAGTAAAGTAATCTCTTACCATATTTTGATTTTCAAGTATGATATCATCGAAAACAACTACAGACTCTTTATGGCATTCATTTACATCAACGATTTCTTCATTTGATGGAAAAAAAGTATGCTATTGGCTCATTAAATAATTTTGACGCTACATCTATATCTTTCTTTAAATTGATATATTTTGGTTGGTCCAGACTTTTTGAACATACATAGAGAGTACCAAAGTCCAACCATCCCTGAGCATATATAAAATTATCTATCATAAGTGTAGTTTTCCCACAGTTACTAGGGCCCACAATCATACACCTAATATTATTAGGCAATAATTCTCCGTGACGTTTTGTCGATACAGTCTTGTCTGGTATTCTCATTTTAATATCCCAGTCTACATGTTTATTGCTCATTTATTGAAAGAATTTTTAAATTATGTAATAAATGAGTAAAGTATTCAAACTAACAGATAACAAATCAGTGTTGAAGAAGAGACTACACTACACTTTAGAGATAGAGGGACACTCATTGGCTTTAGTTCAGTTCTATACTACTTATCTAACTCATAACATTATCTCTGGGAGAAATAAGCTATATTTTGTGGGTCAGAATGATATGGAATCAGCAACTGATATTCCAGTTGGTCAATATAGCTTAAAAGATCTTGAAAAAACTAGAAAAGCAATTTTTTCAGTTAGTGTAGATTCAATGGATGGGAAAGAAAATTATATATCTTTCGAGCTGGATAAAATAACAAACAGACTGAAAGCAAAATGTACGCTCAAATTTCAGTTCGGAAAACGGGGTTCAATAGGAAAACTTTTGGGTTTCGTAGAAAATAAAACTGTGGAAGCAAATGTGGATCATTATGGCGATACAATTCCAAAATTTGCTCCATTTGAAACAATAAATATAAACTGTAATATAGTAAATGGCATGATATTAAAACATGATGAAAATAACCATAGAGAAACTAGCATAATTGCCACTTTTAAACCAAGAACAACATTTGGATTTGGCGACACGATATATTACGGACCAGCTTATCCATTATTTTTTCCAGTGCAAACAAATCAAGTTAATGAATTAATAGTTGAAATTAAGGATGAAAAGTGTAAGTTAATTAACTTTGATTTGTCTGAAAGAACTGTGGTATTAGAGATGAAGCCGTAGATATTTTTGGGTTGGAAGTAGTCATATTCTATATATTAAAGATTCGTGTTATAAAGATGAATAATATTTCTATTGAAAGTGTAATGAAAGAACTCAATGTTTCAGCATCTTTAATGCGTCGAATTTGGAGATGTGTATCTAAATTTTTAATTCGACTTGCCGAAGTCAGAGCGGTAATTGTGTTTTAATGATTTGATAACCATTAAAACGTTATAGAGATATGAGAACATATAAAAATCAACTGATGTCTAATACGTCGAACGTTTACTATTTAATAAAACGAAATAAAATGCCTTTGTTTAGCACCCCAATCCACCATTCTATCATATGCAAAATTTATACCTCCACGATTAACATCATCTAAAACTTTTTCGCTGAAAATCTGAAGATATCTGTCTGGCAAGGTTACTTTAAAATCTCCAGAAGTAATTACCACTTTGTGTCCATACCGTGTATCAGATATTTCAGCATGGTCTATGGGATAGGTCTGTCCAATTGTAAGTTCGGAAAGTTTCTTAAATTGTTGGGTTCCTTTCAATATATTTAGCAACTGGTCCATCTTTATTATGGACAATATTTTATTTTTTACGTATTCAAATTTCTTCAGCCGCTCTTTGCAACTTTTTGCAGTCACTTTTTGCAGATGCCCCAAACGCAAATTTTTGCAATCACTTTTTGCGGATGCACCCAAACGCAACTTTTGCAGTCACTTTCTGCGGATGAACCCAAACACAACTTTTTGTAGTCACTTTTTGCGGTTGCGCTCGAACCGGCCGCTGATGTTTTGTGATGGACTGTGCATTTAATTTGTCGTTGGTTTTCTGATAACTGGAGGATGCTCCCAAACACAACTTTTTGCAGTCTCTTTTTGCGGTCTCCGCGCGGTTCAACCTTAAGAACCGCGCGGACATCTCCACTCCACAACTTACTACTTGAATATATTATTTTTACAGCGGGGAATTTTTACGTCTCACAAGAAAGTTAAGAATATTGTGAGATGAAGAAGTTCGGATGGTAGTTAATAAGTCCCCATATATTAATTGCATTGGACATACCTGGGACAAGCTAACAGCTGTTCGTAATAGTCCACGACCTCCAGGCACACTTCCAGGTCTCATAAGAGCTGCCCAGTTGGAATGGGACCCTCGTCCTTAAGATAACGTTAGCACATTGATTAAAAGCCTGCCGCAGAGTGTTAGGGACCGGTGTTTTGCACATGGAGGCCATACACGGTATTAAGCCGTAGTGGGAAGAAATAAACCTTCTCTAGTCAGAGACACCATTACGTTTATTTTGGTTTTTTTAGTGTATATCGGGAAAAAGTTTTTTTTTCTGTGTTAGGGACAATTTGAATTTCACATTTTGTATCGGTACTGTCGGTAACGTATAATTACTATGCTTTCTTTTATGAATAGTCCATCCTTTTTTTTTTTTTTTTTACGTGAATACGTCTTTAAATTTGCGGCCATAGTGGGAGGCAATTCAGAAAATCCGACGATAGCAAAATCGGGGGATAGAGTTTGGCATTGCAGCTCCGAATCTATTGTCTACATTCAAGATTCAATTACACAACCCTATTGCTAAAGGATCAAAGAATATGTTACGTTGAGTGAGGACTGCGAAGCATCGCTCGCGCGAAGGATGGCTGGGGGGGGGGGGGGATTTTGAGTTTCTTTCGCCGCGTCTCATAACTTTCGCGTAGTATATCTTTTGACTAAGAGAAGCTACGGCGCTCGTTTAAGTTTAAATCAGCAGCTCTCTGCCAAGATCAATCGATCGCGTGTATAACAACATTTGTGTGGCGTGGTTATTGTGAAATTGTATGCGTTTAATGTAAAAAATTAAGAAAACTTAGCACAATTTCGGCCTATACTCGTAAAAAAAACCAGGTTGAAATACAGAAATCGTATACGGTTGGAAATAGCATATGAAAAGCAATCCAGTGATACCCATAAAACCCCATATGATCGAGCGAAGCGGTGCCGGGACGTAAAATAAACATCCAGGTGTCCGAGCGCATCAACGGCCGTGTCCCCAACACAGCCAAACCCATTTTTTTTTTGCTTTCTGGATGTATGTTCAAAGGTTTTTGGAGGTATTTATTTGACAAATTCTGAGCTGCAAACACACTTGTGCTATTAGATAAGTTATTTTTTTCTCCCGTTGAAATAGTCTACAACAAGGTGTATAAAAGCAGGTGCCCCGAGTCCCTCTTTGTTCCAGCCATTACCCGTGGAAACTTTCTGGCCGAACTCTTTATCAGGGAATGTTATCTTTTGAGTATTCGCGCCCGATAAGAGACCAGCGCGGCAGTACACGGCAGAGCGGCTGAGAACACGGCAGAGCCGAGGCAGCCATGGGGAAGATGATCCTGCGCGAGTGCTGCTGTGGGTGCAGTCTGCGCTCTGGAACCTTGGCTATAGGTGTCTACAACATGGTACGTCTTCTCCAGGGTGCGGATTTAACCTTTGCTCAGGGGTAGGAACTTTTTTTTTTTAAGGCCTCGATCCTTCATTTCTACACCTTTTGCGAGAATTAATTTTCGTACCCAAACGAAAGCCGATATTGTAAAATCCTCTTACAATTTTGTTACAAATTTTTTTTATTATGTGGTCAATTTTTTCCAACACAAAAAAAGTATTTAATTAATTAATTAACGAAAATATTGTTTTGTACAAACATTAAAGGTTTAAACTATATTCATAATTTTTCGAGGCCCGTTTACACAATTTTCAATTGCGTGTTGTGAGCATTCACAAGACGGGAATATCCCTTTGTTTGTATCGCGTACGTCATTGCTGTAAATCTTTTGCACGTATTTTGCGGTCGGGCCTGTTGTATCTACACACTGCACGTTAATGAAAGATCATTTTGTTTTCTAGGCTCGGAAATACTTCCTTGCTGCAGTAAATCCTGTACTTTTTTTTGCTGGGTACTGTGCTTACAAATATATTTTTTAACGGGCATTAATATCTAATGTTAGTTAAGTAGAATTATTCTTATTGTTTATCTCCTTAAATGCCTCCATAATTGCACATACACATTCTTTTTAATCTGTTGAAGATTTAGACTGTTTTATTTATATAAATGTTATGTTCGAGGGTTTTCCTAATCAAGGTTCACATCCAAGATACTGATTCGGTACTCAATTACTGAACCATACAGTGAATGTGACTCAAACCATTACTAGTTCAGCATCTTTGCGAAGGTGTTTTCTCCTCATAGCGATCTCAACCTTATGAAACTTATCTTTCCAACTCAATGATCAATTAAAGACGAAGATTTCAAGTTCCTGTTCTTTTAAGCAGCACTTGCAAAATTTGCGACAGTAATTTTCGTATCAGGTGTGTTTGGAAACAATTGAATTGGTATTAAGTTAGGAAAAAACTATCTATCGGATGCTATGAAATGACTGGACGTTCTGTCAACATGCCGCCAGACGCTGTACAGTCCATTCACAGTTACTTCAGACTTTTCTGAAGTCCTGCCGAAGTTCTACTTCCAGGATATTCCTCCGCCTCGTGCAAGCTAAGCTTTACTAAGTCTAGAATATTACTCCAAGGGAAAACGCACCGAATTCGTACTCACTCTGTTGTAATAACATTGGGCATGGTAACTAATTCTTACCAGGCGCTACCCACACACATGTTTTCTCACTTATACTATTCATACTTATTATAAATGGAATATTACAATTTCTAAACGAAATATAGAGTTAAAACTTCAATTTAATGGAAAATTAGATACTTTAATGTTAGCTGTTGTCTGTTTGCCTCGCGCTCTGAAGGTAATGTAGTCGCTATCGGTCAACTACACTGGGGGCTGTTTCCCTATCACGTTTCTCACCCCTCTCCAAGAAAATGCCGGTGCACTTCCATCATATCAACTGTTCCATAATTATCTACCTTAAATAAATATCCAGAATATTTCGGCCCCCTTTGAAAATGTATTTTATGACAGAGAAAATATTTTTAAAATTAACTGAAAATATTTTTTTTATTTTCTGAAAGATCGTCTTGTGGGACTTTAATGTTATAATTTAAAATCACATACATTTTAATACATTACGAAATTGATATTGATTATAATAAAGTAAAATAACATGCAATACTTGATTTACCACTGCGGCATGCATATTTTAACAGAAGCTGAATAAAGGAATAATTTATCTGGAACGGCGACGCTTGTAATCTACACTAAACCAACCAAACGTTAAACGTAAAATGAAATGTGCGCAATCGGAACTCGAATCCCTTTATTGTTTCCTCGGCCAACGACGTCGCTTAGTTAAGACCAAAACAGGGTCAGTTGGTTTCACGTAAGTGTAATTAATGTGCTTTCGGCACCGATAGTATCGTTCGCTGAGAGTATCGTTCGCTGAGAGTATCGTTGAAGGGGATCTTGTGTACACTGACGTTATCGCAAGTTCCGCGTGGGGCAAGCAACTTTAGGCTTGCGTGGCTCGCACAGATAAGGACATCCTCGTGGTCTTAGATGTAGCTACAAGATGATAGGTGCTGCGACGCCGCTACACGGGAGGGGGGGGGGGGGCGGTAATTTTGCGTGTCCGAGCCTTATACGCGTGGAAGCGCTAAGGGCGAAGTAGATGCGCGCATCGAATGTCTGGCCGGCCTTAGCGCACGAGGCACTGAGCAGGGGAGCAGTCATTCTCTTGTCGGCTTGACTCTAAAGGACTGTAATTTTATGGTGTAGTAATTAGGACAAGGTTGTGCTGCATGTACCTATGGTATGTTAAGTAGTTTGTACCGGATGTTTCGTGTCTAGAAATGTGAAGAACTCGTATTTGTCCTTTTTTGCTTTAAAATAACTCGTTACAGACGAAAATAGAAAATCAAAACAAGTGTTTAGAATTGAGAAAAAATATATTTAATGCTGTTTGCAAGCAAACACCGCTCAAAAATATTGGACAGTTTTGTAATGACAGTTATACGACTGAGGACTGGAAACAGCACTCAATGAACTTATTTTCATAAAAAATTATGGTTCTCTCTATAAATAATATTATAAGCAGTATTTATGATTAGAAATTGCAATGGGTAAATGCTGTTAATATTTACATTTTACCTAATGATCGCGACGTTCGGTTGGCTCATTTGAGCATAGTCCCTTTTTAATGGCAAAGTGAAGGAGTTTAAACTTTTCTTGCAATTAATCGATTGCTACAAGAGTAAATGCGCGCATAATTTAAAACAACAAACCGAACTTAATCTTAAACTGCAATTGAATCGATTCTAGGATATAATTAAACTGTAAGATACATTAAACTGTTCCAAATAGAATTAAATAAGGGCAAAATAATTAATGGATGGACGTTTTAACACTTAGAGGACTATGCTCGAGTATAGGTCGGGAAAAATCGTATGGATATTTCTCTGCTAATAAGAAACAAAACTGGTCGAAATATAGCAATGTTGTTCAGTAATTTTTGTAAGAACGCCAAACGACAATTTTCGCAGACATAACACGCAATTTTGTGCAACTACGCGGATTAACACGATCGACTGCGCATCCTTTTTGTATACGAAAAAACATTTCATTGGGACGTGGTTATCTCGGCGTTTCATTGGCTGTTAGCCGGTCAATAATGAAAGCCTAAAACGCTGTCGGTCAATAGGACGGCGGTAAGTGAGAATAGAGACGAATAGGACATTGTTTTCTGGCAGTTATGGATGCCGTTCACTCACATCCAGATTGTATTCAGCGCTAGTAAAAGTGATCCGACCTCAAAGTGCTAATAATAGAATGAATGAAGATTCTGTGAATAACAAATTATTCACCGAAGGGAAAACAGAGCGAGGTGGCGCAGTTGTATACCTTCGGACCCGCATTTGGTAGGACCAGGGTTCGAATCCCGAGCCCGGCCATCCTGATTTCTATGTCCCGTGACAGGCGAATTCTGGGGCGCTTCATAACTACAGACCACAGCTGATTCTTCTCCCCTGCTCTTGATTTTCCGAGAAACTTACTGTCGACGAGACTTTAAGTTGAATGCAGAGATTTGGGCGGCTCTTAACAACGAGGCCTTGAGAGCCGATGAGGGTGATTGAGGCGAGTATGGACCAGCGCCCGAACGAAAGGGCAGGAGGAACGGGAGATCCCCGAGAAAACCCGCCGACAAGCGGCATCGTCCGACACGATCCCCACATGCGAAAAATCCGGGAGCGACCCGGCCGGGCATTGAAACCTGTTCGCCTTGGCGGGAGACAAGCAGGCTAACCGCCCAGCCACCGCGGCCCCACGAGATTAAGTCCTGCATACCTACTGCGGAGGAAAAGAAATAAGATTTTTGAGTAACCTTAATTTTCAAGCACTAGCAGATATTCATGGTGAAATTGTGGTCTGGGAGAGCGATTATAGGGGGACAATTGATTCGGCAAAGGAAAATTTCCAAATTCTCAAATCCTTCTCTTATTTCGTGATCTTTACCACTACCGAAAGCAACTGTGGTGTCCCAGTTAACAACATCGTCCACAGTAACTTGTTTTCAAAAATTGGAACATTCGTATCTCGGTTTAATATTCGAACAAATTATACGTAAATTGCTATTGGTAACTTATGCGCAAATTAGTAAGTGTTCGGAACAATCTTCGGATATGTTATGGTTTCATATAAACAATAAATTCGTGATTTTAAGTCATGTGCAAAAACACATATGTTTCATTTTTCAATGACGTGAACTTTGTTAACAGGAGATAATTATTTTCTTATAGTTAACTTGGCACATAGCGCAGATTTATTTTATTATTTCTTTCTTTGATGTATCCTATATCCATATAATTAACGAATTAGTTCCATATTATTCTGTAAATGTAAATCCACGGTAGCTTTGTGTTATTTTTGTTTTAATTGAAACGTTCCTAAATTATCCTACAAATATGTCACCTATATAACTAGTTCATCACAAACATTGCAGAGTTATTTGTAATTTACTACTTTGTTAGGTATTTCTTTCCTCTCCAAGTTGCTTTGCAGTAAGCCAATTTCAATAAGCTATTTATGAATTTTTTGTTAGTATTAACAATATTTTGGCAAAGAAAAAAAACTTCGTGTCATGCAACTTGTCGTGCACGCAGGTACATACAGCTGCGGACAACCGGCGTCGTCAGCCGAAATTCAACTTCAGTTTGAACATGCAAAATGGCCGTTCCGAACATTTTGTGACTGGAGTTTCTTGTTTCTGTTCGCCGACAGATGCTGTGGTTTGAATTTCGACAGGTAGTTTCCGAAATTCTTGTATAGAGCCGGCCGCGGTGAGCAATGTGACATCACAGTTTTTGGCTCATCAGCTCGCTCTACCGCTGCTATTATTTTGTTGCGCATAATTTATACATCTGTGCTAGCTCCTAACATTGCATAGTGTAACTGACATATCTAATTTGATAAGTATTAATACTGTGAACTTCAAAGAGTTATATTTATAATCAAATTAAAAAAGACAAACTAGGTTACTGTGGGTCTTCCTTAAAAGATAGACATATGCTGTCGCGAACTTTTTTGTAGACATTTTTGAGATGTACAATTCTGTACTACATTAATTTGGTGTATCTCTTATGGTTTAGTCAGCTTAAGCCATGCAAGCACCCGAAAAGCGGCTTTTTACGACTTGTTTAGATAACGTCGACATTTCTCTACTATCCTTACATAAAATATTATTGTATTATACAACTAAACCTTCCTCAATTATTTCTCTAAATTATGGTGAAAACCAATTCAAAATCCACCAAGTAGTTTAGAAGCCTTAGCCGAATACACAGACACACGTGGCCGGGCGACTTAGTTTTATACTATATGCACAGATGAATGACTAGAGACTAAAATATCCGCCGAGTCACTGACCTGAACGTTTGTGTACTCGAAAGGATGAGAAATGCCTATAATTTTCTTGCGTCTTATTACTGGTTCGGAGTTTCCCAAGGTGTGTCTAGAAATACGTGTACTAAAGTATGAAACCCGCACGAACGTTTGAAGTCTAGCTTGCCCTAAAATAAATCCACGAATGGTTGGATACATCCATAAGTAGATGGTTAACACAGTCTTATTTTCTCTTTTATTTTTTTTTAACTGGCTTCGTAATGGCGAGTGCAATTCGCGAGATGTCTTGAAAGCCGTATTTACAATTTGCTTTCAGAATTATTATTTTCTGAATAAGGAAATTGTGAAATTCGTTTAGTACCTCCCATCAGGCACGATGAGATAACCATTTGACGAGCATGCACGTTTATACTCGGGGCTAAGTTTATATGGAAATTTATTTACTCTTGACGACAAGGCTCAAACTTTTATAGTTTTAAAATTTCGCTATATTTTATCGGAATTTCAATAAAATACCACAACTAGACAACATTTCAGTTTGTAAGAATAAAACTGTTATTTTCAATAATCTTTCAAAACGAACACGATGCATGGTAAAACTTGTTACTTCTATCGTGATGCATTAATTGGTACACAGCCAACGCGTGACTTCATTGGTTGACGGCCAGCCGATAATAAACGTCATAGAGTATAGCCCGGTGTAGCCAGGACCAATAGGATAATGGTAAGTATAAATACATACACCGACAAAAATTATATTGCTGTAGTGTATCATATAGGCAGCTCTCTTCAAACTTGTCCTCAGTGCTAGTAGATTTGTGCCGTCCTGAAAGGTTTAAAACTCTTTGCAAAGCACTTGACTAAGTCGGTAACAGGGCGCTTTGAAAACAACCGAACAGTTACTGATGTGAGCCAAGGTATGTTGTCAGAGAGATAAATAACTAGTTGATTTATGTCGCGACGTCCCTGGAAGTCGAGCGATAACTCAGCTCCTCGGATGTCAGGGCCAAATATCTGCCGCGTACTAAGTTAAAGAAACTTTTACACGATGCAAGGTAAATGGAAAACTCGTGCTAAATCCCAAGCGAGAATATCTCGCATTAGAAAGATCTCGGACGAAGTCAGGAGATGCTGCAGCATGTTCTAATTTCAGGAGAGTTTTGCACGAAGCGAATGATTCTATTGGCCGTTCTCTGCTGCTCATGCGACCGCCCTTATTTCAACCATAGACTAACGATGAGGTAGACTGATCTCGCTGGCTGCGCACAAACCAATCTCCGTGTCCCAACATTGAACGGCCTTCCTGCCAACACGTTAAGCGAACACGGCATAGTTTGAATTTTAGGTTTGAAAACTGATTTGTAAACAATTTGTAATGCAGTTTGATTAAATTAAAACTGATAAAAGTATTTTGTCCATATAACAGTGCTTGTCATTAAACAATTAAGATATAAACAAACGTGTTAATCACTGTTGACCATATGACTTTGACCGTTGTGTTCCTTTGGGGTAGGTCAATGTTGGGTACATGAGCAGAAGACAAATAAGCGGTCTACCTAATATTTAGTTTATGATAATCAACCATAGAGGTAGGGGAAGACTAGGCAATAAATCTGTACAAAGAGGAATCAGGCAACAAAATATCCACTGTGAAGTACTCTGAAAATTGGTTTTGTCGTGATGTAATGTTGTGATGTTGTTGGACTAGTACAAGAAACAGAATGTTCTATTTAAGAGCTGCTACTTTAAAACAGCGTATATTCATGAGATTTAATGATTACAACTGTGGGTATTTCAAGTCAATAAATTTTTCTCATGCTAGGAGATATTCGTCTCCAAGTTTAATCTGTGGGCTTGTTTTCCCTTGGGATTTTTCCGATATCCTCACATGAGAATTCTCACGCAAGCTCTCGTACGAAATCCATTTTGCGCATTGTAAAAGCAGCTTCAAATGATTTTTAAAATGTGTTTATCATTACTTTTTAAAGTACGGTGAAGGTTTTTAAATTATATTAGTTTACAAGTTTGTAGAACCTTGAAGGTCACCGGGATGTATAAAGTTCAAGGTCGTAGATCAAGGTCAATGCAAATTAAATTTAAGACTGTGGCCCGGTTCACATATATCGAGCCAACTCCTTGAGCTAAACAATGTTTTTCCTCACTATTAAACAAATTTCTTAAATGTACTGGGGTGCAAAAATTTAGGACGAAGTAGAAAAGAGCAGGCAGAACCGAGCGAAAGGTCAATCACTTCTGTGGTACTGGACAATTATGGTCTACCCAATATAGTAAAATTACAACATCTGACAAATTATGACCAAATGTTGATTGCCACTCTGAAAAAGGGTAAGATTGGGTAAAATATGAAAATTATATGTGTGATGATGAAAGACACAAGGACAAAATATGAATGAATTACTATCATACGATGGGCGTTTTTAGCAATTCTCGGGTCTGTAATTCTCGGGTCAGAAGAACAATTTTACACAACACACTTTTGCATGTTTCACGTCGAACACATAATAAAATAGGACACTTGATTAAAATTGCAGAACACATTAAAATAACATTCAATAAATAGGATTATTCAAATGGATTTTAATAACACCTATGTAAAATCAAACATAACACAAACACTGCAATATTAATTTTTGATAAATTAATAATTAGACTGTGCTAGAACATTGAATACGACTGCTGTCAGTTATTTTAAATTATCGAAGGAATTCTAAGTTTGAACAAATGTAATAAAATCTAAACAAATTCTGTAAATACTTAGAACGACAGTGAAGTTTGCATAAAGTTGATAGGCATGTAATTCTGTTAAGTCACTTGTGGGCTTCAAAATCACTAAAATGCTCCGGGTTAACTAACAGTCCGTAGTGCAGGCAAACTCATTACACTCGTACCTCTGGGATATGCTGTTAATTAATTCGAGATAATTTTCTTCTAGATATGCAATTAATTATGTCTTTTGGAAAGTTGATCGGAGTTCATGTTATTGTTCCATGTTCATACGAAAGTCTTGAAGAGTATTCAGATAAATCATTTCCTGGTGTGGCATTAAATGAGTTCAACTAAATGAAATCTGTTGGTAGGAAAGTCTTGACAAATAAACGACAGCAGGATTATCTGACATTAATGCCGACCTTACTTGAGGACGATCGTAATAGTGGAGATGGCAGCTGGACTACAATGAACCTGGCAGCGGCGATATCCTCATTTACTTAGGATACCATTTCCCAACTCTGCGTGCTCCAGACGTGGGATGCAGTACCGCGCCTCTGCGACACTCGATCAGGCCTCCTGCAGATCCTGGGGCAATGTTGGTTGTCCCTCACATTGGCTCTGCGTCGTGGCCGTCATCTTTCTCCGTAATCATTCGAACAACTCCCCAACCCAAACATTCTCTTTCCTTCATGCCGAAATATTCCTTCTTAACAGATCTCTGTAATGCATTGCTTCGAAAGTTCCAAACAAACACCATTTATAAAACGAACGCATCTTCTTTGCATTAATATCATAATCCGTTCTCTTTAACCCACTCCTGCTTTAACTTTAATACTGACTGTTTACGAAAAACTGTTCGTTTCACATCCCATAGAGATAATTTAATATGAATTTATATATCACACATGCAAATATTACTATTGAGAAATGTTAGTCAACAACATATAAGAAATATTTTAGTATGCAAATCAAGTAAAGGGAAATTAAAAATAATATCGGGTAACCTCTGGTAAGGCACTTCCTTACACCAAATGCCCATAGTTTGCGTGTAAAGAATGAGAATCCCTTTTTAGGTAATTTTTACAATGTTTAGAATTGAAACTAAGTTGTGATTAAGATGTTGTAAGCAGGCGAGACCACCGTTCGTCCAGTCAGGTCGATCACTATTGTTCAATTGAATGACACTCGTTGTGATGAGAACTCAGGAGTGCCCACGACGTGACCTCAGAGTATTATAAAGGCGGTTAACGATAAAGTGAGCACTTTAGGAATGAACTTTACAAAAAAGTCACTGCCCCTGCATGCATATATATTTTAATGGGCACACTGAGTGGCATGCGCTCAGTAAAGTTGGCAACAATGGCCGGAAAGTAATTCCATATCTTAACGTCGAATATAAAGTGCTAGGTAACTATTTGTGATAACTTAAATTATTTCTTCCGCTTTCTGTCTTTTTATGCCCAGAGGTGTAAAAATAATCAGATTTCTAAAATATTTACTTTTCTAATAGTCTAAGTTTCACCTGAGCGGCGCATGAATAAAGCTATGAAGCCCATGGCAAAGTTAATTTTACATAAGACGGAATAATACACAACGCGAAAACAAGTAGATATAGGCTGTTCACGGTAAAGTGAGCACTTTTTAAGGCCCTGCTAAATTTTTCATTTCAATTAATTTCTACCTTTTTGCCACTGTTTAGTATAAACATTGTAATATGACTTATAAACACAGTGTATACATTTCTTCACTCTGAAATGTTAACGTCTGAAACTGCAATAAGGTATGTTTATAAGGGGTTAATACCTTTTGGAAGGGCCTTAAAAAGTGCTCACTTTACCGTGAACAGTCTATACTAAGCAGGGCTTTCAAAAGAGCTCATTTGACCGTGAACTGCCTCTATAAATCTTGTACAATAGTTCACCCGTCAACATCTATTATACGCGCACTGGTTACAGGTTAAACCCGTACAAAAGCAGTATCATTCAGTGCTTAAACGACAAATGGCTTTAAAATGATTGAAATGTAATTGATAAAAGGCTCAGAGAAGAATGCCCCGATTGCCGCCAAACTCTTACGGCTTCGTTCATTTCTCTAATATTCGTATATATTCAGCAACCCAAGACGTGTTTTTCGAACTTTACATCACCAGGTGATGAAGAATTATGAGCAATTGTCACCGTTTAACTACATATTTTGATACAGAGTTGATGCAATACGCACAATACTCAACAGTTGGAATTCCCTTGAACGTAATACAGCTGGTGTTCACTAAACTGGCTAATACATTCCGAACTACGCGCGGAAATGTGAAGATATTTCAACTTGGAGTGGTTATTCATTCTTGTGGATTCCTCACAGTGGATAAACGAACTCAGGGTGATTGTGACCCAGCAGAAAGTTCAGTTAAGGAAGGTTGGTGCATGTTAAGACGACTTAAAAGATCGATCAACTCTCTGAAGGAATGATTTATCTGTCAAATCACTGTGCGTCGATTTTCAACGAAATATACGTGTTGCCCTTTTTACAGCGAATGACGGGTTTATTTTTAATGCAAGAGAAGTATCGTTACAATTTTGGGTTCCATGCATGCCCAAATAATTAAAGAAAGGTTTTATATTTATAATGAAACCACTTATCATAAAAAATAATCAAAAGGCAGAGAGTAATTTTTAAAACATTACGTTGACAGAAAGTTAAGTAAAGGTGTGCGGGCTATCTGCTTTTCGCTGATAACTGTGCAGGACAGAGTTAGAACAGTGTAATGATCCGATATCTCCGGTAAATCCGAAAACCTCGTTTCGTGTAGTTTATAATTTACCTGAACGTGGTCACAGCATGTTCCCTTGTGGCCAAGACTTTGCTCATATTAAAGAAAAAAAAAAGAAGAGAAAGGATATTGTGTATACACTTGAGCTGTGATGTATAGTAAAAGAGGGACGTGGGAAAGACTTTCATGTTCATCGTATTGCATAGGAAGATGTGCTGGTTCTGAAAACTAAACATCAACAACATTTACACTTGAGCTGTGATGTATAGTAAAAGAGGGACGTGGGAAAGACTTTCATGTTCATCGTATTGTATAGGAAGATGTGCTGGGTCTGAAAACTAAACATCAACAACATTTACACTTGAGCTGTGATGTATAGTAAAAGAGGGACGTGGGAAAGACTTTCATGATCATCGTATTGTATAGGAAGATGTGCTGGGTCTGAAAACTAAACATCAACAACATTTACACTTGAGCTGTGATGTATAGTAAAAGAGGGACGTGGGAAAGACTTTCATGTTCATCGTATTGCATAGGAAGATGTGCTGGGTCTGAAAACTAAACATCAACAACATTTACACTTGAGCTGTGATGTATAGTAAAAGAGGGACGTGGGAAAGACTTTCATGTTCATCGTATTGTATAGGAAGATGTGCTGGGTCTGAAAACTAAACATCAACAACATTTACACTTGAGCTGTGATGTATAGTAAAAGAGGGACGTGGGAAAGACTTTCATGATCATCGTATTGTATAGGAAGATGTGCTGGGTCTGAAAACTAAACATCAACAACATTTACACTTGAGCTGTGATGTATAGTAAAAGAGGGACGTGGGAAAGACTTTCATGTTCATCGTATTGTATAGGAAGATGTGCTGGGTCTGAAAACTAAACATCAACAACATTTACACTTGAGCTGTGATGTATAGTAAAAGAGGGACGTGGGAAAGACTTTCATGTTCATCGTATTGCATGTGAAGATGTGCTGGGTCTGAAAACTAAACATCAACAACATTTTAACTAAGGTAGTTCTCACTATCAAAATTCAAGATGTTTATCTATGACGCAAAACACCAGGATGAAGTTCTTCTCTGCGAAAGCCATGCTTTTGCCAAAAGTCAAATGGATAGATTCAAATATCCGAAAGTTCCTCTGGGAGATGATGTACTTTCAAGCGCATCCTGCGCTTGAAATATGGTGATGTTATGCAGCTTGCGCAAAAATATGTTACGCCGGTATATTTCTCATTGTATGTGAACCTGGAGAGAGGTGACGAAAAGGAGAGTAATTTTGAGATGACGAGTGAACAGTGGATGCAGTTGTTGAGAGATTTTGACGGCTCTTGACAGCGATGTCTTTGCAATACAGTTATTGTATGTGAACCTGGAGAGAGGTGACGAAAAGGAGAGTAATTTTGAGACGGCGAGTGAACAGTGGATGCAGTTGTTGAGAGATTTTGACGGCTCTTGACAGCGATGTCTTTGCAATACAGTTATTGTATGTGAACCTGGAGAGAGGTGACGAAAAGGAGAGTAATTTTGAGACGGCGAGTGAACAGTGGATGCAGTTGTTGAGAGATTTTGACGGCTCTTGACAGCGATGTCTTTGCAATACAGTTATTCTGTTAACTTGACATAACGTTGATTGGCAATTAATTTTTTATATTAATGACCTAAACAAGGTTGAACAGTATTATAATGACTTAAATGTATTACATCTTGTTATAAATACTAATTGTTTATGCGGCATTAAAAAAATGTGGCATACCCCCTAAACGTAGGTAATAAAAAATTAATGTAAATCGTTTAAAATAAAAGAACTTAATCTAATTTTATTGAAAATAATAAACAACCATTTAATTAGTTGGTTATATATCAATAAAAATTGCTATTAAATAATATAAACAAATTTTACTATATCATATGCATTTTTGAGTTGGAGTTATTTTTTTTTCATTACAGTGAATATAGTCATATCCATAAATAATTTTGTGCTGTGTATTTGGATTTCTACAGAACAAATTAAAATAAAATAAACATTGATTTCGCTAAATACTTTCCATTACAGTTGGGTTGAAATAATTATTAATTATATATATTAATCAATTAATTAATTTATATCAGTACAACCTCTTTCAACCGGGGGGGGGGGGGGGGTTGTACTGAGCTGATTTCAGATATCAGAAATTCCGGATAGTAAATAAATAAGGTTTTTCCGGATTCAAAGGTAGAAAACCTCAAAGTACACAAACATTTCACATATTATATATACTATTAGTTACCTAAGTCAATACAGTATTTTACGAGAAATGGAAATTAACAATAAAACAACTTCATATACGCTATGCAATTTTATGTTAAGAACTACTTCATAGAGAAATATGCCACCAAAAGTGAGTAGACTATAAATTTTTATATATCCTAATATTATAAATGCGAAAGTTTGTATGTAAGTTTGTTAATCACGTCATAACGGCTGGACGGATCTGGATGCAATTTGGTACAGGAGTAGATTATATTCTGGATTAGCATATAGGATACTTTTCGTCCTGTAAAAACGAACAGTTTCTGAAGGTATATATATATATATATATGTTTATATATATGTTTATGTTTATATATATGTTTATATATATATCTGTTTTTTATATTCCTTAAGGAAATGCTCGTTTTTCCGAAATGAAAAATACCCTATGTGCTAATCCAGAATAATAGAGTATTAAATAAGAACAATTAAGATAGAGCACTAGGTCATTGTAGTCAAGGTTTGTATTTTGGACGGGGATGATGCCGCGGGGTAACAGATAGTACTCTAATAATGCTGTAAGGCCGTCTCGGTTAGTCGGTATTCCGGTTAGAAGTGTTTCGATTAATAGAGATTATCAGTAATTTGTAATCATGTTAGCAGTGGTTTGAAATACACGTTTTCTCACGAAACTATTAAACGTGTGTCCAATATGCTGTTCTACGAAAAGAACTAACACTTCAGATGAGGACTGGAGAGTAATTTTAAAATGTCACGCATCTTAGAAACACCATTTCAGAGTACTCAAAAACGGCAAAAAAAAAAAACCGGCTTTTCCAATTATCTGTAGATCAAAATATACCCGTCCGACACATACAAAACTACTAAAGGACGCTGCACTGAATCTACCAACGGACATTCCACCATTAAAATAATAGGGTTACCGCTGTAAGGCCAGGCCTTGTAGAAGCTTGTACAAGAACCAAGTACGGCTGCAGGTATCGTGTAATATCCGCTTTAGGTTTGTCGCGTAGTTATTCTCACACAGTCGCGCCTCTGAAATTGCAGGAGACGTTCAGATAAGCCGGACAAGAGAGCGAGCAGCCACCGTGATATTACAGAGCTTATCAGCGGGCTTTGTAAAGAGTTAAAGATTGTTCCCCAGTACACGAAATAATTGTTCGTATCCTCCAGTTTACACAGCAGCTCATGATTAACACGCTAAACGGCTTACAGTGACTCAACACTACATATACAGTTGCACACTTTCGTTGTGTTCTTCAGGTCGGTTTACGATGAAAAACGTGCATACATAACAGACGAGAATAGAATGAAATGTGGTGATCCGGGGCACCTGGCGTCCTGCAAGGTGCCACGGCGGCTATCTTGAATGACGTCACGCCAAAATCATCTGCTCTGTCATTTCTCGCCAATGGGGGACATCATGGATTTCCCTTTTTTCATTCGGAAATGCCCTTCCCCACTGCTCTATTATTGCTTCCAATTTCTTTATGCTCTTGCATTACTCTTCTTTTTCTCATGCTCTGTCGTTCCGATGATATTTTCTTACGCTCTCTCATTCCCTCTTGTCTGTCTCTCACCCAATCTATCCCTTGGGAGTTTTCTCATATTCCTAGCAGCCTACTTTATTTCCTCTCTTGTCTCTCACCCCTTTCCTCCCTATCTTGCTTTTCACGTCCTCCATCGCCGTCGATGTTGTCTGCTGTAGGCAGCCATCTTTAATTCCCACGCCCACAACCAGAGTGTGGGAGGTTATACCATTCGCAGCTAGAAGCGCGGGTATCTATGCGGCCATTTCGTGTGTTGGTTCCACTTGTCATCTGCAAGGATGTGCTAACATCGGGGAGGGTAAGTGAAAAGGTGGCTACCAGGAGTGCTGGGAATTTTGTTAGTTGTTTGTGAACTCAAAAACTGCAGGAGGCATGTGGTATCATTCCAGCACCCCTTGGGATAGCAGTCGAGCATTTTGACAACAAGAACACTGTGACATCTAGAAAATGAGGATGTTTAATGTCGAATACATATATAGTTATTACGGTCCCTTGCACTCGGACAGGCCCTCACTTTATATACGAAAAATCATCAATACATGGTTAGGAGAGGGCATAATAAAGTAAATATTTACATCGACCTATGCACTCCTCACATAATAAACTTGTAATTGAGAAAAATATACTGCAGGCACTGCATACGCATGCACACAGACTTTATACGTGGAAAAGTTTTATATACACATATATATATACTTTGACAGCACGGAAAATATACTGTCACTGTAACATTCAGAAATAATCATATAAAAGTTATGTGCATCCATACAGAGCCAATTGCGCAGTAATGTACATGTGCTTCGATCATACACGAGATCTCGCACTTCTGTATCTTATTTGTAAAGGGTATATATTAAAATTAATACCATGAAAAACATACCGTCATATCATTCAGAAAATAATTATAAGAAAATTATATGCTTCCATACAGAGCCAATTGCGCTAGCAATGTACATGTGTCTTGATCATGTGCGAACACCCACACTTCTGTATCTCTAGCTTGTATGTGCATTCTTCTAGCACGAACACTGTGAGGTATGAAGCATAGTCGTCAAATTGCAAGCGAAAGAGGAAAATATCCTTTTCTGTAACAACTAGCCAGAAAGAGTCGTGGCCTTTCACCTCCCCCCTCTGCTAAAAGACAGCAATGAATAATATGGTGCCTTAAGAAATGTCAACAACGGTGATTAACAACTGTGGACCACAGTTCACTGTGGGAATGGAGTAGAAGCAGGTGGTTGTTAAAAACTGTGGTCCACTGTTCACTGTGGGGATGGAGGAGGAGCAGGTGGGCATTACAAATTGTGGCCCACAGTTTACTGTGGGGTTGGAGGAGGAGCAGGTGGTCATTAACAACTGTGGTCCACAGTTAAGTGTGAGGATGCAGGAGGAGCAGGTGGCCATTAACAACTGTGGCCCACAGTTCACTGTAGGGATGGAGTAGAGCAGGTGGTCATTAAAAACTGTGGCCCACAGTTCACTGTGGGGATGGAGTAGGAGTAGGTGGTCATTTACAACTGTGGACAACAGTTCACTGTGGGGATGGAGGAGGAGTAGGTAGTTATTTACATCTATGGCACTCAGTTCACTGTGTGGAAGTAGTAGGAGCAGATGGTTGTTAACAACTTTGGTCCACAGTTCAGTGTGGAGATGGAGGAGGAGCAGGTAGTGATTAACAACTGTGGACCACAGTTCGGTGTGGGGTTGGAGGAGGAGCAGGTGGTGAATAACATCTGCGGCCCGTAGTTCACACTGGTGAATGAGGAGGAGGGGTTGTGATTAACAACTGTGGCTCACAGTTCACTTCGGGGATGGTGTAGGAGCAGGTGGTTGTTAACAACTGTAGCTCACAGTTCACTGTGGGGATCGAGGAGGAGCAGGTGGTGATTAACAACTGTGGCTCATAGTTCGCTGTGTGGATGGAGGAGGAGCAGGAGGTGATTAACAACTGTGGCCCGCTGTTCACTATGGGGATGTATTAGGAGCAGGTGGTTGTTAACATCTTTGGCCCTCAGTTCAGTGTGGTGATGGAGGAGGAGTAGGTGGTGATTAACGACTGTGGACCAGAGTGCACTGTGGGGTTGGAGTAGGAGCAGGCGGTGATTAACAACTGTTGCCCACAGTTCACTGCGAGGATGGAGAAGGAGCAGGTGGTTTTTAAAAACTGTGGCCCACAGTTCACCATGGGGATGGAGTAGGAGTAGGTGGTTGTTAACAACTGTGGCCCATAGTTCTCTGAGGGGACGGAGTGGGAGCAATTGGATGTTAACCACTATGGCCCCCAGTTCACTGTGGGGATGGAGGAGAAACAGGTGGTGATTAACAACTTTGGCTCACAGTTCACTGTGGGGATGTAGGAGGTGCAGGTGGTTGTTAACAATTGTGGCCCACAGTTCACCATGGGGATGGAGTAGGAGCAGTATGTTAACAACTGTGGCCCATAGTTCACCATGGGGATGGACTTGGAGCAGGTAGTTGTTAACAACTGTGGCCCTCAGACCTTCAAGAATGTTAACTAGCACCCAAACTGAAAGAAGTATCCCCCAGCCCTAAAAAGCCTCTGTAAGAACATGCTACACGCCCGTCAGAAAGAATCACAAGTGCGAGGTGGAGGCCATTATTTATGTTATTCCATTTTCAGCCTTAGTTCTCTGCATTATTAGGTTGGAAATAAATATACACATGAATGATCATATAACCTAGAGGGAGGGATGAAGGGATGGTCGTTGGAACCAAGAAGAAATGTGAAAGAATACAGAATATAAATAAATTATACTACACAAATACATATAGTGGAAGAACAAACCTATTTATACTACAAAAATATACATTTGTTGGTAGCACATACTTGTGCAATCATGTGTCTCCTAATGTAGTATCCAATTACCCATAAGTAAGCACAGGGTGTTGAATCCAGCTGTTGTAACAAGAATAGAAATCCAACAAGAAGCCGATTGCACGATGGTCGAAGAACTTTTTCAACCAAATAAATGTCAGTGAGTTTTGTAAGTTGTATCTCATGATCCTAAAATGTACCTTGGAGTACAGTTCTATCCAAGTTCTTGAGATAATAGGTCCTTGGTTTTGTAATGGCGTATCTTGATAACTCTCTATACTTCTGTGCTCCAGTTTGGTGTGTATGGTTTTGCAAATGCTCCATTCACTCATAATATCCTGACATAGTCACCATCCTTCGACTAAGGCTTGTGAGTGTCCAATTTATTCTCAGCTTTGAACACAGATTCCAGAATAGAATTATCCCAAATTTCTGTGGGCCTCATATGTATAGTGCAGTGTACTGTATGTCTGGCAGGTTGACACCAAGTAAGGCAACATGTCCAGCCTGTTGTAACTTCCGCAGGATGAAAATTCTCCCCACATTACAGACTTCAGAGTATGGTCATACCAATTCGCAATGGAAGCTTTCATCTCACTATATGTGCTGTAGTGATTAATGTTATTCGCAGCCATTAACTAATGGAATGTGATATTGTAGAATTATCTGCCAAGATCTATCTGCGAAATTTCGGGTAATAGAACTATATCAAGTAGGGCCGCAGTGGCCAAGTGGATATATATGTATATATATATATATATATATATATATATATATATATATATATATATATATATATATATATATATAATGGGGCCGAAGTGGCCAAGTGGCTGAAGAGATTCCAAGTGGGGCCTTAGTGGTTCAGTGGCTAGAGAGATCCCAAGGGGGCAGCAGTGGCTCAGTGGATATCACAGATGGTTATTTAACCCTTTCTTACTAGACGTTAGAATGTGGGACTACTTTCCAGCCATCGTTACCAACTTTCCTGGGCGCATGTCCCTAAATATATGCAGTTAGGAGCAGTGGCTTTTCTAGGGTTGATTTCAGATGTGCTCACTTTACCGTGGACAGCCTTCACCATGTTGAAAACGCTCGCGCGCGTGGCCGGCCACAAACACATGCGCAGTAACCACGGCCGCGGCCGTCCGCAGACTGTCGTGTCAGAGCAAAGAGCAAACATTTTTGACGTGGTTATGTCTTTAAATTTACGACCATAGTGGGAGGCAGCACAGATAATCCGATGATAACAAAATCGGGGGATACAGTTTGGCATTGCAGCTCCGAATCTATCGTCTACATTCAAAATTCAATTACACCACCTAAGAATCAAAGAATATGTTACGTTGAGTGAGGACTGCGAAGCATCGCGCGTGGAGCCCCAGAGCGGAGGGGGGTCCACTCATAACTTTCACGTAGTATAACTTTTAAATAGGAGAAGCTACGACGCTCGTTTGAGTTTAAATAGACAGTTCTCGTCAAGATCAATCGATTGCGTGATAAAAAATTCGTGTGGTGTGGTTATGGCGAAACTGTATGCGTCTAATGAAAAAAATAAATAAAAAAGAAAACTTACCACAATTTCGGCCTCTGCTCGTCAAAAAGCCAAGTCGAAATACAGAAATCGTATACGGTTGGAAAGAGCATCTCAAAATCAATCCAGCGATACCCATGCAACTCCATATGATCGAGTGAAGCGGTGCCGGGAACGTAAAAAATAACCTCAAGGCGTCCGAGCGCGTCAACGTTCTTAAAATTTTCACAACTTGACTTTATCGATGGATGAATAACGTGTTCGGGTCCATGTCGCATTAATTTTACATATGGTGGAAGGATATGTAATTGGAATGAAAGTATCTCCTACACAGGGATATCAAAAGCGCTCTAACCGCGGAAAGGGTTTGCTTGGAAAGTGCTTGGCACAAGGAAATATAAATTAACGAATGTTTTTAATTGCAGAGTGTGTAATTAAAAATATATTCTACGAAAATGTAACTTTTTTTTTTCTTTCAACTTGTGCAGGTCGAGGGACTGATTGGAGCCATCGCTTATTTCAACTTCGCCTTTTCGGAAAACTCCGAAGATGGAGGTATGTATTACTTCAAGTGAACTATAATATGAACTAGAAATGTATAGCATTAAGGAGCATGTCAGTCTCAAAAACAATATTAAATTGCACAGAGTGTCGAAATACTGAAGTGTATAAAATTTAAATATGTGCATCCCTAAATTTGTGTATTTGTATTGGTTTGTTATCAATATTATCTGCAGTAACTACTAAACTCTATAGAACGGCTAAGTACGAGGGAAAGCAATTGTTATATTTAATTTACACTTAATAGCACCCTTTTCGAAAACTTGACAAGTTATTCTCTCTGCTCATGGAGTGAGCGAGTGAAGATATTTGGGCGGCTCTTAAAATCGAGGTCTTGAGAGCCGATGGCGGTGAAGCCATGTGAGTATTGAGCAGCGCCGGAACGAATGGTCGGGGGGTACGGGAGATCCGCGAGAAAACCTGCCGACCAACGGCATCACCCGGCACGATTCCCACATGCGAAAATCCCGGGAATCGAACCCGGCTCGTCTTGGTGGTAGGAGAGTAGTCCAACCATTGCCCCTCTGCTCACGGCGTCTCCTTCCGAAGACAAATGTAAATGTAAACCACTTACATCGATCTAGTGGCTAGTATTGATGAGTTTCACTAGCGTCATTGCAAAACTGTCACAAACGTAAATATTATTATAGGCTATTCACGACAAAATGAGAACTTTTGAAAGCCCTGCTGAACATCTACTAGCACGCACATTGTGTATTCTTCCGCCTTGTGTAAGATTAAAATTGTCGTGGGTGTCATCACTTTATTCATGCGTCGGTCAAGTGAAACTGTGAAACTATTATAAATGTAAATATTTTACAAATCTGCTCATATTTACACTTCGATGCATTTAAAAAAAACAGTAAGAGAAAGAAGTAGTTTAAGTTAACAGAAATGGTTACCTAATACTTTTTATTGGAACTACTTTCCACCCATCGTTGCCAACTTTACTGGGCTTATGTCATTCAGTGGGCCAGTAAAATATATGCTGGTAAGGGCAGTGACTCTTCTCTAAGGTTGATTTCAAAAGTGCTCACTTTATCGTGAACAGCCTTCGTAGGTTTTTCTCGGATAATTTAGCTGTTTTGCAAGCCCTGTTTAGGATCTACGTTTACTTGAAGTGTTTGTATTCTTCTGCCATATCTAAAATTAACAATGTCATGGGCAGATTCACTTTATTCATGCATCGCCTAAGAGAACCGTGTACTTCTTAGGAAAGAAAATATATTTTTAATATGCTATTGAATATTTTAATGTATATAAAATAAGAAATGCTAACTTCAATGGCTATAAATTTAAACATTACACAGGTAATACAACGTCAGGTTAATGTTAACTGTATTCAGATTAGGAACAGAACGATATTTCTTATGGGAGAGTCTGTGTAGGGAAAATGTCCTCCACTAGGTGCGCAGTGTTCCAAAAGGCAACTTCAAATAACATTTTCAGCTACATAAATAATAAAAGAGGAAGATTTCACTTAGTTATGAAGTTATTTTATATTTGACTAGCGACCCGCCCCGGCCTCGCTTGGGCGCGATTTACAAATATGGCATTGTTTAGGTTTACAGCAAGTACATATACACTAAATGCTTAGGTAACTAAAGGCTGTGTTAAGGACAAAGTGAGCACTTTTGAAATCAACTTTAGAAAAAAGACACTGCCCATGCTTGCATATATATTTCAACGGGCGCATTTAGTGACATGCGTCCAGTAAAGTTGGAGACGATGGATGGAAAGTGTTAGGTAAACCTTTGTGATAATTTAAATGATTTATTTCGGGTTTCTGGTTTTATAATGGATCAGATGAGTAAAAATTAGCCAATTTATAAAATGTTTACTTTCCTAATAATTTCACAGTTTCACTTGACCAAAATACATAAAGTGATGTGGCCCATGAAAATGTTAATTTTACATAAGGCGCAAGGATATACAACGTGCATACAATCAGATCTTAAGCAGGGATTTCAAAAGTGCTCATTTGATCGTGAACAGCCTATTAGTACTGAGTTGTTCACAAAGGCTCCGTACGTGAACAAGAGACAAAAATGTTTACTGTGGATCATCCTCAAACATATGCTGTCATGGACTTTTTTTGTAGACCTTTTTGAGATCTACAATTCTGTAGTACAATAATTTGGTGTGTCTCTTATGGTTTAGTCAGCGTAAGGCATGTAAGTGCCCGAAAAGCGGCCTTTTCCGACTTTAATATAAAACGTTGACATTTCTCTACTATCCTTACATTAAATATTAATGTATTATACAACTAAACATTCCTCAAGAAATTCTCTAAATGGTGGTGAAAATCGCATAAAAATCCATGGAGTAATTTACAAACCTTAGTCGATTACATAGACACACGCGGTCGGGCGACTCTGTTTTTTACTATGTGTCGATTTGTCATTATTGCAATTATCCAGTTTTTTTAACGCAATAAATAGAGAAAAGCTGGTATTTTGCCGACACCAGAGCCTACCTAGTAGCAAATTTTTCCCTTTGCCAAAATTCCAACATTGATTTTCCTGACCTGTGGCTCAAGTACCCTTGTCAGGTGTTAAGGACTATTTTCGTAAATTTTATTTGCCATCTCAACTATAGTATACACGCATATAATTTTATAATCTAGTGCTCATGTAGTTATGAAGAGTCATTTTTTCCCAAATATTTCGTGAATAGCATATAATATGCAATTCCAACTCATTCTTATAAATAAACCGAACTAGGTTACAACCAATTTGTAACGCAAACACACTTCTAATAAAACGTTAGTGCATAGTACTCGACGCCATATTAGCGTATGGAGTTCTCCCATACACAAATATATAATCGTGACCTATACCACGAGGAATTAACATTTAAATTCTTCTCCATGTTCAACGATGGCGTATTAATTTCACAATTGAATTTTAGCGAGTCCTCGGTACTATTAATAGAAAATACTTGTGGCTACAACCCAAGAACTACGCGAATTCATTTAGGCCATTGTAGACTGTAAGCACTTACTTTCTTGTCACAGAGCTGCGATTGGACTACGAGATTCTTCGTAAACTTCCTGCGTAAATTTAAACCAGTAACAAGCAGGAAGCATTGGTGTGGCCCAGTTATCAACAGCAAAGTACGATGGCTTAACACTATAGCATAGGCTAATAAACCCACGATGGTAGCTCGTGTGTATATAAGACTGTCAAGTATAGCCTACTACAGGCTGGTAAAGTGCGTACTTTTGAAACCAAACTTTCGAAAATGTCTCTGTCCGTGCCTTCATAAATTGTGGCTGGCACTCGCCCGGTAAAGTTGGTACCGAAGGAGAGGAACCAGCACAAGTAGATATTGGGAAGGGCTTTTAAACTTACTGAGTTTACCGTGAACAGCCTTTCCAGAAGCATTTCGCGAAATACTCGAGGCTATAAGCTATTTATGGCAAAGTGAGCTCTTTTGAATGCCCTGTCGTTTGAAATATTAGTCAATAAATGCATTTAATTTTAGCCTTAGACGCTAAATTCCGAGTGCGATGGAACATACACACTACGTTTATTACCAATATGGCAATATTTATTTTAAAATGCGATTTGGCTGTGTTGGGGACACGGCCGTTTGTTTTACGTGAATAAGTCTACGTTGACGCGCTCGGACGCCTTGATGTTTATTTTACGTCCCAGGCACCGCTTCACTCTATCATATGGGGTTTTATGGGTATCACTGGCTTGCTTTCCAGATGCTCTTTCCAACCGTTTACGATTTCTGTATTTTGACTTGACTTTTTGACGAGTATAGGCCGAACTTATGTTAATGTTTCTTAATTCTTTACATTAAACTCATATAATTTCACCATAACCACGCCACACAAATGTTTCTAGACATGAAATCGATTTATCTTGACGAGAACTGTCGATTGAAACTTAAATGAGCGCTGTAGCTTCTCCTAGTCAAAAGTTATACTACAAAGGAAGTTATGAGACGCGGCGAAACTAACTCAAAATTGCTTGCGGCACCCCCCCCCCCCGCCCCCTCCTACATCTTCCATCGCCGCGCGCGATGCTTTGCAGTCGTCACTCAACGTATCACATGCTTTGATCTTATGGCAATCGAGTGATGTAATTGAATTTTGAATGTAAACGATAGATTCGGAGCGGCAATGCCAAACTGTATCCCCCGGATTTACTGAATTGCCTCCCACTATAGTCGCAAATTCAAAGACGTATTCACGTCAAAAGGTGGTTAAAGGATAAGAACTGGGTGAAAGAAAAAAGTAACTAAGTTCTCGAAGTGCTCACTTTACCGTGAACAGCGTATATACTTTTGGCAATCGTATCAGTTAAGGAATCACTTGTTATGTGCAACCTTCACCATACGTTAGTGATACAGATTAGCTAGGTATACAGAGGCGAAACGGCGCGGCGGTTCCTCTAACGTGTGCGTACTCACGCTCTGGGAACGAGCCTAGTGTCTGATTGGCTACTGCGTGTCGCGAAAGATCCGCCACTGGCCGGGCTGCCGGTTGGCAAGCGAGTTAGGACGTGTCTACATCCGGCCGTTCCTGTGGACGTGGACGTGTCCGAAATTCGGCCTCAAGTATTGTATTGTATTGTATTGTATTGTATTGTATTGTATTGTAGGTCTTTTTAACGTCTCCCAGTTTTTTGCTTGAAAGCTTAGCAGGGGATGGCTTACACACTAACTTATTACCTAACTTAAATTAACACCCATGTCTTACCCGGGATTCAAACCCAGAGCCTCCCGAACCATAGATCTCGGAGTCAAGTGACGTCACATTGACGTAATCAGAGCATGGTCTACAAATGCGTTGTTCGAAGTGAGCTTTCACGATCTGACACTAGGTAGCAGTAAATTCGGCATATTATTTATTATTACGTAATTATGTTTAAATTTGATGTGTAGAAACTTTGCATATTCTAATATGACTTTTCCAATATCTTTGTACAGTTATGTATTGAAAAAAGATATTATGGAAGCAATAAAACAAGCAAACAAACAAAAAATAATGTTTACGGATTGGGTGATTTGAATATTTATTTACTGTAAACGCCTTAACGGTTTTATTTTAAATAAGTTCACTAACTTGCATTACGTTTTAAAAGTTTTAGCCTTCAAATAAAAATTTTAAGACCGAACGAAGACATCACTAATTATTTATTACCATTTCATTATATTTGTTTTGAGAAAGCCTACCTTGCACATCCGATGTTTATATTGATAACTTAAACATTCCACGAATGTGCGTGAAAGTATTTGAAGTCTTCTTATCTTTCTATCAGCTGAGGACACAACTGACAGAAGTTCAGTTTTTCCGAATGCTTCAACTTGGGACTAAGTCATCACGCTTGGGGACAGCGTCATGACGTCAGAACGTCACGTGCACCAATCAGCGCATCCTTGTCATGAGACACAGGTTAACATAGCGCGATTGCATACAGGCCCTTAATTTACCGGACGCTGATTGGGGAAAGGCGTTCCTACACGTTGTTTACTAGCGACGCCATTTTGTTGGCCAGCGCGCGGTCGGAGTTCGCAGAACAAGCCACTGTTTCGCTTCTGAAGCCCGAAGTTCTCTGTGTTAATGACGTGTTCCCTATCCCACGAACGCCGTACAGACAGTAATGAGGAAATCCTTTTTTTTTTTTTTTACAGGGCGAAACATCTATATCGTATCTGCAGTTATTTGCATCGTGGAGGTGCTAGCAAGTACCAGCCTTCTATATGGCACTACAAAGGTAAGTTTAACGTTATGGTCACTTTAAAAATGGCACCTATTCAAAAATATTTAATGTTATGACTGTCTCTCTCAATATATTCTCGTTCGAAAAAAAAAAAGTTTTCAAAGTACTTTCTGTCATTATAATCTCACGGGGAGTGGCATATTTGAAGTACTGATTAGTATTGTGTTCTTCAATAAATACCTTTTGGAATACATAAACGTTGCTCTATTTCTTATGTACGTTGCTTCTTACATTTTATTATTATATCACAGGGCAGCTCATTCATTTGAAAGTTGACATCGATTCACTTTAAACAAAGGATGACTAATATGTAATCAGTGAATGAAAACAGATCGCGCAAATAAATAAAAAATATAAAAAAAAAACTGAAAGTTTTGTATTGTAAATGTAAACGAGGGCCTGTCTAACCTCTTGCAAGGTTTTTTTTTCTCATGAAGTGTCTCTCTGCAACGATTATTTTGAAATTTTTGGTACACTTTTCCTCAGCCCCTGGTTACTTTATACCTTCGTGGTACAAATATGTACACTGTATATATGAATATGTAACTAAGTATAGGCTGTTCACGGTAAAGTGAGCACTTTTAAGGCCGTAGTTACTTTTTCTTTTCATCCATTTTGTTTCCTTTAAACACTTTAAAAAAATATATAGCCATATTAGTAATAAACACAGTGTGTATATTCCACAGCACTTAGAAGTTAACGTGTAACGCTAATATATATATATATATTTATTTATTTATTGAGTATTATTCCAAATGAAAAATATTTCAAATGTGCTCACTTTATCGTGAATGGTCTATAACGCTGAGCTGATATACATTTTGGTTATTAGCGTGGGATTAGATAATGTTACCTAAACTTCGTTTTATGATTTTTTTTTTCAACGCGTACAAATTTTTATAAAAATGCATTTGGAATTTTTTAAGACCATAAGTTATTTACATATAGGTAAAATCTCTTATATTAGAGATTACCTTAAAATTGACGACTCTTCGTCAATATCATCATGCTAAAAACCAATTGTATTTGTTGATTAATAATTACTTGCGCGGATTCCACACCAAAGAAAGCTGATCAATTGCATTAATAAAATTAAGTTCGTACTCCTAAAGTTTTCCATGAATAATATTTCCCTTCGTCTTATTCTGTAGTCCGCAAACAATGGTTCAACGTTGGGAGTCTTTTTTACAGTTTCAATGAAGTGTTCGATGTCGAACGGCATCATATAGAAACTTCTGGGCAGCCCTGTAATAATTTGGTTCGTAAACCATTATTTTGTCTGCATATTCCATTATGTTATCACTAGAGATATGCAAAATTCGCGTTATTATTTGGTAACATGCTTGATTTCACTTCCCTGTGCATACTTGAGGGCAATTCGTATTTTCATTGGTTACTGGCGATCATACGACGTCATTCACCTGTGTGGCTGCTCTATTGGAGATTGGGTGCTCAACTCTAAAGCCTTTTTAATTGGCCAAAGTGTCCTTGGGACGAGCCATACAAGTTGTCTGCCAATGGCGGTCTCTAGTTATTACTAACCGAGGCAGCGCGGTGTTAAACATTCACGTTCACATTCGAGAGTATCTGGTTTTGAATCCCGGCCCGGACAACCTGATCTCGGTTTACTATGGTTTCCCTAAATAACTCCAGGCAAGTGCTGGGGTTGTTCCCTACTATAGGCTGTTCATGGTAAACTGAGCACTTTTGCACGTGGTGCATTCTTCCGCCTTATGTAAAATTAGCATTGCAATTGGCCTCATCACTTTATTCATGCGTCCGTCGAGTGAAACTGTGAAAATACTAGAGAAGTAAATATTTTACAAATCTGCTCATTTTTATGCTTCGATGTATAAAAAACCGGGAAGCGATGGAAATAATCTAAGTTATCACAAATGGTTAGCTAATTTTTATTTTTATTTTACGTTAAGATATGGAACTACTTTCCCCTCCGCCGTTACCAACTTTACTGGGCACATGTCACTCAGTGCGCCCGAGAAATATATGCAGGTAGGAGCATTGACAATTTTTCTAAGGTTGATTTCAAAAGTGCTCACTTTATCGTGAATAGCCTATTCTTTCCACGTTCCCGCTTCTGTAAGCAACTCGAGTTGTCTCTATGACCTCGCTGTCGATGAGACGTCAACCCGTACCTGCCTACCTACCGTCATGTTGTAGTAAAGCTCATTGCCTTTCCTACAACACAAATTAACAAGGTACACATGTATATCCTCCACATCTGTATACACCCGAACCTTAAGATCTTTGTCCGAAATTTGGTTCTCGAGCGAGGTGACACAGTGTCAACCATACTTGTATCGCTTCCGGGAGAGCCCGCGTTATCTTCTCGGAGCAGCCAGCTTTCTGTATTTTTCCGGTGATGTTCCGGGAACGCCGGACAAATATCGGACAAACAGTGTATGGCCGGTTCTTCCCCCTATTTCTGAAGATCCGAGATATTGGTTCCGTCTCTAAGGCTATGGTCACGCGGTACACAGAGTCACTTCACTTAACACATGTTCAGCATTGCACTCGGTTTTAGGCCGTGGCTACACGAGTGCTCTTTAACACATTCAGCTAAACACAATCGGTAGCCAAGTCTGAACAAGTTTAAAAACAGAACGACGTTTCGCGGTCACACACCCAAAGCAGAATGAAATCAATGGAAATCCTAACCTCAACAAACATGGTACTCAAAATGTATAATATTTAATAATAATAGCCTCCAACATTTATCACTATTGATCTTTTTAATTGTTATGAAAGCTACACTTTTACTGTAGTGGCATAATTGGTGGGTATTAGCACATTCAACCTTAAACTTAAGTTAATTCTTCAAGTGCAGGGATTCCAGCCAAATTCAGCAATATTTATAACACTGCTTGTTTACTTGGAAGCAGCCAATAGGAGCCCAGCAGAGAAGAGAAGTCGTTCGAAACTACTCATGAAAATTGTTCCCTTTGAAGGAGAAACAACTACTATCGGAACTCGTTCCAAGGTAATGTAACCTCTTCAATATCTGACCTTGTTTTAGTGAAGTAGTTCTGCATACCCGTGTAATCGCGGCTTTAAGGCCCTTACACAATTGAAAACTTTAACGTATGACTTTACGATCTGACATTACGTTTGCTTTCAGACGTGTTGTTTCTTATTGAGATTTACACAATAGGACTGTCAAAGGTAAAGTCAAGCACTCTCGACTTTACGATTTCGAAAAGTTTAAATTTAAAGTCAAAGTCAAGCATCCATTTTACCGAGAATCTAATAGAGGTTATGTGGAAAGTGAGTTATTTTATTGTAGGGTGATTTGAATCTCGGAATATTAAACTAAGGTGGTGTTAAATTTAATAAATGGCAAACGAATACAATGTGAAGAGAATATATATGGTGAATTGACATATTTTTATAAAGTAGACAAATGGGTTTGTTTTCAAATAAACTTTTAAAATAAATTATAAGCCTATTTTTAAGAAAGGTATGTAAAATGAATTCCTGGATATTAACATAATTATTAACATAACAAGATACACATTTTTACGAAGCTCGCAGAACCGATGTTCAATTGTCTGAACTCTGACTTTACAATATTGTATTGTGGTTTCGTCAGAGGAAAGGAAACGTAAAGTCAAATGCTAAAGCTTTCTATCGTGTATGAAGCTTTACACTGGCTCCGAACTTGCTCAAAGAAAACGGGTGGCGTTAGTACATCGGATCAACTTTTCTTGGCTGAATGAAATGCCTTAAATTAGCGGGTTAAACAATAAGCCCGGCAAAAAAAAAAAAACAGTTCGCTATACTGTTTAAATAAAAACAACGTAAGTGTTGTTAAAATAAATAAAATAATCACTCTAAATGAGTGGTTGAAGCGATTATAAGTTGTTATGGGAGCGTGTTTTCGAGGTTATGGTCTCCTTTCGGTTGCGTTCGGTTATTGAGCTTTAACCACTGGAACTAGTTCCGTTTACTAACTTGTTCAAAGATGGCTGCCGAACGGATGTGCAGTAAACACGTTGTTCGGCCCACTCGGGTGACCGCAGACAAAGCGCCTTTCTAAAACGACACAGACGCCGAAGGGAAACTTGAAAGCGGACAACGTAATTAAACATTCTTGCGACGAAACTCCAACGGAACGCACGCGTACACGGATACGTAAGGAAGGACGTAAGAAAGCTCGCCAACGACGAACATTTTCGTGTCCGTAAATACGCGTACCCAATAGGAAGAGAGCATTCCGTTCGATGGCGTTCGTTTTCGTGGCCATCATGGCCTGCAAGAAAACGAGAGCATGGATTGGAGGTGGCTGTTATCCTTTACGCGTTGATAAACCCGCGATCATGACTTGAAAATGCTATCCATGGAGTGTTGAAAATGTGGAAATATTAAAATTGAAGCGTGTATGCTATGAAGCTTTTGTCAGTAGTTTGAAACAGAAGAGATGCTTTGATTTCGTAGGTTGCAGAATATCACGTTTCTGTGTATTGTAGGACAATTGAAATTCATTCCGATTCGACCGCTCATTCCGTTTACGCGCAACGTATCCGTTTTCTAATTTATCGGTGTATTGTAGAACGAGCATGTTGTACCTAAAATATATTAAAATTGAAATATAATTTAAAGATATTGGTGAAACTTGAGCTTCTTATAGTAAAACTCCTGTAATTCTTAAGACTTATTCCTCGATAAAAAATGATACAAGGCAATATAAAAACTCAGCACTGAATAGTGTATTTAGGTGAGCTTGCTTTAACACCTTGACTTATTTCATCAAAAAAGTTGACACATCGTTTCCTGTCGTCCTGTAAATTTTCCAACACAGATATGTTATAATCCTAGTTATCACACTGTAATAAGTTTTTGATAATGAGCGGCGTGTCATCATATATGGCATTTTATTAGTTTCGTGACGATTCGCATCAATTACATCTGTTTTAAATACATCTAAACAAACATAAACGGGCATTACAAATTATTTATACTATCGAAAATTTGAAAGCACAATATGATTTGCCACGCCTGAATGTACAAGATTAGATAAATACCCGTCATTATCATTTGACGAAATCGGTGATAAGATGTAGGGACACGAATCGAACTTAGATAAAATATTGTCTTGGATTACTAAGTTGCGGTATTATGTGCAATCTGTGACGCTTATGGTGCTTGTTGATCTTTTCTTGTGATGTGTAAATATTTCTTCATCCCAGCCAGTCGTTTCATTAAGATTTTTTGCGTAATTTTCAATTTTTTTGTCCTAACAGTAGCATCCATATTTTTCGTACAAATACGAATTCTTCAGATACCGTGGAGGGTCTAGCATTTGTAGTTATACTTTGCGCCATATTTGGCTATTCGTATTTTATTAAGAAAAAAATATTCCAAATGATAAAATAAATTGAATATCCTAATTAAGTACTTCAGCTGTCAATCGTATAAAACATGCATCATAAGAACAGTGGATATACTGGCAGCTGAAACAGGCATAGCATGATATTACAGTTGTATATATGTTATCAGTTAGCACTTCACGAACACTATGCTAATGGTAGTTTTCATACTTGCTAGTCTTGATCACATCAACAATATGAAACTATCAGAATCATATTCATTTTTGTGCAGCACGTTAGTATAAGTATGTACATGCTCAAAAGTAGGAAACTACAGACACTTATTTAGTTTTTCAGGCATTTATTTTATTTCGAAAAATATTATTTTCACCTAGTACTTTACTCCTAATTGCTAATATGACATACGGTAATTGATGAAACCAAATACGTTTTTATTTTTCAGATACATAAATTTAGCTACAATAATACATTAGAAGTTTAAGTTAGTTACACAGAGTAAACAATCTCTTTATGTATTGCTAATACATCTGTTCATCGGAAGCATAGGCCGTTCACGGTAAAGTGAGCACTTTTGAGGCCCTTGTTACTTTTTTCTTTCAGCCATCTCTTATCCTTTAAGCGCATTTCTAAATAAATATTACATTGTAAGTAATGAACAGTGTGTGTATATTCCACCGCACACTGAATTTAACGATTAAGGCTAAAATATAACACATTTTTAGACCATTATTCCAAATGAGAGGGCTTTCAAACGTGCTCACTTTACCGTGAACAGCCTATAAATAGGGCTATGTAGATATTTTAGAACGCCGAGGTGTTTACGCTGTCGTATTGTATTCTTCATGTTATATCTTGGTTGGGTTGCAAAGCACTATATACTATACGTAATAATAAACGATTTAGCCAGTAGGAAAGTGCACTATGTGCCATCATGGTATCGATGTAAACTGCACTCCTGTTAATTTACCTTTACCTCCGATGCGTATATATATATATATATATATATATATATATATATATATATATATATATATATATATATATTAAAGCCACAAAGAATTCAGCAGATTAATAAATATTTTCCTTTAAACACTTTGCATACGTCTTGTTATAATTCCATAGTCTGTTGTCGATGTCCCAGTTGGAACATCTTCCACGCACAGTTGATCACAGGTAGTGTTCGTTAAGGATTTTTCCCATAATTCTTTACTGTAGAATTACACTGTGAAGTACTTTCAACAAAACTGGAATGAACGCTCGCACGCCGATACTGCAGTGCTAAAAATACACAATTTAAGCGTTGAATAATTGGAGTACTTTTATTTTCACATATAATCCAAAATTTGTGTTACTACACTATTTGAACGTTTAGTTTTTGGAACTTACGTATTCCCACAATCTTAAAAATTGTGCAATCAATAAACTAAAATTTTCACTCATGTATTTTTAACAGCGTTGTACAGTTGTCTTCGGCTTCCTAAGATAATTTGTGTAAAATTTTACTTGCTGTAGTTATTTTCACAAATTTCAATTTTCACATTAAAAATGTATAAATACGGAAATTTCGTATTAAAGTACGGAGTTTGACGCGGTTACTGTACTCAACTAAATCACGTATCTATCTACCTTGGTTGCTTAAATTATGCTCACCGTAATAAAAAATTAATTTTCCACTGCATGCACAATGCACATGAAATAAATGGTACTGATTACAATGTATTATGTGTGATACTATAGAATCAGTATCTCTCAATCAGACCACTTTCTTCCATGCAGAACAGATAGAGCACCTTAAAAAAAAAACCATTGTTGTGCTTATCGTAATTGTAAGTTCAAACGTTTCGTATTTTCTTCACAGTAGTCAACGATAACACAGATAACTGAAGCAATAGTTTTAGTAGTAAGTATTGCAGCAGGGCGTGAGTTGATTGAGAATTTTGCAGTGTCCGTCTCCGTAAGGGTAGAGAAGATAGTTCCAATGGAGAAATCAATAGTCGGTTATCATTTGTAGGGCATTTTCAGACGAGGCCCGTTGAAGATCAGCTAGATATGTTTGGTGCTTCAGAAGAAGACGCCGACACTACCAAGACGTGCACTAAGCTTACCACGTCCGTAATTGGAGTTTCTTTTGATCTTTACCTGGGATCAATGAAATCCACGGCATCTCAGTTCAATCAATCATTGTGTAAATTTAATTGGACAAGTATATTGTGGCATATATTCTCTGGGACCAATTCAGACCTCACCGCAGGCTGAAAAGCCAAAGTAATCAGTAACAGAAAACAGTGTTTGATATGATTTCATTAAATTATGATCACTGGTAACGTCTCCCAATACCAACAAGTATGCAAGGTACTGAATAATGCAATGTACTGAACTGTAAAATAACAGTAATCAATAATACGGTGGAATATAAATACATTTCTTTAAGTTCTACACATTGATTTTTAAATATCATAAAAATGTAAAAATATAAAGAACACAATTTATTTGTTTATTGCCAATGGCAAAATTCTTCAACAAGGCGGTTCTTACCTATGAACTGGACAGTTCCAACTGTCATTTGCAAGAATTGATATTTGTAACTTGTAACAAGTTTTGTAATATACTATGACATTCATTTAGTGAAAAATCTATATATTATTATGAGAAACTTTATATTGGGCCATCAAACAAATATGATATTTATTGATTATAAATGCAATATTTTAAACTGGTAAATTCATTACTTGGCCATAGCCGCCATGCTGATGGCTACAAAAGCATTATCTGCAACCAAACAAATACAGTAATATATGGGCTATACAAGCAGAATTTTAAACTGGGTAAGTTCTCTTCTTGGCCAAAGCCCACAATGATAAATGCCATTAAAATGCATATCTTCAAGACAATACAAATACTGGAAAATGCTAATAATTTAATATTACAAAAACAAATTTTTTAAACTGGGTCATTCCTTACTTCTCCATGTCCACAAATGCTAAAAGGCCAATTTTCATTTCAATTGATAACTTATCCTTAAAAATGTTCCACAACAAGATTGGATTTTAAATCTTTTTAGGATCTTTAACAGGAGCATGTTTGCATTAATTACCACTTGTCGCTTTAAACCTTATGCTCCATAACCATTTGACATTGATGGTGGCTTAAAATAAGAAAGATGGCAAAATATTTTCTTAAGGCCATCAATTTAAAACTTCATAAATTACAACTGGAATTTCCATTGTTTTTTTTTTCTCTCCAAAAATCTCTTAAAATTTCCTAAGAACTTGCTATCCTGAAAATTGAAAGTAAAGTTGCGATCTCCACAAATCACCTACTAAGACCCTCATGCCAGAAAGGCTTAACTTTCAAATATTCAATAAAAGTTCTCAAAGTACTTAAGTGACGCTGCCGTCTGATCACCGCGGAGTAACCATCCCTCTCGAGTAGCTCTCTTGGGCAAGTATTTATACAAAATTCACCAAAAATTTTATACACTGGGCTCGGTCAATCATAAATGTCTCTTCCATGCGCGTCCAATCAGCGACACCAGCACACACAATCTTCGTGGTGGATGAATTCCGGGAGCGCCTCCAATGAACAGCTTTTCCATTCCACCACGCCTCCTGGAATCTTGGTAACGTGGCGCCTGGACATCGCCCACCCGCATAGCACCGAAGAGCTTCGCGCCAGACAGGCGGGAGAACTGGCCAGCGCGCATGCACCAGATTGCATCATGTGGTAACCGACTTTCGTAACTCAGTCGGCCTTGGAGGCCTGCCGTGCACCGAACCAACGTCGCTCGGGCAACGACAGCGCCAGCAGTACGTCCGGGCAACGGACTCTTCGGTTGGGCGTCACCTTTTTGTTCGTCGTGGGCACCCCGCAGAATTCTTCCAGATTACGCCAAAAATTCAAGTAAGTGAGGAATCAACGAAGACAATAGCTTAGTTAGAGATTTTTTTTTTTAGCAAAAAGACAAGTCTCTACAGCGCACGTGAACTCTGTCCAAATGGGGCAGCCGAATTTTCTGGACAGCGATTACCTCAACATTCTTTGAACAACTTCCCAAAGTGTGTAATAAAGTTTGCAACTACAGAACGTGTGTCGGAATTATATTTTCTGCACGTACCATATAAGTGCGAGCTAATAACTTATTTTCAAACAGGTGGCAGGTCCGGTTTTTACTCGTAACAGCAGAGCAAATAAACTTTAAAAATAAATCAGAGTGGAAAATGACTTTTTATTAGTTTTCAAAGAATTTAACGTAATTTTGAAAGGCATTACAGACATACCCAGTACCTACTATATAATTGAGTTTCCTCTAGTCTCTCCAGAGCTTGTTAGTGCATATGAACATAGCTCACATAAATGTGATGATAACTATTGCAACGAGTAAATGTCAGTTCCATATAAGTACACGTAATTGGCATGCTGTTAATTGTCGTTGTAAGAGCTGAGTGGCAATGCTAATTGGTATTTCATTAATCATTTTGCACAACCCCACCTTAGCTGCAACTATTTTCAATTGGATCAGTTCGAAGTCTATGAAGTTTTTGCATTTATTTTCAATAAAGAATAAAAGGAATTTTATTTTTATCCCAGTTTTTTTATGAACAGTGTCTTATCTAACTCAATATTCGTTAATAAACCAAAATCTGATTCAAATGGAGATTATTTATCATGTGTGTTTAGTTGAGAAGTAGCTGGATTATTATCAAGTGCGGAATGGTTCTGTTAATGTGTATGTTTTCTAAGTTACTCACATAACTTTCTTCAAGTGTGACGCCATCGCACCTTCCCTCCACCACTCTTTTCGTGGCGCCGAGGCGCTTGCAAATTCTGTTCCATGAAGAAATTCCACCTAGACATAATTACAAAATAAATTGGCAATAAAGCATGTGGCCAAGCGTGTTATTGAATGTGCTTGTGAAACCAGATATTTAGATTATTCTCTTCCTGGTTACACCATGAAACAATTGTCTGAACAGTCCAGTTCCGTTTATGATCTATTCAGTTCTGCACTTTTTATCAATATAATACTGACAGGATCACTGTAGCAACAGGACACCCTTTTCACAGGTATTTCAGAGTCACGAACAGTAATATTGCCACTCTTATGAGAAATTCGCAAGGAACAGTCAAATGCAACCACTCCGTACTTTCCATTCTCCAAACGCGATATAGTTACAAGTGACTTTCTAATGTCGTAATGGAAGTCGGAGACTGGTCCCGAAAATCACTTTGTACGTCTGCATAGACCCTTTAAAAGTTCGTCGCTTTGTCATTTTTTATTTAAGTCCTTGCACGGCCTCGCTCTGTCTACTTTATATGCTTCAGACATCTGCTACGTTACGCCGCTACCTTGTGCCTGCAGGGTGTATGTTTTTTCCTGATGGCTTAGTTGCACCTAACTTCAGTCAGCTGAGGCCAAACACAGCTACCGTGTTTTAGAGCTGACGTTTTACTTGTCACGCTACAGAGCGATGGGGCACCTAGAAAACGGCGAGTCACGGGAAACGTTAAGTTTGCTGTACAGTTTTTAAATGTTTGGTAATTTGTGTGACATGTGGTGTTGTACATTGGGTGTGCAGTAGTGCTAGTCTATTTCAAAATCTGAATTTGGCTGGCCTTCCATATTATTTTTCGCCTTAAATAATGTGTGTCCTTTTTTAACGTGTCGTGTTGGTCCTTGTTCACCACCAAAGTTTAATTTTTTGCTTTTTCACAGTTTCCATGACTTCATTGCTAGGGAGTTTTATTTCAATTGTTTGTTGTGTAAAGTTTTTGTCTATCGGAGCTGTGATATGACCCAAACAATTATATATGTTACGTATTTTATATATTGCATATTTTACATGTTATATATACATATACATGCATACATACAATATATATAATGTGTTATATACATTAATATGTTACATGTTTTATATATAATATAGGTGTTACATTTAGCGGTCCTAAAATGTAAACATTGAGTTCATTAACATGTGGCAATCACATGGCAGTCACATGGCAATGTTTGTTTACAATTGGTGGAAGGATACATAATGGGCAAGACAGTAGAATTTTAGCAGGGCTTTCAAAAGTGCTCACTTTATCGTGAACGGCCTATACAAGGCAATATTTATTTAGAAAGGCAGTTAAAGGATAAAAAATGGCTGAAAGGAAAATGTAACCAGGGCTGCAAAAGTGCTCACCTTACCGTGCACAGCATATAGTGGCCACACTGCGTGGTAAATTAAGGCCTGGGTCTTTTTAATTTAACCACTCGTTATCAGAACTCTGGAAACGTCTGTATGCACGTGTTGTGGAATTAAAATCGCATAATGGAATTATTTTGACATTAGGACCAACATAATGTTGCTTTTATTGGTGCGCTGATATAGGCTGATTACAATAAAATGAGCACTTTTGAAATCAATCCCAGAAAAAAGTTACTGCCCTAGCCTACATATATTTCAACCGGCGCACTGAGTGACATGCGCTCAGTAAAACTGGCAACGGTGGATAGAATGTAGTGCCATATCTTTAAGTCGTATAAAAAGCGTTACATAAACATTTCTCATAAATTAAATTATTTCTTTCACTTTCTGTTTTATTATGCATCGAAGCGAAAAAAATGAGAGCAGATTGGTAAAATATTTAACTTCATAATAATTTCACAGTTTCACTTGACCGATACATGAATAAAGTGATAAGGCCCATGCAAAAGTTAATTTTACATAAGGTGGAAGAATAAACAACGTGCATACAAGTAGATCTTGAGCAGGTCTTTTAAAAGTGCTCATATTACCGTGAACAGCCTGTAATGATCTTTGACTGTTTTTTTTTTGTCTTCCAGGAGAAGAAGAAGTTCATCATGCCGTGGTTAATAATCACTGCCGTTCTTCTTGTTTCTTACTTCGTAATTATAAACATCAGTATTTTCCTCGTAGTCACTGCAGGCACCTCCATGGCGTTTTCTCTTGGTGGATTCATCTCCGTTGGTAAGTTCCCGTTAGGTTGATGTAGTTATATTTATATAGGAACAGACCCGTCAGGAATTATCATCAGAGTGATTATAATATCTACTATATAATAAGGAGACGATCTCTGTCTGTCTGTCTGTCCGTCTTTAATACCTCTAAGTCCCTTGAAACTCAACAGAAATTCTTCAAATTTTGCAGAGCGAATCCTCAGAGTAAAATACAAGTCAAGTTCGAATTCCAGTAAGCTCAGATTACTCAGTCATTACATTTTACCCTAAAAATTAATTTTTTAATTACTTTTCTCCCATGAAAAGTTTTGTATTAATGCATAGAGATTATTGCATAGAGCTATAAAGGTAATAGAATATTATCTTTGGTTACTTTAAGTGTCTCGCTTCAATGTTGAGTTAAGTGGGGCCTTAGTGGCTCAGTGGATAGAGATATTCCAAGTGGGGCCGCAGTGGCTCAGTAGATAGAGCGATACTAAGTGGGACCTTGGTGGCTCAGTGGATAGGGCTATGTTAAGTGGGGCCGCAGTGGCTCGGTGGATAGAGAAGTATCAAATGAGGCAGCAGTCGCTTCAATGTTGAGTTAATTTCGCATCAGATATCTATGCAATATATATTTTTTTCAGTCTTTGTATAGTAACCAAATTTTTTAACATGGTAATTGACCTAGCCCCGTGACAATACAAAAAAAAGTCACAGGCTGGGTCACTTAGTATTAAATATTTACGCCTAAAATGCCACATGTAAGGCCAGAAAGCCGTAAAGATGAATGACGTATGGTTGTTATCAGTATAACAGCTTGTAGAGGAAGCCCTTATAGGTGAGTGAAGAGATTTTAACAGCTCTTAACATCGAAGTCTTGAGAGCTGATGAGGGCGATTGAGGCGAGTATGGAGCAGTGTCGGAATGAAGGGGCGGGGGAAACGGGAGATCCCCGAGTAAACCCGCTGACCAATGGCATCGTTCGGCACGATTCCCACATGCGAAAATCCGGAGTGACCCGGCCAGGGCCGGGGATTGAACCCGGATCGCCTTGATCACTTACAAGGTATCTCGAGTTTAGAGAGAGTGCTCTTGTGAAATCCCAAAACATAGTGATTCGCATAAAAAAGAGAAATTATCGAAAAAAAATAAATAAACTTAAAAGTACTGAAATGAAGTTGATATGTATTTTTCCTGGGAAATAAATTATACCTTTATTGGTGCCATTACGATAATAACAGTATACTATTGTACCAATGTATTATTCCCGTGTGCACTATATTTTCAATTAATCACTCTCTGAAAATATATAACTTTTGAACAGTTGATTGGTTTTCTATTTGCTAACGTGTGGATGATGTAATAGAACATATTTTGATTTTGCCATCGTAGCGTCAGCCTGCGAAGGTATTGTCGGCCCGTTGCCGTGGAACACAGAGCAACTTTGAAATATGGACGCAGATGTCTGCCATGGAAAACCAAAATTGACATGGCCGATATCTGCATCGCAATGGCGAATGTCCAAAAATCTATATAGTCGTTCACCCTCATTGCACCATTCATTCAAATATGATGGATGGAATTGTTTTTTCGAAACGTATGTTTCTTGCAAAACTTACTGATATTTTTAACCTTATTTTGCTTCGATCGTCACCGCCTTCGTTGATGTTTGAAATGTCGTCAGTGTCTCAAAACACCGTTCTCGTACATCATTAGGCAATGCATTTATACTTGTTGCTTGGTATTTTATCTAAGAATATTACTGTCACGAGTAACCACATGTCATTCATACTCATATAGTTATACTTAATTTAAATATTTTCCTGTAAACACACACTGTACCTCTCAATTCTCAAAAAATTCAAGCTTTTTTCAGTCACATTTGATATTCTATTTCCGTACGGATAGTGTTCACTTACGATATTTTGGTATACCAGTATTTTGAAATTAGTCCTAAAGATTAAGGATAAAAATTTTAAGCCCCTGTAGACCAAATAGCTTGATGCGGGTTTTATTATAAAATAAATGTTTTAAACGTATACTTGTGCACCAGGTATAAACAGAAGCACATAGCCTTGAAATAATGAAGTATTTTTTTTATAGATAACATTGTTAGTATTGATATCACACAAAGAACGATTTCGTATTGTAATTTTAAAAAATGCAAAAACACATCGTCTGTGTTATAGTGTAAACCACATTACAAGTTTTATGAAACGTACCAGCGATTTCTCGTAGGCCGTCCAGGCACTTATTTTATAATAAACATCGCAGTGTTACGAATTATAGGCCAGTGAAATGACGCTTATAAAACAACACATTTACTTAACGCTGAAATGATCGCACAAAACATGTACTTCTTCCACAAATTGCCTCATGTTTTACGGTTCTTACTACGTTTAGACACGCTTCGCGATTTGTTTTTCCACTTAGAATATTTTGAGGATCTTATCAGGGGTACTGTTTGTGGTGTTTCTGCATCGTGGCACTACGCAACGGCAAACTGTTGGTGTTCTGTGGCGCGGCAATAACATTCAAATCCTCCGAAACAACAAAATATTGCAACATTTCCAAATGCACACGTAACCCGCAAAAGGAATCTGCCTGTAAACAGCAAATAACGCAGATAATAATAACACAAGGCTCTCCATTTGCGTTATTCTCGAGCGATACGTACACAAATAAAGAAAATACCACAGCGTGGGTCTTAAAATTTTGTCACACTACGATACGGTAAGCGAACATGTAAAGTTAGTAATATGTTTGAACCTACCCTATGTTAGGCCAACTGAAAATACCTGTAAAGACTAGTGAATACTTGGAATGAGTTATTGTAGACATTTAAAAATCATTCATTACCTAAAGTATCCATGAAATACCCAATCATGGGGCCTAGAAATAGGACCCGCCGAGTACAAAACTCCTCTTCCAACCCACTCCCCCCCAGGCGTTTGAGTTTACACTAAAAATTTAGACAAAGCTAGTTGATCGCTAACATATCAATCATTTCACTAGCCAACCCTGAATTTTAGGTTTGAGCTCCCCTTCGGGAAAAATTCCTACATGCTATTCTGATTAGCTACCTTTGAAACTGAATATGTTCTACATAAATATGTAACTCCCAACCTTCTCGGTATTTACGTCCCGTAAATATAACACATGAGTTAGTACTGGAGAATGCCTGAAAAGAAAGCTGGTAACTGCGTCCAATTTACATGATGGTTAGCGTCACATTTAGCAGCCTTTAGTTCACTTTTCCAAATGCAAATTACAAAATATACAAATGAGAGCGAAAACAACAGTACATTTTTTATAAACATTGTTCGTGCAAAATCTTTTGACACTGAATTTATACTTAATAAAACTATTGGAAATTCCCAAAACGAAGTAAGTGCAAGGCTTATAGGGAAACTGTACAGGCGCAAAGCTTAAATAAAACAGCTTGAAAAATGGTAAGCGGAAAATATACATCGTACTCATTCCTGTAGTACAATACATGCAAGATAGAACGTAAGAACTTATAGCCACGTTAATACTGTAATACAAAATTAAAATACAAACATGCTACAAAGAGCAGGTACTTGATGTAAAAAACAAAATGTATGAAAATTGATTAAACGAAGTGGATGCACAAAGGTGTGTGCTACAGGGCGCTCACGACAGAACGACTGGATGCACAAAGGTGTGTGCTACAGGGCGCTCACGACAGAACGACTGGATGCACAAAGGTGTGTGCTACAGGGCGCTCACGACAGAACGACTGGATGCACAAAGGTGTGTGCTACAGGGCGCTCACGACAGAACGACTGGATGCACAAAGGTGTGTGCTACAGGGCGCTCACGACAGAACGACTGGATGCACAAAGGTGTGTGCTACAGGGCGCTCACGACAGAACGACTGGATACTAATAACACAAAAGTCTTGAAACATTCAGAAGACAAAGCGAATTTCATGTGTTGGCTATTCAAATAAACTATTTAGAAATAATGGAAATTCCAGTTTAAACTACAGCCAATTCATACCTGTTCCTGACTTCATATCGCAGATAAACACTTAAAACGAACTCCGAAGAAACCCCCACATTAGATCAAGAAAACCGTGTTATTACCAAAAGAAGCCCCCACATTAGATCAAGAAAACCGTGTTATTACCAAAAGAAGCCCCCACATTAGATCAATAAAACCGTGTTATTACCAGAAGAAGCCCCCACATTAGATCAAGAAAACCGTGTTATTACCAAAAGAAGCCCCCACATTAGATCAAGAAAACCGTGTTATTACCAAAAGAAGCCCCCACATTAGATCAAGAAAACCGTGTTATTACCAGAAGAAGCCCCCACATTAGATCAAGAAAACCGTGTTATTACTAGAAGAAGATGGGTGAGCTTTCAACAGAGGAAAGAAAATTTCAAACGAAACCTTACCTGTCTCCAGTCATGCAAGAGTGTGGAAGGAGTGAGTGAGCGAGGGAAGAGATTTGGGTAGCTCTTAACAGCGAGGCCTTGAGAGCCGATGAGGGTGATTGAAGTGAATATGGAACAGTGCCGGAATAAAAGGGCGAGGGAAAAGGGAGCTCCCCGAGAAAACCCCACCAATCATCAGCATCATCCGGCACGATTGTCATATACGAAAATCCGGGAGGGGCCCGTCAGGGGATCGAACCCGGTTCGCCTTGGAGGGAGGCGAGCAGTCTAGCCGCTCAGCCACCGCGGCCCCAGAGTGGAAGGAGGCCACCACGTAAAGCTCCTTTCACACTGTTAAATTTACGTCTTCAGATGTATTTGAAAGATAAAACATTCGAATAGAATTGTTTGGCCAAATGAAACAATAACATTTCCGCCTCAAAGATGGAAGAATAATTTTTAATTTGACTGATAAAGTTACGCTATCAAAGTTTAACCTGTCCTATTTGATTTGTTATTAAAATTATATTTCCATACCTGGGTAATAAGATTTTATCATTATGTTATTCAGCAAGAGAAGAAATGTTATAAATTATGTGATTTGTTTGCACTTCTAAATGGAAATTTAATTTAATTTATCAGATATATTGAAATACAATTGAATTAAATACCCCTTATATAATTTAATTTGTTTGCGCATTTAGTACTTTCATCACATACATATTTATACATCTCGTAAATGTTTACACAGAATAATTTCCTACGTAACCTTGTTTTGTTCATATTTGTTGTTCTCCATTTTTACTTTTTGTGGGAAATGGAAATGATTATTCTTGTGTTTCATGATTCTGATTGGCTGAACTCTTCAAACATAAAAAAAAAAAATAGGAACTGGTTTTCCATGACGTTTGATGTTAACTGAAGCCATCACGAGTTTTCTCACAAACGTTTCGGTGATGTTACTGCCTTCCAGTTTTATTTGACAAACTTTGCTTGAAGCAGTTCGGCGGAAATTTTGTAGTGTGACAAGGACTTCAAATAGAGGTGGAGACTTTGGGCAGAGACTAAAGCACATTATGAATAGTAACGATAGCGAGTTGGAGGTGACTACAGTAGACGAGACTGAAGAAACAGGTTACAACACCAGGGATGTATTGAGGATCGTCAAATAGCCAACTCCTAATACCCGACACACTGCTCCACTTAGAACTGAAAACTGCAAGCCATGCACGCAAGCACTGCATTGCACGAGTTTTTTTTTTTCTCCACAAATAATAAACTAATCGGTTACTGCGATGATTCGCTGAGCTTATGTTGTACTTATTTTCTGAAAATTGCTTTGTTTTTTTTTTACAGTGTAAATAAATAGCCACTACAAGAACTTTCCATGACAGTAAGAAAATAGAGTATGTTGCCACATTGTAAAAAAAAATTGGGTGTGGCTGTGTTGGGGACACGGTCGTTTGTTTTGCGTGGATACGTCTCTACGTTGACGCGCCGCTCGGGCGCCTTGATGTTTATTTTACGTTCCCGGCACCGCTTCACTCGATCATATGGGGTTTTATGGGTATCACTGGATTGCTTATGAGATGCTCTCTCCAACCGTATACGATTTCTGAATTTCGACTTGGCCTTTTCACGAGTATAGGACGAAATTGTGTTAAGTTTTCTTAATTTTTTACATTAAACTCATACAATTTCACCATAACCTCGCCACACAAATGTTTTTATACACGCGATCGATTTAGCTTGACGAGAGTTGTCGATTGAATTTCAAACGAGCGTTGCAGCGTCTCCTAGTCAAAAGTTATACCACAAAGGAAGTTATGAGACGCGTTGAAACGAACTAATTTGCGCACCCCCCCCCCCCCTTTTTTTTTTTTTTTCACGCCGCTCGCGATGCTTCGCAGTCCTCACTCAACGTAGCATATTTTTTGATCCTTTAGCAATCGAGTGGTGTAATTGAATTTTGAATGTGGACGATAGATTCGGAGCTGCAATGCCAAACTCTATTACCCCGATTTTGTTATCGTCGGATTTTCTGGATTGCCTCCCACGATGGTTGCAAATTTAAAGACGTATTCACGCCAAAAAGGAAAATTCGGATTTCGAACCGTATAACTCCAAGATCAGGAATACAACGAGAAAATTAAGGGGGAATATTAGACGCCATACTTACCTGTAATCTGCGTGCAGAGCTGTCTACCTGATACGAGGGCAGATACAGACGAAATTGCTCGCACGCAGTTCACGAGTTTCCCGCTAGGTAACACTACCATCGTTTAAATGGGAAAGAAGCAGCAAAACGTAACAAAAAAAGAAGTGTAGCACGGACACTGTTGCCAGTTCTCCTACAACACACTCCCGACTGGCGAAGGTGGTTCCTCGGCTCGCGCTATAGAGTATAAAAGAAATATATTGCGCTGGTTATTCATGTCTCAAAACTTTCAAACTCTGTGTAAACCAGTACAAAATACAGACATGACATATAAATATGTTTCATTACAATTAAATAATATATTCTGTTATAAGTTTACATATGTAATTGTATACACTTGTACCTTCATACGAAATCGCATATACGGAGATAGTTAAATACTAATCCAAAATTGAAATAAATATAATGTTTAACGTACATGTTCTAGGTATAATGTATATATATATATACACACACTTGCATTTCTTAAACTCCAACAGAGTAATACAATGATTTTCGCAAAGTGATATCGCAACGGCTTCTATATTTACGTTAACATACATAGTTACACGGTTTTTTACACTGTAGGAATGTTGGATATGCATCGTAGGATATAACTGATGTACAGATATGTTTTACATTTTTTACATTTCTGAAAGAAATAGTTTTATTTTACAGGAAAAGGACAAGAAATAATTCAATTTCCTTTGACTATTTATGCAAACTAACTTGGTTGGTTTGCAGTTAACTTTTAAACCCATCTTTTCTTCTTCTGGACCAATGCGTGTCCTTCAATCACATGTTACAATCAACACTGCCTTACACATACCAGTAAACAGTACACTTGTATGACGTAGCACGTGTGACACCGAGACACTAAACTGTGATACATAAGTTTTCATGTTTACAAAACGAAACGAAACCGGTCTGAATTGCTGCCAGTTTGAACAGTGCATTTATATTTTGGCGTTAAGATCTCGCATAATTTACTGTATCTTAGTCAGTAGTTCTGATTGGCAGCAAGGGGGGGGGGGGGTATTTATGTGAGCGTATATGCATTTCGGGTCAATGGTTTCTTTGTAAAAGTTAGTTGCTCAGTTAACCGCAAACTAGCTACAATTAAGCGTTTCTTCTACGCCAGCACAAAGGTTTTCAACGTCTCAAAACCAAGCAACATAGGATTAACGTGCCTTATTAATTATCATCAAAGCTTGAATAAATTTAAAAGCGCGAGGAGTGTGACCTGAGGCATATTAATAACTGTATATAGTCACGTCGAAGTGACTGCTACATTTAAATATTATCGCGCGCAAAACATTTATTCACTTGCCTTGTTTACGTACAGCATTATTTATAAAGTTAGTAATTTGAATATATTTGCTCCGACTGAAATACAAATCTACTATGCAGCTGGTCTCTGATGTCCGTATATGGCGAACAGAAGTGCAGTTGTTGTAGGATGATGTTTCCTAAATCCTAACTGGGATTCAATTAACATATAGTATTTGCTTACTTGTTAATAGCTTTGTCAATAGGAAATCTCGATCACCATTCACATTTCTGGGAAATTATCGGAAAGCTAAATTTATTTTTAGGGATTGGGGGTAATGAATAATAGAAAACATTTTGAAATAATGAGTGTTTTGGGGTTTATAAATGGGCCGTACCATTAGCTTATGTTCACTGTGTCCCTACCACACCACCACCTCTCATTTTCATATACTGTGTTAGGGCCTGTATGTATGTATGTGTGTGAATGTATGCATATGTGTGTATAAGTGTTTATGTATAAATGTATACAGGTGTGTCTAAATTCCCACTACACATCGTAAGGGTCTGTAGTTGGGAGTAAGACAGTTACGTTTTGTATAGGAACTTATGTGCGGAAATGTACCGTTTCCCCACAACAAATAAAACACCACCACGTCACATGTTGACCTCCTCCACGCCTGAACACACACTACGTTGTTTTTCTTCTGGTTCCACTTACAAGAAGGGCTCAATGTGACGACCAGCGACGTCTTACACAAACACGGTACCTACGTACCATGTTCTGGTACACACGATCACCAATACCTGGACGTCCAAAATCCACCGCAGCCATAATCAGCGCCAGCAGGTCATCCTCTGATTCCATAGGGAAGACTCATAAATTACGCCCTTCATGTGGCCCCACAGGAAGTAGTCCAGCGGAGTCAAGTCGGGTGAACGTGCAGGCCAAGCAATCGGGTACCTCGACCTATCCACTGTTGGCCAAAACGACTCCGCTAGACTACTTCCTGTGGGGCCACATGAAGGGCTTGATTTACCAGACCTCTGTGGAATCAGAGGAAGAACTGCCGGCGCGCGTTATGGCTGCGGCTGATCTTGGACGCCCAGGTATTTGTGATCGTGTGTACCAGAACATGGTACGTAGGTACAGTGTGTGTGTAAGACGTCGCTGGTCGTCACATCGAGCCCTTCTTGTAAGTGGACCCAGAAGATAAAGGACCTACAGTATGTTGCAGACGTGGCAGAGGTCAACATGTGATGTGGTGGTGTTTTATTTGTCGCGAGGAAACGGTACGTTTCCGCACATAAGTTCCTATGCAAAACGTAACCGTCTTCGTCCCCACTACAAGCTCTTACAATGTGTAATGGGAATTTGGACATCCTGTATATGTATGGGGTTAAGCCTAGTTTTCCATTAAAATTGCGTGACGTTTAGCAATTGAATATAGTGTATGCAAGGATGATATATTATACTTCGTCCAACATGTCTGTGATCCTTCATTATTAAGCTTGAAAGCTTATGGAATTGAACCTGCAAGTGTAACTATTGTTAGCCTACTTCCCGAAGGAAATAAAGACTTTCCTGTTTGTGTGTATGTAGGTATGTCTGTGTGCATGTCTACATGTGTGTCCCCCTTTTTTCCTTTTTTTTTTAAGCGTCGAGCGGATTTAACAAAACTCGGTTTATATACAGTACATAATTAGTAAGATCACCTGACTCTTATAGTTTTCGACAACGCCAAGGAATTCCTTTCAAAAAGGTGGTCTGGTCATTTTATTATTTAGGGTATTATGTCATATCTTGGGAATCATTCGATCGATTTAAACCCAATTTTGTGTGCTCTCAGAACATCATGTAAGCATTACATTTTGAAATTGAAGTTGTTAGACAGCAATTTTGAAAGATATCATAAAATAAAAAAAATGAAGATTCTACATAATATATCTAAGACTATCACAGCAATTCTCACACAATTTGACAAGTAAGTTATACTATGGCAGTTCAGGTAAACATACATAAGTGAACTTGCTTAGATACTTATTTCAAAATGGTGGCCATACAAATAATTTAGGTTTATTTGGTACTAGCGGCGCGCCATCGCTTCGTTCAGGTTTTAAGGAGTTATTGAAATACATACTTATATATGCGACTACCCGTAAATAACTGCCACAACCCGTGACTACCTGTGACTACCTATAACTACCCGCGACAACTTGCGACTACCTGCGACTACCCGTGACTATCTGCGACTACACGTGACTACCCGCTACTACCTGTGACTACCTGTGACTATCTGCAACTAACCGTGACTATCTGCGACTAGCCGTGACTATCTGCGACTACCCGTGACTACCTGCAACTACCCGTGACTATCTGCGACTACCCGTGACTACCTGTGACTACCCGTGAATACCTGCGACTACTTGCGACAACCTGCGACTACCCGTGACTAATTCCAACTACCTACGACTAACGGCGACTAATTGCGTTGTCATGTGACCACTTCCGATAACTTGCGGCTACCTGCGACATTTTCTTGTAACATTGTTTCAATTAATCTTTAATGGCTTTGGTAGAGCATGCTTATAAAACAGCCAAGTAGCGTATTTTTCTCCGACTTGTCTTATAAATTTTGAAATTTCTCAAGGCATTTTTAAAAAACTAATTATAGCCTATGTCCATCTGGAAGAATGTAGCTTTCTAACAGCGAAAGAATTATAAGAATCGGCCCTGTAATTTCCGAGATCAGCCGTTACTTATAAACCAACATACTCACTTTACCTATTAAAAATATTATTAGTGTATATAAATAATTAAACCAATTTCGACCAATTTTGTATGCTGAAAGTGTCTACTACAAGCATCAATGTTCCAACACACAGCCATATTTGTCAGTCAGTTTGTAAGTTAGTGCCACATGAAGAAAAAATAATGTTTTTATGCCATATCTCGATAAAAAAAAAGCCAATTAATACGAAATTTGACAAACAAGTGGTACTGTTTCATATGATGTTCAATGATATGTTACAGGTTTCTCAGAAGCTTATTTTATATATGGCGTCCACATAGTTAGCTTAACAGGATGTTATATCGTCGAAATTATGTAATCAAGTAGATATTACAACTATAAACTATGTCTACACGGAGCATATTTTGTCCGTAATTTTGTAAGGTAGTGCCACATTAATTAATAATTTCTTTATGTAATATCTCGGGAAACAATTGATCGATCCCAACCAAATTGGTAACTCAGTCTGCACTGCAGCAGGTGGTGCAAACTGCTACGTTTTAAGTATGTCAGGCACCTATTTCAAAATGGCGGCTCTATAAATATTTCAGCTTAGTATCTTTTATAAACGAACCAATTTTCAACTTAACTTTGTATTCTGGCAGTATCAGTTACAACCATCAAATTTGCGTATACAGAGCTTCATTTCTCTGCAATTTTGTAAGTTAGCCCTACAATACAAATTAAGTTTTGGTCGTATCCCGGAAAACAATCGACCCATTCGTACCAAAATTTGCCAAAGAACTGGAATCGTGGTAGGACATATAACTATAAGAATTTTTCAGTGTGACAGACATGTTCAGAATGGGGGCTATAAATTAATTTTACGTTAGTGTGGTATATCTACGAATTTAGGTAAACGATTTTAGCATTACTTTGTATACTGGTGGTACATAACATTTTTGTCCTCCATTTGTAAAGATCGTCACATGAAAAACATGGTGGTTTTATGTCGTATCTCAGGGACTAAAAAAAAAACCGACATTTGCCAAATTCTGCACACAAGTAGTTCAATGGTAGGCCATGTAAACTTGAGTGATATAAGTGGCTCAGTCACTTATTTTCAAAATGATGGCCCTGTAACTTTTTTAGGTTACTAAACCCTGTCATTTGAAACATTAGACTGATTAAATACAAAGTCGATGTTTGATCGTCCTTCGCAATGCAGTTTCATTGCACGGTAACGTATAATACGACTACTGTTGCATATGTTTCTGGTTCCACCGCTAATGACACTGCTTTCAACGAGGCGACAAGTCCTACCTACCATCACTGCTTTTAAAAAATTAATTGCACCCATGTTGAGGAAAATATGCTCATTATTTATACCAGAAACTTCATATTCGTGTTGGCCATAAATCTAGCGATAATTTTCATGCACTTCTTAAACTACAACAAAGTAATATTAAAGATTCTCGTAAAGTGATATTGCAACTTGAGAAGTCTAGTTCGAATACTGCATCTATATTTACGTTCAACATTAATATACTTAATGATTAGTTGTTTGTGTCAAGAGTTTGTAAACATATCTTGTCTATAAATATGCCGTGTGTCAAACAATATAGAAAAGTTCTGGAGACGCGAATATATTTTAGGATGCCTTACGCATACTTTCAATGCGAATGAGTAGGGTTATCTGATTTTTGTGAGAAGTGCTCCGCGCCACCTGCAGTTCAATATTATATGTGTGCAACCTCTGCGTTCCAGTGTTTAACAGACATTTGTCTTGTTAAGAAAACATTTGTTAGTAGACCAAGCCAATCACATTTAGGTTACTCTAGGAGTAAACATCTATAATTTGCTGGCTTGAAACAAGCGCCAGTTAAAATCATACATTTATGAAAGAGAATCTAGTTGAAATATTTTGGAAATACAGCAAACCACGATTTTTTTCTTTTCGAAACGCTGGCATCTCCTCTAATTAGTGGATACAGACACGGGACTGATTAAAATATTTCTGAAGCAATATACTATACATACATACGATGAAATATGCGATGTTAATTTTCCTTTCGCGCTTTGTTACAGTTAGGTGTCTGTGAATATTTAATTTATAATATTTCACCACATTACATAAATAATATATCGATCCAAAGAGTTATATGCAAATCTGAGTATCAAAAATATGGTATGAATCTAGATATAGGTCCCGATCAAGACTCACATTAGTGATTTAAAATCCACTTGGATATTATTTCAGGTTTTAAAGTAGTCTTGAAAATACTAATGTGTAATAGAATTTTAATATTTCTAAAATACATTTCGTAATTCATTCTGTGTGAATGCAGTTCCGAGTATTGATTCAGTGGCGTAGCCGGAAATTTCTCAAGAGTGGGTTTACACTGACTGAAGGAAGGGAGGGAGGTTATACTGGCATTAGTGGTGCTGACGTATGTGTTAAGACCAGGGCGTCCACTGAAATTATATTTTGGAATTTCGTGCGCTACAAATTCGCACATATAATGTGCAAATTTGTAGCGCACGAAAGTAAAATGAAACCAATATTAGCTTACAGTTTTTCGACTAAGTTGGTTTTGAGCTGTGCTTTGTTTAGTGACCGAGTGCTGCTCGTTTTTTTTTTTTTTTTTTTTTTCATAGTCACATGTGAATACGTAAATTACGTTACGTGAGTCGGCTGAGATGCATATTGTAAATAAATATTAAATATTCCGCCCGGAGCCTGTCAGAATACATCAGCATAACTGGCCGCCGAGTACAAAATATACATGTATCGTATTGGAAGAACATTTAAATGTATCTTAATGCCCGAAACCTATCGCCCGAGGCCCGAGGCCCGAGGCTGGTTCTAGAACTTTATTTTCTCTATGGCCCGCAGTCTGTGGCAGTGGACGCTCGAAAGCGAGCTGGCAACCAGAGTTGGCAACACTGGCCTTAGACATCACGAGCACAGTCCTTGTAGTCCCGTTGTGTCGTGCAGAGCGCAGCAGTAAACAGAGCTATCTTTATGGCAAACGATATGAAAGCCGCGACTATATCTTGATGGCGCAGTGTTTAATTGTTCAGCTGTTGCCAGCTGTTGTGTTTTCTAGAAACATTGCAGAATGCCACAACGAGGTCAATTTCTAACTTTACAAAAATTAACACGCGAAAAAACTCATTTGAATAATGTAGTCTTTAGGAGATTGAAAGCTGCCACATACAGTGTTTTTGAAATTATTTATGTGACTATTACAACTTTCTACAAGTAAAACGTTTATGTCTTGGCGGAATTTATATCTCATATGAACCTATGACTTTTTTTTTTGTTGAAGAATAAGCAGCGGGTGTTGTTTATATAGCGTTTTATAAAGAAACTGTAAAACATTGAATTTTCTTCAATATTCAAAAATTTTATTGTTTATAATTTTTAAAATTATTTTTGCATGAAATACTTTGACCTTACCTCTAATATTATAAACATTAATTCGCATAATTAGACATTGGCACATATCTAACACTCCTCCTTAATGTCAAAACTGTCTAGTCCACAGCGAGGTCGTTACGAGACGGAGCAAGTTGCTCTTAGAAGTAACGACGGGCGATGGATCTGCCATGGCCTGTAGGAAGCATAGAATGACAGACCATGAATTTAATCAAATCCTAAGTTTTACAAATTGGTTGGAGGAAGTGTACATACATCTCAAAGCACGTGTTTATTAAAGAGTGTTCTAACCAGAAAACCAATTCATGTCGTTTTTACTAGTTGTGTTGAAAGAAAAAATGATCAATATTGGGATGCATGGAATGGTTATGCGCAGCCAGCGAGATAGCTCTACCACATATTCACTATTCGCCTGAAATGATTTCGGGAAACTACGGAAAGCCGCAATCAAGATGGCCGGACCAGGATTCGAACTCGGTTCCTCCCAAATGCGAGGTCCAAATTTACACCACTGCACCAGATTTGTTTGGCTTAAAATGTCTCCACCAGTAGTTGTTTCACAACTTGTGTTTGTATCTTGGTTGTTTCAGTGCTGATGATCTACTTCCTGATCGTCGTGTACAGCTACCACGAGTCGTTCCTCGTCAGCAGCAACGAGGGCTGCGTCATCACCTACACGGTAGAGAATCACCAGTACGCGGGTACCCCGATAACGGTCGTCCCCCCGCAGGACTTTTACCCACAGAATTTCCCGCACCAGCAGGGGTATCCGCAGTACCTGCAGCTGATGCACCCGCAGCACCCGCAGCAGCCCTACGGCGGCCCTGGTACTTTCGTCGCCGACACGTCCTCTCCTTTCCCGCCACCAAACGAGCAGAAGCTGCAGCCCTAGCCAGGCATGGTAGCCTACTTCACCGTGCGAACCAGCTGGATGTCATCACAACACAGGCAGCTAATTATTGTAAAGAAATAGCCTATACTTGTTCATATGTCACGTGTCACTGAGAAATACTTCCAGAGTCCTGCTTTAAATACCCATACCGATAAATTGTCCAGCTATGTAGTAAACAGTAATTTTTTAAGTGTTGTGTTTTCTCATTTTATTTATCAAGAATCTTGTAACTAAAAGACCTACAGCTTCCCCTGATGTCATTCCAGTCAATCAAAGTTGATAACACCATGTAAATCAAAAACTGGATTGTAGCACACGACCACCAGACTCGCCAATGAGAACAGATAGGCATATTCGTGTGTGACAAAGTATCGCGATGCCCGACACGGCCGCAACTAGAGAAGTGGTGTGAACCGTTGACATTACGATGGCCTTGTCCATAGACAACAGCCAGTGGGAAATGAGTAACAGCGGTCGATGGACCAAGGGTCGTCCCTCCCAGTCAGCAATGCCCTGAAGGCACCGCACCCAGCCACATCACGAACGACTGTCCCTGTGACCCAGCACTACCATGCAAGTGAATTGTGTTTTGATGGTCTATGCCCAGCCGCGCCTTTGTGTCATTTCAACTTATCCCCAAATCATGGCACTCATCAACCTGGTACCACCCAGAGCTGACTACTGTTACAGGGCTGTCGGCAGAGACAGCTTTGAATTACAAGAGGATATCAGCACCTGAACACGTACAGTTTACAAGCTCGACTTTTGCTATGCCCCCTGTGGTTGTGGCAGCAAGATTTGATATCGATGTAAACTCTGCAACTTGTAACTGTAAACATGTTTATGATGTTGATCGTTCTCTGACAACCTGCAAAGCTATTCATCTGTGCGAGTTAAGCTACATCATACCAGAAGATTACAGTCAATAAATACAAACTATTCTTGGGGAATTTTGTGTCTTCTTTTAAAACTGCAGTCATCATGTAATGCAGTTACGTATTAACAAAAAACCTGAGTCTGCCAACCTCCATAGTTATCAGTTTGCAGAGCTGTACATATATAATAAAGCGACAAGTGACTAAAAGGTTAAATTAAGTATATAACGAAGTCCTCAGAACAGTAATTTACTCATCGTTTTCGAGACCAAAAATTACCTAATAGAGGTTTATTACTCCTTATGGCAAACAACAGTTTGGACACCCTTCCCTATTCAATTGTAGCATTATTCCATATATTATTAAAAATGAAATAATAAACAATGCATTATTCTTTTAAAGTGCGATGTAAATAAGTTATGTGTGTCCTAGTAAATAAGGTAACGCGTACTTGCTGTTTCAGATGTTTTAATTTGTCAAAAATATCACAAAATATGTTTTAATTTCTCTCCTTAGTATCCCTAACTAAATTACGCCAGGGCAAGGTACACACACCTGTATATACTTGGACTCGTCCATAAAGGACACCATTACACATGTACAGGTGGATTTCTGTCACCTGATACTCATTACTAATTGCATGCCACCTCTAAGAATTAGCATTTATTTACTAGGTAAATTGTTTATTTTTACTATGCTTTACACAGAAAAAATAATTTTGAAGGGAAGTTACCCTGTAAAATGTTGTTGCAGTCATCACAAAACAATGTTTTAGTGGCCACGAAAGTTCAGTTGTGGCCACTAAGTGATTTGTGCTCCCCACAAAAATTAATTGACATGCTGAATACTACCAAAATATTTTGTGGCAAATGCACCCACATAGAGGTTTTAAATACTGTAATAATCTGGTGCTAGTTAACAAGTTCATTTTGGGCTAAGGTATACATGGGATTGGTTCTTTTAAAGTAACAGCAATAGATTTTGTATTTGCAATTAAATATTTAGCTGACGACAATAGCATTCATGCCATTATCGAAAATAATATTTCGTGAGAGCTACAAAACTGCAACTGAATAAATGTGCATGTACATTCAAGTCGGCTGCTTTGTCTTACAATATATCGTTCCAAGGTATACATGTACAGAATAATTATAAGCAGGTTATCGGCAATTCCTTGTACACACCAAGAACCTTTAGAAAAGGAATTGTACCACACCTTGTTTTAATTCTTGAGGATTTAATTCATTTAATGTAACTTCTTAACCCAGGAGGAGTACCTCTCCTTATCCTGCAGGATCGAATACACCAGAGGAGTTTAATCATATTAATTTCACTTAAGCACCATGCTTCTTTTGTCTGTATTATCCCCGATGGATATAGTGCTTAGTGTGTCGGGACCACTTTGTGTAGAACTCAGCCTCTACATATTTGTACAAGTGAGTATACCAGGCAAGTGAAAACAGTACAACTTCGCGTGTGTATCTGTTCATTTCAGGTTAAGCTGCTTAATGGCGCATAGGGAGATTGCACCTACAACCAGCCTATTCGGAGTTTTTGTGTTTTACCAGACATAATATTTACAGTTTACCCAGTGTTATTTGGCATGTGGAGAGACCTTACAGCTCCACAAAAAGTTGTATGTTAGTATTCGGAAGTGCACAATTCCCCTATGTTATGATTGCATTGGCATTATGCAAGCCACAAGTCACCGACGAATAGAAACCACCTACAATTTAGCATCATCTAGATGAGTTGCCGACACGGGGAGCATCAGACCCATAGGTGATCAACCATCACAGCTCTCAACACCTATGCAGCCCAGTAAGAAAGTACTTCAAAATATCTCTGGACTGGCAAATTTCCCCACCAGAAACGTGCATGAGGTGCTGCAAACCTGCTACATCGTCTCTTCCTCCCTTGTCCTTTTAAGCACAATTCAATTTTCTGCTTTTCCAAATTTTTCAGTAGTGCCAACAAAGTAATGGAGATGCCAGTGTTTCTTAACAACCAACCTGTGCTCTAATAGGTATCACTGTCTCTCATAACTTTGCCAACATTAACTTTATAGACAAGTACAAAATTAGCTACCACCTCACAGGCTGGTGGAACAGTTGGTAAAGTTAAAATTACTGTTCGCATCCAAGATGTTACATGCCGCATCCTTCCTCGCTTAGCCCGTTCGCCCCGCTACACCAGTGCAGCTACAACATGCCCTCTGTTGGGGACGAGTTGGCCCGAACGCGGTGGCCACTCTCCCTGATTCCAACACCATCGATGTGTGCCAGAAGTACACCCCATCTGTGTTACTTCCCAGGCACCACCGGAGTCAGGTGGCTGTCCCAATATCTTGCCCTCAAGAGAGAACTTTTGAGGGCGTGACAATTCGGGTCGACCAACACCACCATGTGAAGTCCCAAGTAGAAATACTGCTGGGAAAATTAATGTAGTTAAGGGGACACAGAAGTTCCCATATTTCAGGAACCCCTTGTGTGCCTCCTTCACTCTCACTTAGGCAGGTATAATTGAATACCATCAGTACTTCGATGTCATTATGTCAGTGGGGTGATCTCAGAACTATATAATTTGGCCTTTGGCCCACTCTCGAGAAGAGATCTCTTGCTCTGCCCGAGCTGGCGCCCATCTATATTTCCATGATATCAACAGGAAACCAACCACTGTAAGTATACCTAACCGCTTCCCCACTCCTGAGACTACAGCAGCCCATCAAGCTCCTGCACTCCTGCTTTTGTGCCCAACAACCAAAAGGAGAGTGTAATACTATGTACACCATTGTTAATAAAATGAAGCACTGTGGTTGAGCCATTGCATTGAGGGCCCAAGACCATAGGACACCCCAAGTAACACATTTTTCAACCATACATAAAACCGAAGTATGTTTAAAAACCATTATGAAAATAGGAAAGAGCATAGAGTTGTAAATCAACTAAGGTGGAATGTATCCTGCCAAACTACATTAATATACAAGAGGTTAAAACTACACTACAAAGTGAAAGATTCGAATTATCAATAGTAAATTTTAATACTTCTTAATTATTCTTTCCCTTTTCTTTGCACGAATATTACAAAGTCCTCAAGGGGAACAGAACAACAATCCATTTTACCATCTTAAAACCGAGTATTTTACAATAATATTAAAAATATGCATAGAAAAATATTCTTTCCCAAATGGACTTTTAATTATTTGCTTTCTCAATACATTTCTTGTCCCACATAGACTCTTAAAAGGTTCATTTCCACACAAAATAATAAGTTCATTTTTTTTCTTTCCTCGCAATAATCTGTTAAAAACATTTACAAAAGTCACCTAAGTGTTGAGCAAAGAGAATGTCAACGTTGAAATTCACAAAAATTATTAAAAATGGGAGACCGATGACCCATACTGTCGTTCCATCCTTAACTTTCCTTATCCATAACACTTACCGCCATTTAAAATTTTATCTTTGGCTTTGTACAACAAAAGCAAAAATTTATGTCTCCCAAACCTGGCCACCTAAGTTGTTCCATGGCCATTAACAGGTATTTTTCAGGTAAAGTTGGTTTACTTCAGTTACACAATTCATTATTCAAAAATGTAAATCCACCATTATTTTTCAAATTAAAACAGAGAAAATCTCTGGCTCATAAGTTCTGGCAGAGGCTATTTAATCTTCCCGAACAGCCCATTTCCAAAACGGAGGGCGAAACAAGACCAAGAATGAAGCTATTTGATCAGCCCAAAAATGACAGAGAACTGACAACATACAGAGTATCATTTTTGGGAAACTTAAATTATTTTTGACAAGAAAAATTCATTGTTCCTCCTCTCATATTTACTAATATATCATTTTAGAAAATTGGAAGCGATTTCTTATTATGTTGTGCAGAAAATACTTATCCTGCTCATATTATCCAAAAATATCGTGACTGTAAATTAAAAATTAGAGCATCAAAATGACGTCCCTGCAATCCTTAAGGGCTTTACATTTTTATTTAACCAGTGATCAAACTGAGTTAGCAGATCTGTTATCTGGGGAGACTTCCCTCGCACCCAAGCGTCTGACCCTAATACCAGGTTTTGGTAACGCTTAAATACAAATCTCGAGCATTTCTCACTATGGGAGAAGGTAAAATCATCTACCAATAGTGAGCATCAACTCCCGCTGGCACCATGCGGCTGGACAGTTAAACGTTGACATTGTCGCGGTCGGGAGAATGTCCAACAAAACATTTATTTGTGCAGTAATTATGCAGCTACGACCAGAAACTCGATCAACGTGGACATCCTTCTTCAGAAATGTAAGTGTTCTTACATATAAAAATGGTTTCTATAATATATTTATTTCATTTTTCACATAATTTGTTTTCACCACACGTCGCTTGATCAATAATTTTCCATGGCGGACGGATGAAGTCGTTCTTGCGTGAGGAAACGGGGCAAGGCGAGGACAACATGCAATTATTAGTGTACGTGTCTCAGCAAGAAAAAACACCTTTGACCAGAAAGGGCATGGAACTATCTAGATCCGCGGCCCACTAATCACGCACCAGAGGCACAGCCTGACGAGCTCACACAGTGTCATATGAGTTCTGTGATGTCATCCAGTGTATGCACAAGCATCACTATGTGTTCGCCACAAATGGGACGTAATGCCATACCAACATGGTGAAATACAGCACACCACTTATCCACGAGAAACCTGTGAATATTGCACCTCGCCATTGCCAGCCACACCTGTGTCAAATACTAAAGGGACAGATTCAATAAGTGCATGACGAAGGTGTGATTGAGTCAACAAATAGCTATTACAACACTACCATCACTTTATTTCCGAAGAGAGAAGGCTATTGAATATTATGTGTGAATTTTTAGCCTTTATACCTCATCGCTCAAAATTCTTCACCATCAATGATGTTTGTAACAGTCTTGGCCAAGCCAAGGTCATGACTTAATTTGATCTTTTTAGTGAATAGTAGTAAATGCTTGTGAATAAGTATGACCACCCAAATACTGCCTTCACCATACCATATGGATGCCATTTCCAATTCCGGGCCTTGCCATCCGGCCTGAAATGTTCTCCAACCACCTTCCAGTCAATGATGGTCCATCTCCTGGAGGGACACATGGATGAATTCACTATGGTGCAACTCGATGATGTTACCATATGGTCAGAGTTGTGGGAGGATTATGTGCACCATCTGTCTGTAGTTCTTGAATGGTATGCCCATCATCTGATGTGTGCTAATAAAAATGCCAACTTAGTATATCATGCATCCACTGTTTGTGACACCTGGTAGATGAGAATGGTAGCTACCCAACTCTAAAACAGCTCATTTTAAATTACACTATGTTGTATTCTTTGTTTAGGAATGAAAAAAAGTCACTCCATGTGGTTTCTAAAACCAATTTAAAAGTGTCAGTATTTGCAATTACGAGGAAATAGAAACCATTTGATAGCATCCAAGATAAAAAAAATTTCTCTTGCAGGTGCCTATTAAATAAATATATAGACAAATGCAAAACAAGTTACCGAACACGATTTTATAATTTAACATACATGGTAAACACAAACAATGAGCAATGGTAAAAAATTTAAAATAAAAAAATGTTGATAGTACATACTGTATATAGAGGCGAATGTTTTCCCCCTCAAAAATTTAACATTGTGTAATAAAGATAACATTTAGAATATATAGATATTTTCTAAATAAATTATACACTTAAAAAAAAAACTCACATTTTTAAAACAGCAAGATGCTGCCACCCTCTTGGATCTGCCATCTTGTTTCCAGTCGCCATCTTGTTTCCAGTCGCCATATTGTTTCCATCCACCATTTTGTTATTCCACTTTGTGCTCTATTATTCCATCTTGTATTTACATCCCCTATCATTCTATGTTGTTTTTTCATCCTCTATCATTCGAGCATGTTTTTTCATGCTCTCTCATTCCATTACACCTCTCTGTCATTCATCTTGTTTCTTCATGCTATGCCATTGTTTCCATCTTGTCTCTATCTTTTCTCCCCCTGTTCTCTCTCTTTCTTGTCACTTTCTTCATCCACCATCTATGTAGTTCCCTCTCCACCTGCTAGGGATGCTGGTGTGTGCCACATTCGCCCACAATCTTAGAGTCGTCTGCAGTAGTTCCTTCATCGCCTGCTAGGAGGTGTTGGTATGTGCTACTCTCGTATGCCATCTTATTTACTCTAGTTTAAGTCGTGGAGTGACAATCAGGAGCACCGCTATTTTATTTTTAACAGAGCTCAAAAAAGGCTTGTGCAGTGGTGCAGGATTGAACTGCCGGAACTTGTGGTTGCTGGTATGGTTTACACCCTAGCAAATGAGCTATCACAGCATGTGTTAGAGCAAGGGTTTAAATGAAGTATATATGACTACATGCAGGTGAGGAGACAGCTAAAATAATTTTAAAAAATGTTATACATTAAAAATGTTTACAGTGGAGGGAAAATGGGGGTCCCAGTAAAGGGCTGGGGGTTGAAGCACTGAGGCACCAGCACCATCTTGAATCTGCTATCCTGTTTTCGGCCAAGATCTTGTTTCCATCGGACATCATGTTTCTGATCGCCATTTTGTTTTCAGTTACCATCTCGTTTCCTTCTACCATTTCGTTTATCTACTTTGTTATATCATTGAGTATTGTTTTTCATGCTCTATCATTCTATATGCCTCCCTCTTTTTTCTATCTTGCCTCTCTGTCATTCCATCAGGTTTTCTCATGCTCTGTCATTTAATCTTGTATCTTTCTGTTCTCTCTCCCCTGCTCTCTCTCTCTCTCATTGCCTTCTTTGTCCACCATATACGTAGTTCCCTCGCCTAAGTCGATGAATGACACACTAAGGGCGCTGGTGTGTGCCTGCCATATTGGAGTCTTCTCCAGTAGTTCCTTCATCGCCTGCTAGGGGTGCTTGTGTGCCACTGTCGTCGGCCATTTTGTTTACAGTAGTCGTCGAGCGACAACCAGGTGCATTGTTATTTTTCGCGGAGCTGAAAAGTCCTGTGGAGGAGGGTGGGATCGACTGCCGGACCTTATGGTCACCAGCATGGTTGACATCCTAGCCAACTGAGCTTTTTTTTTTTTTTTTTGAAGTCGACTTTTTTGACTTAATTGACCGATACATTTGCTGTTGGACATAGTGTGAGTGTTGTTTGACATTTGACTGTGTGTGTATGTGTGTGTAGTTTGCTTAGTGATGAGCTCAAGTAAAATAGACAGACTCTATGACAAAATTACAGTACACATGAGTGTGCCATATGAACTGAAAATCTGCCACAGAAGAACTGAGGCCCGACCCACTGAGAGGTTGCCGAAGGGAAATTCTGTAAAACTTTTTAAGCATCAACAGGAAGGAATCAGCTGAGCAGTGTGAATTTATATGCCCTGAATGAACGGCCAATGGCCCAGGGACAGAAGAGTCACCTCTATCAACATTGACACTGCTGAGACAGTGACTGGCGCTCTGGGTAACAATGTACATATCCTAACCTCAAACTTTGCCGCAAGACAAATTTCCCTTCACACGTCCATGGTCCAGCCACATGGCGTCATGTTGGACAACTGCATTGCGGGTAGCTTCCTGCAAGTTCGCTCCCACATTGCAATTTATTGCACAGTGGCAGGTGACAGTTTGCATGTAGAGCTGAAAAACCTGTCTGTTCGTGCTTGTTGATAATGGTGAGGGCATTGGTGGACAGATGCATTGTGGGTAGCTTATTGCAAGTTCACTCACACATTGCAATTTAGTGCACTGTGGGCAGGTGAAAGTCCGCATGTCAAACTGAAAATCCGTTTCGTATGGTTGTTGCGAATGGTTGCACAATATGATAATTAGAGGTGTTAGCCACTAACTTTTCATATGCACACAGGAAAAATAAAAATAAAAATTGCATCCTTAATTTTAAAATTGTTCATTTTAAAAAATGTTAGCACGCCCTAAAAAATGCACTTACCACGAATGGTATAGTTCACCGTTCATCCCCATAATGTGCTTTAAAGAAAAAAAGACTCTACAGTGTGTTTTCGTTCAGTTGAAAATGTCTTAATAAATCTTGGATGAATTTTGTTGCACGCTGTCGTATGCAGAGACGATTTAGGTACACACACATTTATTTCTAGGTCGAAATCCTTTTCTGTGCTGTGATATCTGTGGACTGTTCTTGATATATTTTAACGACAATATTTTTTACTGTCACGTGTAAACAAAACAACTGTGCAATTTTACTCAGCGCATGCGCCATCAAAATGCTCAACTCGCTGCTTCCATAATCTCCTCATAATGTTATACATGTACACAAAATATTAACAAGTTCCTTAAACTTGTGTAAATAAAATGTCGAAATCACTGTTCTGGAATTTCACTCATGTGCATACCAGTGTTTCGGGCGTGTCCCGCACATTTGCCCAAAGGTGATTCGCAATGCATCTGCCATCGTGACAGCTGTCTCACCCCGAGTAATGACCTTGCCATCCATGCGAATGCGTGAGCACAGCGATGTGTCACGTGTTCGAGTGAGGAAGGCTGGTTTGGTTTTAATTGCGAAAAGGGGTAGGGGGTGTTGGTGTAGGTAATTAGCAGCGCCTGTGTGTCTGGTCGTCTTGTCCAGCAATGGCCGCTCCGATCCTCTCCCCTCTTAGCATGTCTCAAAATGGCTGTAATTCACCTGTAACAAAAAATTTTAATCTAAAATTCGAAATGCCAAAATTTTGTAATTTAAAAATCTGTTTTGCTAAGCATTCATTTCTACTTGTTCCCTTCCCTTAGGTTTTCGTTTATGCATGATAAATTCCTGTTGCACTGTTCCTACGATTGTTACTGATGTTGTTACCATGAACTTACACACTTCCTGTTTGCCGTGTTGTTGTGGCGTCTGATGCTACATACATACATACACTGTTCTCACTATTTGCACACTCTTAAGATATATTGCACATGCAAAACAGAAAGATTACTGATTTATAAAGTTGAGATGTTTGCACATCATTAATATTGTATGTTTTATTAAATTCCGCCATTTGTCATTGTTAATTTCAGACGTTACTGCCCACATGTATATAACACAGGTACTTATACAGCCTCCTATTGACCTTGTATTCTGGTACACATGCTAATTTAATTATATTAATTCTTGCAAAAACATTCACAGAAATTTTATGTCATGCTGACACAAAATGTCTTAATTTCCTGTTGCCCAGTGATGTAAAGTTATTTAATGTGCAAACAAAACACAGTTTATTTTGGCAGAGGCACTGATTGCAGGCATGTATTTCCTTGCACGGGTTTGTAAACAAAAACATTTATTATTCTTGCCAATAACTTACATAGATAATGTGCATTAAGAGAAACTAATACACTAACTCTTGCAAATGATTTTTTATTAATCATGTGCACTCTCAAACATGCATTACTCTTGCTAATGAAAAAAAAAAAAAACAACTAAAAATTTGAATCTTGCATAAAAATAAAATTGTGTTGTTCACTCACAGTTTTTTGTTGATGCTGAGGTTTTGAGAGGACTTTTTGCCCTATCTGGATAATTTTGCACTTTTTTTTATGTCCGTAAATTGGCTTCTCGGACGTCATGCCCCACTATTTGGGAAAGCCATTTCTGACGTGGGAGTGCTCTCAAGGATGATGGTGATGACTGACCTGCCACTTACCTTGGGCAGGGGCGAGTTGGTGTGCCTGGTGCCAGCTCATTTGGTGAGCAATTTGGGACTATAGGCCGACAGCCAGTGGGGAATCCCTGGAGTCTCTGTCGTGGTGGATGCAGTCGAGTTAGATGTCGTGCACTTACGTTCACTGAATGTAGTGCGATAGTTTGTACTATCACGAACTGTAAAGAAGAAGGCCCACTTTTACGCCATTATACAAAACACAGCAGTTATTCTGTCTAGGGGACAGAACCTGTATTGCAAAACACATACATGGCTGTGCTACTGCGGCATTCAGGACGCCATGGCCTATATTACCTGACAAGTGAATGCAATAAAAAAAGTGGGGATTATACTCATACTCTTTTATTGCAGTAGAAAGTGTACAGCAGTTACATTGTACAAACTAAATTAAACCAACTCGACACTTAGGCCTGACTATTGCCAATGCTGCTTTACGATGGGCGATTCGTTCACGACTTACACTTACGGAAAAGTTAAACGCTCTGCAAACTGACGGTCGATCCCTCGGTATGATATGTAAAAAGGTTCCTGCTACTGAATGATATTAATATACTAAATTATTAAGGGAACAAGTTGGATGTACCCAGGGAAATGTACTCCGTGTTTCCCATGCAGCTTCCTCGGCAGATGGTGAAGGCCAGACTCCAAACTACGCTCAGTTTCGCATGGGCGAAAGCTGAGGGTGCGTTCGGGAAAGTCCTCAGCACTTTATGCTCTTGTGCAATTTTTACATTAAATACCTACTTGCCATGATTACATGTCCTCTTAATTCCTAATTAACACGCTATTCATATGGTCAACATTCCGATGGATCTAAAAGATATTTTAACAACTTGTGACATGACGTCACGGGAATTTCACCACCCATGCAAATGCTTTATAAAAGAATGGCAATGTGTGCTAACAATTGCATTATTGATGCGACATAATGATAAATTCATATCCTTTATAAATGCACTTTTAAATCTTATGCCCAAGTACTAAGCTCTTGGAAGTGCTGCACTTTGTGTTCACAGGTCATTAAGCATATAAAGTAACTTCCTGTGCACACACACTTCTTGGTAGCATCCTTTCTATGTCATTCACTATGTGGTGACGTTGAAAGGAAATGTCTGCTATGTACAACTTCAATTTGTACCCTAAAAAGGATTCTGTATGAAGTCCCATTAACACACGCCAAACTGGAGGGTTGTGATGTACTGATGTACAAACAGCTTGCATGTTCCCTTCAATGGTGCTGTCGCCCAATGGTTGTGGCTTTACAGGGACACATTGCCAGACCGTGCTAACTTATTGCTCACAAGAGTTACCTCTTGTAAGATATAGGTTAGATGGCCGATTTGGAGTTATGCAATTTGGAATACTGGGAAAGTTACTCGCTGATCCCGGCAGCCTGCACCAGAATACTGTGAGTCGTCCGAAACGCTACTGACATGCACTAATGCAATATATGACTGCAGAGGCACAAATTGTCAGAGGAACATTCGTGAACATCAGGATCACGTCATTGTTCTCGGTCGACCAGGCCACATCGATGCTGAAAGGTATCTGTTTCTTTTAGCGGCTGTGCAATGTGTGCGAATGTCTGGTGGTTTGGCTGATTTCGTGCAGGGTTATTTTGGATGTACACATGTGCAGCTACCCTGCTGTTGCCTCTCATTTCCCCATACACTAAGACCATGCTAATCATTTCCGAATTGTGTTAATTGTCCATGTTCACATCTACAGAACCTTGTGAATTGTAGCAGTGACATGCTGCGAATAACGACCCGCAAGAGCAGATTGTGTGGGAAACAAAACTTCTCAGGAGAGGGGAGGGGAACCGACTGTGACATGTACCATTGTGCATCAAATTGACGGCGGGTGGTTGGAGCGAAATTGGTTAAATTAGAGGTTGGGGAGCGGTCAGGATTTTATCAGAGTTTTCTCAACAAAACCTCTGTAGTATTGCCTGGGTGCCAGACACTGCCAGTGTGCAGTGTCAGTTCTCGGTAGAGCAGACTCCTTTCCCTGGGTCGTGTGCCGACGGCCTCAGCGATGTACTTCCTTGATTACTCCAGAAGTTGAAGAAATACATGCTTTATCAACTTACGTAGTGAGGGTCTAGGGTGACTCACCCACCCATATTTAAATAAACAAAGACAAAAACATTGTTAAAGACTTGAAAACACTTTGCATAACACTAAATATTTGGCAGGGAAGGTGGGGGCCCGCACTCCTAAAGCCCATAGGCAGACCAAATGAGAACACACATTTACACATTAATTCACAGGGGTTTTTATTAACGTTCCCTCAAGAAACAGTTTACAATGATTTGCTGTGCTTTACCTGCCAACGGGGTTACACTGCGGAAACGGAACTCGGCCACAAAAGAACTTGCGTAATAATTAAGCTTCCCTAGGCGATGTTAACCATAGGGAGGGAGGAGGCGAAGACTCTTGGGCAGGTGAAGAAAGCAAATGTTCCGGTATATTAAAGTCTACTGCATGTTAACATGGCCAGTCCACAAAAATTAAGCACCACCCAAGCACGCGAAACGCGATCCCGTTGGTCCGCCTCCTCGAGAGACATAAGTATGACTAACTGGTCCCTCGAGCTGTGCCGACCGGTGTTGATGACCTGAGAGGCTGCACAGACTATTTTCTTACACACCAAAACTGTACAAAAAACATATCCATGTGACTCTGACACTTGCAATTCTTACATAAATAAATATCTTGGACAATGAAACCCTTTAAGACACACATTACACTGCATGAGATGAGATGAGGGTGAAACACATGAGAATTGTATGTTACAAACAATAACAAACCAAAATACTGGGGCCCGTAGGGCCATTTAAGTGGTATAGAGTTCCATATATTACAGTCACATAGACTGGTGTTCATGAGCATCTGGTAAATATTACCCTTTTAATTGTGCCCTGTTTTACAGGGTCTCATTTTACTATACAGGTGCGTGGGCGCACGTGGTCTTTTCTGCATTACACTTTCCTTGCACCTCACTTACGACATGATCACTTCACTTGGCCCCGCGGGCACACTAGTAACTGGTGTTTCTGTTGTGTATCCGCTGTGGTGCACAGCCCAACCAGTGCACATGAGTACCCGGTAGAGTGCTGGTTGCTGCAGTGGCTGTCGGCGACGGCAGGCAAACAGTCTTGGGGGTAGCGGATGGCGTCAAACCCATTCGTCCCTCCCACCGAAGAGTTTGCAGTGATCGACTCACTCGCAGCAGGAGCACCTCTTCTTCCCCCTGTAGAGAGGTCGTAGCACGTAAGCTTCCCAATGTGTCGGCAGCTTCACGTTGTTCTTCTGCTGCTCCTGGCGGACCTGCACCCTATGGCACGCTGTGGCGCTACTGCAGGTGGTGAATTCCTGTGGTGGTTGTTTTCGCCTCCTAGGACATTGGAGAGGTAGCAGGCTGGCCAACCCACCATTCTCACTGTCCTTGCTGCTCACAGCTGCAATTTCTTCACTGCTACACACGTCTATTTACCGGTTGCGACCTGGTAACTGCATCCTGGTAGGCCGGTTCTATCCCCCGACCTCCGTTTCCTCGTCGTATTGCATGCTGACAAGTTGTGCTACCAGGGTGGGCACCTGTTCTTCCCCTTCCCCGTCTTCCTGAGATAGTATCAGGGCTGTTTTCAGTGCTTCCATCCCAACGGTTGAGCTTGACCCTGCTGGTACTTGTTCGTCGGGTGATGCCAGACCCACTGAATCTTCTTCTGCTACGTCTTCTTGAAATGCAACACCACCTTCTGCCATCGGAACATCACCAGGGGGCTTGTCAGCGCCTACACCGTCATGGGGCTCCTGGTGGTCCTCTCCTCCTGGCAGTTGTTTCTGCCTCATGTGTCCTATATAATGTGCGGGAGCTCCTTCTCCCCGCTCTTATGCCTGCTGCCATCCCTGTCGAACATGGTGACCTCGTTCCTCGCAGCGTAGGTGTGATATTGACCTCTGGTGAACTCCGTGTTGTTCAGCACCGACGTCTCACCTGCACTAGGTGGCCTGCCTTCTACTCCAGATCCCGGACCACTTTCCGCTCCACTTACTCCCTCCTATTGATCCTGCTGAGCCAGGCCGTCATGGCCATTTTTGAGGCTCCTGACTGTCCTGTTTGGGGACGCTCTCCGCTGTCGCCAGGATGTCATACTCTGGCTGTCTTTCTACCTGTTCGTACCAAATACATTGTCTGATCTACCATCTTTATTACCTTGTGCGGTCCCGTCCATAGTTGCACAAGTCCAATGCAAAAGGTTTTCTTTTCCTCAGAATGCAGATGTGTCTTAATATTCACGACCTGGCCTGTCGTGAGTTCTGTGTGCGGTCTTTTCGTTTCTGGTAGCCATCAATTTGCATATTTTTCCTGTTGTATCCTCTGCTCACGGTACCGGAGTCTCCGCTTCTCCTCCCGTGCACCAATGGTCTCCATGTCACTACTTTCCTTCATGTGCGGGCAGTTCTGCTCACTAGGCAGCATGATGTTCCACCCCAGCAGTACTTGTGCCAGGGTTTTTCCTGTTGCAGCATTTGTCCTAGATCTCAGCGTGAAGAGGGCGGCAGGAAGGTGTTCGGCCCAGCTGGTTTGTTGCTCACCCACATGGAGTCGGAGTTGCGCCTTCAACTCCTGGTTGTGCCTCTCTGTAGGGTTCGAGCAGGATTGGTAAATCGCCATTTTTAGGTGCCGCACTCCCCAGTTCGTACATAATTCATGCCAATGTCTACCTGTAAATTAGGACCAGATTTCCATTAGGAGTTCCTTTGGGTAACCCCATCGTGCGAAAAAGTTACTTTTCATGCATTTTGCAATTTGCCCTGTCCTAGCACTACTTAGTGGGTATGCCTCAATACATCGCGAAAAACTGTCCGTGAACACTAAAATGAACCTTTTCCCTGCTACAGATTTTGGATACGGCCCCATAAGGTCTAAACACACAGTTTCGAGAGGTCTTTTTGGCTGCCTAGGCTGCTGCTGTTGATTACCATCACTTCTGCGGAATTTGAACAAATAACACTTCTGACACTTCCACACCCAATTCCGTATGCAATGCGTTAGGCCTGGCCAAAAGGAATTACTAGGACATTTTTCACAGTCTGCTCTGCTCTCAGGTGTCCTGCTGTAGTACTACTATGCTCATGCTCGAAAACTCTCTCCCAGTATGTTGCGGGTACGTACAGTCTGTAGGTTGTATTATCGCGGGGCGAGCACATCTCTACAAACCCTTCCACTACTCTCTGTCCATCTACTTGCTATCTCTCACTTCTCTCCCTCTTCTCCGTGCGAATTCGCAATTTGCCTGCGATGCTACTATGTTGTGGTACAAATCTGCCGCAAGCTATTCACATTCCACTACATTGACTCTGTTTACATTTGCTTCTGTAAATGGTTCTTCGGGGGGGGGGGGGGGTACCACCTCCTCCCACTTCACGTCATCTGTTACTGTTACTGTGGCATCTGGTGTACATGATAACGCATCTGCTAGCTCATTCACCTTGCCTTATACATGGTCAATAACATAGTCGTACGCCTGTAGTAATAGCACCCACTTCGTGAGCTTACTCCTAGCCTCCCACATGCCATTTTGCTACACTAGACAATGATTATCGGTCCAATGTGAATCTTCGGTATTCTAAATAAGGTCTGTATTTGTGAACAGTCCAAACCACACATCATATCTATGTTCTACATTTCTCAGTTTCTCACGTGTGAAGTCAATTGCCCATTTCTCTCCTGTGTCGCTGTACTGATATAGCACGGCACCAAGTCCCTCCTGGAAGGTGTTGGTATGCAGGCACAAGTGGCACACTGGGTCGTATCTCGCTAGTGCGGGGTATAATCGACATTTCTCCTTAATTTTCAGGAACACCTCTTCCTGTGTGCTACCCCACATGTACCTCTTCAGTGGTTATAGCAGGTCGGTGAGAGTTGCAGTGATAATGGCCTAATTTTCGATGTGTTCCTGCAACCAGTTGATTAGACCGAAAAATTATCTCAATTACTTCTGGGTACGTGGAGCCTGCTGACACTCGATCAGCCCCAGCTGTTCAGGGTTTGGCCTGTTTCCCTCTTCATTAACAACATGATCTAGGAATTCGAGGTTAGTTTTGCCTAAGTGACACTTATTAATGGCACAGGTTAATCCATTAATCTCAAGTCTTTCCAACACAAGCGAAAGGTGATGTAGGTGTTCTTCCCAGGTTTCAGACCATATTACTACATCGTCAAGATAGGCCAGTGTGAATTCTCCTACTAAGCCATCGAGTACTCTCACCATCAGGCTTTGGAAGGTTGCATGTGCGCATTTTAGTCCAAAAGGAATGGCACAGACTTGGTATCATTGGTCGTCCGGGGCAGTAAATGCAGTCTTTTCCCGGTCTTCTTGGCGTACCTGTATCTGCCAGTAACCACTTCTTAAATCGAGAGACGATATCACCCTGGTCTTCCCTAGTGAACTTAGTGCATCCTTAATGCTTCTGTAGGGCGGTATCGGGCTGCAGGTCACCTGATTGATGGGTCTGAAGTCAACACAAATCCTCCAGGCCCCATCCTTTTTCGGTGCCAGTGTTATCGCACAATTTTTACCGGCTCCTGGTCGGTTTAATGACTCCATCTTAAATCATTTCTGAAATCTGTTGCTTTATTATCAGTACCTGATGTGACAGGTAACTTCGCAAACTACTAAAAATGGGCTCCTCTTTTGTCAGCAGTATTGCATGCTCCACAACTGTTGGCCTATGCAATGCTTCATGTTTTGCAAAATCAATCTTTCTTTCATTTAATAAGGACTGAAAAGCAGCTTGGTGTTCAATGGGAATTTCATGTTCTAATTCTACAAATTTACATCCAGTGGCATATCATTAGGGCAAGCAAGGCAAGCAGTGCTTGCCCAGACAGTTTCCTGACAGTGTTATATTTAAAATAAATATTAAATTCTAACTTATATTTACTTTAAGGTAGCTTTCCACTCATGCGGTACACATTCTACTCGGGAAACTATACTGTACATTATAAGAAAACAACCCATTGTCTAGCAAAACCAAGATGTTTGGAAGCACCATAAGTAATGCTTTCAGCAGGCAGACTGTCGCAATTGTTTCCCAGCCGACAATGGAATGGCAGGGTAGGAAGACCGCACGGGGTGGGGTGGGGACTATGGTTGTGTCAACCTGTGTTAGAAGCTACGATAATAGTGCTTTCTTCACCGAACTGAAGCGGACATAGTCGAAGCTTGCCTAGCCACAGGGAGTTGGCGTCGCACAGTTTATAGTAACTACCATGCGTGGGGAAGTTCATGTGCACGACACAAATAGTATTTTTTTTATTGAATTTAGTTTTGGTGCTGAAAATGTTACAGATATTCGTGCGCGATAGACATTATAAAATTATCGAGTGAGACTGAGAACTGAGTAGATAGAATGAGTGCAACAGAAACTTATGGGTGTAAGTGTGGTGTGTGTGGATTACGAGTGAAACGTTTTTCCAGCAGTGCTTTCACTTTTCAAGAAAGATGTGACATCGTAAAAGAGGGTAAGTCGACACCTGAACTTTCGATCACAAACGCAATAAAGGTAATTTTGTACGTCATTCCAATGAAACGTTTTATCTGAAACATTCATGGTTATAGGCTGTTCACAGTAAAGTGAGCACTTTTTAAGCCCATCCCAACAGGCTTTAACCACTAATAAATATTTCTTATTGTAGAATCAGGCATTACATTTTGAGGGTGGTGAAATGTATACATTGTGTTTATTCGTCAAATTGCATTATCAAAAAGCAGCAGGAAGATGGAAATAGGATAAAAGGAAAAATTAAGAATAGCCTCAAAAAGTGCTCACTTTACAGTGAACAACCTATAGCTAGATGTAACACCCTAAACTAACTGTTTTGCTGGCCATGTTTATTGTTTTCAAAGGATGTTAATGTGTGGACTGCAACTGGGTATTGTGACCTTAACAATCTGTGAAATGCTGTTAAAAAACAAGTGCATTCTGAAGTACACATAAATTCGTTTTCGTCTCTTAAAGAATTTGGTAAAAATAAAGTTGATTTTTGTCTAGATAGATCGAAATTGCTTTCCATCTTTACGCAAATGAATAATAATTTTCCCTGTCTACACTGCTGTACAAACAAAATTGCTCCGTATGTAAATATCTCACTGTCGACAGGTAATAAAATAATATCGATTTTGAGTGGACAAGGTTCCAGGTTTGATGAAGGTACCAATGTAATATTTTTCACTCAAGCAAATTCTATGTTAATAAAAATTAATATTTTTACAAAAAGTGTATTTTATATTTAGGTACGAAAAAATGTTTGAATGGAACCATTTTGCTCCTTGAAATCCAGATTTTCCCGGAGGAGGACCCCCGGCCACCATCCCTCTTTATTGGGGAGATCAAAGCCACTACTGCACTCTGCACACAGTAGCTTGCCCATGAAATTATAGCACATGTCATCACTGTTTACATCTGGTGTTTGTGCATTGTTATGGTGATATTCATTGAATACAGTATGTCTCTCCTTAGCTCTTGAGTGAATGTGACACTTGCTGTCTCCGCTGTCGTGTTCTGTTCCGATAACCAAGGTAAGCCCAAAATTATGCCTTCTGTTATTTCATCAGTTATTATGGATGAGGTGATTATTTCGAGATCTCTGATTGTAATTGTTACTGTTGCTTGACCAACTTCTGAGTTCGTGCATTGACCGTTGGCAAGACGAATTACATGTCTGGTTGAGGTTACATCTTTACTGTTTACGAAATATGACTGACAACGTTATGAGATGCAATGGTGTCAACAAGAGCATAACACAGTATACCATTGGCATGTACAACAACTCTGATAAACTTGGTACAATACCCACTGCCCTGAGTTATTAGCTGTTGAGGTGTTACTGTGAGAGTATATTCCTTGAGAGGGGTAAAATTCACAGCTGCTAACTTTACCCCTACAACCCATTTCCCTGCTGGGCTTCGCTGCTAGCTGGTGTTCGGTGGTTGTTGCTGTTATTGCTGTTATTGTTTCTCCCTCGATGTGGGTTCCTCGGGCAGTCAGTGTGCCAGTGGAACTGTTGACACAGGCAATACCGATACGGCATCGGAGGTGGTTGTGTGGAGTGCCACCAAACAAACCGGTTCAAATCGCAGTACGCGTTCGTGTTTTGCACATTTCTGCCACTCTGTGCATGGTTTTGTAAACTGTTCACGTTGTTTACCCTGGGCTGCTCCGGCCTCCTGAGTTCTTGCCAAGGTTTTCACCAAAATCACGCTGTCCTTGGCGCATCCATGCGCCTCCTGGTTCACATCACCGTACACACTTGTTACGCTCGAGAATTAATGCAGCTTGCATGAACTCAGTTAGACCAATGTCAATAGGGTGACAAGTGCTGGACGGTATTACTGTAGTGCGGTCTCCACAATCACAGTATTTCACGTTCTATCAGGCTTGGGCGGAACCTCTGCACCAGGTGTGTCTTGCAGTTTATAAACACAGTCAGCGTCACACCCTCTTGTTTTTCTTGCAGAGTCAGTTTACTCTGAGTCTGTATGGAAGTGAAAGTTCCTCCGGAGTGACATTGGAATGCATGCAGGAACTCTCTCCAGGTGAGCCCGTAATGGTTTGTCGATTTACACCACTGTCTTGCTTCCCCTTCCAGTTGTTTTCCAATGCATCCTGGCCACTCATCCTCCGAGACATCATACCGTTGCAAATGCATGGTACAGTCCTGGACAAAAGCTGGCAGGTCTTCATTCAACTGTCCCGAGAAGGTCGGGAGTGTTTGGAATCTGGCAGGCATTGGAATAAATGGCGAATCAGTCCTGTTGTTTACACTGGGTGTGGCTGATATTACACTGCTGACTGTTGGTTGTATGTTCGGAAATGGTGTTGACATAGGGAACAGATTCGGTACGCTATGTAAGACGGTGGGAAAATTTGTTGTAAACATGGGTGTGGGATAGTAAGTTTGCATTTGTGGAACACAAGGTACTATTGGTATCGGTGGCAGGGAGGTGAAAGGGAGGCTAGTTGCGGACATTGGCTGTGATTCTGGTGGAGTCATCATGGGTGGTACCGTGGGCGTATTCTGGATGTCGGATACGGCAACAGCGTATCCTTCTCCTTGGCAAAACAGTCACCACACGTACCCTTTTAATTCCCTGTCATCCTCGGTTCTTCCTCGGTTCTGCACTGATCAAGTATCCTATGGCTGCATTTATATCAGTGAAGTAATTTTCCATCCGAATTCCCAGTGCGCCTTGTACGGTCGCATGTATTTATCCGTTGTAACTCACCGAAGAACAATTCCTAATTGCAAGTCACATTTTTGGGTGGCATTGGTTGTGTATGACATTGTTTACATGAAAACACTAGTCCACTAATGGCATTAAGTTCGTTCCCATCAAGGCACTCTGCATGGTAATGGTTGTTGCACTGCTTATATTTCAAAAGTAGGGTGTGCCGACCTGGGCAAAGTAGGTCGTAACACCAATATGCTGCTTGATCGTCCGAAACATGAATGTTAAATTTTGGTTCCAAATGTCCTAACTTCGTTCTTTACAATGTCACTTTCGTGGTTGTGACAGACGCGGTTGCTTGTTTGGCTGGTCTTATGTTCGCATTTGCAGTAGGTTGTGCCTCGCTCGTATATTGCGATTACGTCTTGTGGTAATGCACAGACAATGCTGACACAGTAACGCTTCTGCATCACTCAGTACCCAGCCAGCAATATTAGTAAACAAGTCCACATGGTCGCGGTAGTATAGATGCAGAATCACTCGTGTGGAAGCGTGGTCAGGAGCAGGCGATGCTCAGCATGGCATGGGTGACATCACGGTGCGGAAGACCTGCATGGTGTGGTGTGAGGCAGGGGTCAACGCTCGGCCTGTCGCACAGCTTATCAGCGGCGCGATGAGCAGGAAGCATGAGCAGGAGACGATTTTTCTTTTTTGCCTTCCCATTGTCCTTCTCCTCCTCGTCCTCCTTTGTAACATGTGGTGATGGTGGAGGGGATGGTTATGCAGCCCCATTATTTTGCTCTGTGCTGGGTTGTGTGGCTGACTGAAGAAACAGTGCAACAAGATGGCAGCTATCTGCTGTCCTTCTTCATCCTCCCTTGTGGTGACCAGCACAATGGTGGCATCTCTATAGCTTTGGCACACTTTCTTGACCTGACCACGTGCATTGACGTTCTATCATCCTGGGGTGTCGAGGCAGTCTCCTACAGCTCCAGTTGTGTGTTGATGATCTTCTCTATGCCTCCTTGGTGTTGTTGTAGGCCAGGGAAAGCAGGAATTTCCAGATGTTGAATTTGGAAGTTTGCAAAATTTTCGTGGAAAATTTGGAATATATTGCAATTTGGTTTGAAGTTAGGAAAAGTTGATGGAAAGACGATAGCCCTGTGTTGGGCGACATTTGACAGCAGGTGGTTGGAGCAAAAGGGGGTTAAATTAGAGGTCGAGAAGCTGTCAGGACCTGGGCGCCAGACACTGCCAGTGTGCAGTGTCAATTCTCGGTAGAGCAGACTCCTTTCCCTGGGTCGTGTGCCGACAGCCACTGCGACGTCCTTCCTTGGTTGCTCCAGAAGTTGAAAAAATATAATACTTTACCAACTTACACAGTGAGGTCTCAGGGCGACTCACACACCCATATTTAGGTAAACAAAGATATAAAAATACTGTAAAAGACTTTAAAACACTTTGCATTAAACTCTGAATATTTGGCAGGAAAGGTGGAGGCCCGTGCCCCTAAAGCCCGCAGGCAACCCGAATGAGAATGCACATCTACATGTTAATTCACAGGGGTTTTATTAACGTTCTGTCAAGAAACAGTTTACATTGATTTGTCGTGCTTTAACTGTCGGTAGGGATACACTGCGAAAATGGCACTCGCCCACAAAAGTACTTAAAGAATAATTAAGCCTCCCTAGGCGATGCTAACTATAGGGAGGGAGGAGGCGAAGACTCTTGGGCAGCTGAAGAATGCAAATGTTCCGCTATATCAAAGCATATTTCATGTTAACATGATCAATCCACAAAGATGAAGCACCACCCAAGTGTGCGTAAAGTGACCTCTATGGTCCGGTCATCCACCTCCCCGAGACACATACGTATGACTAACTGGTCCCTCACGGCATGCAGACAGATGTTGGCAAGCCGGGAGGCCGTGCTGACTATTTTCTTACGCACCAAAACTGTGCAAAAACATATCCATGTGACTCTAACACTTGCAATTCTTACACAAATAAATATCTTGCAGATTGCAATCCTCTAAGACACATATTACACTGCTTGAGTTGAGATTGGGTGAAACATGTGAAAATAGTACATTACAAACAATAAAAAACAAAAACACTGGGGTCCGCAGGGGTATTTAAGTGGAGTAGGGTTCCATATATTACAGCAGTATGGACTGGCATTCATGAGCTTTCAATTACATTCCGTTTTACAGGGTCACATTTTAATATAGATGCGCACGTGGTATTCTTTGCACTATACTTTCCTTGCACCTCACTCACAACACGAGCGCTCCACTTGGCTCCGCTGCCACACTCATAACTGGCATTTCTCTGGTGTATCCGCTGTGGTGCACTTCCCAACCGATGCGCACGAGCATCCGGTAAAGTGCTGGTTGTTGCAGCAGCTGCCTGCAAAGGCAGGCAAATGGGCTTGGGGGAAGTGGATAGCATCAATACCAACAACATGTATGTGAACCTGGTGAAGTGCGTGTGGATGATGGGGGATATCGTAAGTATCATAAAATGCCCCCTTGTGGCAACTCCCAAGGGCCCACCATTACCATGTAAAGTGCGAACGAAGGGTACAATGTTAACAAGACAATGACCTGGTTAATAGTACTACTCTAGGCTGCAACACATGTTGGTGGTGGTATGATTCACGATGCTACACATCACAGCCGGCTTCACCTTTAAGGTGGATTTATAATTGACTTAACAGAATATGTTCGTAGTGTGGTTAAGATATGATTCAATGTATTCAAGGGTATTAGTTTATGACTTTTATTTGTTGGTCTTGAGGGGTCGTGTGCATTCTTGGAATGACTTAAGAGATTGTTATATTTTATGTATCTATAAGTTAACATGAAGTAACCAATAAGAGCACAACGGCAATTGTTGTTACCGGGAAACTGTATTTACCACTTATACTTAGGTTATGTCGTATTGTGAAATTGTATAAACGTAATTATTTTAATCAAGATACTGTATCCTTTTAATTTAAAGAATAGTTCTTGGTCATGTTATTTTTCTTGGAAGAGGCTACTGATTTCGCTTTAATTAACCTTTTCATATTTAGTGATGTAAGTGCCTAATGTTTGCATCGGTTTCCCCTTTTATAAGATTTCGCGATTTTTTAAAATAGATTACACAAGCAGTAACCACAGATAATTAAAAATATGTCAACTGTCCTTTTTACAGGTTGTTTTGGTTGCTTATATCTCCTACGAATTCGATTGGCTAGACTCAATAGTTGTTAATTCAATCTTAAACTTCAAATCTTGGTATTGTTAATGTTCCGTGAGCTTATAGAGTCATCAAGTACAATTTTTAATTCTCCATTCTTTAACCGTAAGCCCACCTTTAGTTTAAAGGCAATACCAAAATATTTACAAGTATGGCACATGTACATTAGCCAATAGTAAACCGTTCTGATTGTTTACAAAATATTTTAAAAATTCTACATTTTTATGCCTGATAATTTGACAAATAATGTGAGCACGGGTATAATATCTTACTAGATAATATTAAGAACTGTTTGAAACTTTTCAGCGTACCAGGGACTTTACAGTGGGAGGGATAAATATATTTTCAATTGTAGCCAACTTTCCACTCATAAACTCGTTTTGTTTTGACGGTTTCTGTCTAGGATGACTACTATGTCAGCTTACGTTGGTGTCTGCTGTCATTTAAGGTTTGTTTCATCCAAGGAAAAATTAAGACAATGTTCGGTCGGTTTTGTGATAACTGTTTTTGATGCTGTTTTATGTGAATTGTAAACTTTTTTTCGAATTATGGTACGTATAACAAAATGAGCAGTATTGATTTTTGAGGGTAGGAATAAGTTTATTAAGTGTCATTGAAGTTAGCATTTGTTTTGTTGTTTTATAAACAAATATAGTAGAAGGACAATATTAGGAAGTAGCCGAAAAATCCGCGAAACACGGATGCCAGCGTTTTAAGTGGTCTGCGCTGTTCGTACAAAAATAAGCTGTGCACCGAATGGGTAGTTTTGAGTATTTTGGATGCGTTTTAATTCATATTTTATCGCCTGACTGGTTATTTACTATGGCAGGAAAGATTTGTGTAGTCTTTGGCTGCAATAATTACAACGTTGCGAACTACAGCAAGTCCTTTTTAAGATTTACGAAGGATGCAAGTCGGTAAGTCGTCGAGCTGTAGTGGATAACATTTTCCATTCGTGTGTTTATTGCAAATTTCATTCACACTTAACCTTAATTTACTTAAAAAACTGTTGTTTCCTAGGTGCAAGCACTGGGCGTAGAAATGTAAGAGCAGACGGATGCAATGAAGAAAAAAGGGACCGGTGGTTTATACCTACACGAGAATTGTGTGTTCCAACCTTGTCAGAAACGAAGATTTTCGCAAACACAAATTTGCTTTCACAAGACCAAGAACAAAGTCACTTGAGTGTCATAGCTGCTATTTCTAATCTTGTACACTGAAGGGCCTTGCGAAGTTTGATAGCTCTTAACCTGAAAAGTGTAGGTTTGTTTTTATTGGAGCGACACCTTCGATAAATATAAGTAAACAATGTTTACAAATTATTAAACTAGCTGAAGTCTCTTGTTAAAGTGTGTGTTTAGTCCAGCAAGTTGAGCTAGGGATATAATTGATTAATTGTATCAAAATAGTGTTTTCATATTTGTGTCGGTGATTGCTCGTACAATGTTTACATATTAACCAAACATTATGCACCAAGCCAGAGTCCCAGTGTCAGTAGGTTAATAAATACCCAAAACAATGATTCAAGGTGTGCCGGTAATTTATTTTAGGTGGTAACGCATCAGTGAAACTGGGAGTTTCCCCGTAAATGATTGTCATGTATAGCCTATTTGCATTGAGAAATAATGTATGTGTGTTTTGTAATTTAACATATTTCTGTTCTATTTGTAATATTGTGTCATGATAATATGTTTAATTGCAAAAGGATTGAACTGAATATTTGGCACCGTACCTAAATTGCCAATACAGTTTAGGAATACGATAGGGGGGAGGGCCATGAACTAGAGGGAAATTGAGGGGTAAAAGTTTATAATGAAAATTTACATATTTTGTATTTTTTTTACAACACAATTTCCCTTATCTTCATAGCCATCCCTACTATCTTTTTGGGGTTTCTATTGGTCAAATGTTGATGCCCCTAGTAAATTCGTGTTCTGTGTAATTAGTAGAGTGGAACTATACAATTTTCTGAGATTTTTTTTTTAAGAGCCCCAGTTTTTTAAAAATTACACAGTTTTCAGCATATTTATTTTGTTTATGTACATGTCTGTATTGTTTATATACTTTTCCAATTTATTTTCATACTTTGTAATGTAATTGTTTACATTTGGGAAACTACGCATTTGAATATTAATTTGTATGTTATGTGGGTTATGTTTGCACCAACTACCAAATATTTTCAATGATTTCTTAAAGAAACAACGGAATGAGAAGTGTAATAGTTTGGTTTCTAGGTAGTCGCCTACCCTTTACAAATACCCTAAGGTCTACATACCAGTACTGTTTTCCTGTGCAAATATTTTAATTTCTCTACATACTGAGTTTGCGAGTCATTTTAATTTGAATGAGTGGAGAGTTGTTGAGTACAGCTTTCGGTGGCGAGAATAATTCTTCTCCAGCCAGTGCATCGAAGTTCATTCTGTGTGCTAAACAGGATGTACTGACACCAGACACTTTAATTGCAGCAGTGGGTATGTCATCAGGTTGTCTACAGTTGGCAAGACTGTATATATTGTAGTGTGTGAACCAGCTGTCGAGTGAGGGTTACCGTCAAAACTAATCAAAAGTAGTAGCAACATTCCCTCCTCCTCACCATACTCATATTTGTTTACACAACTGTGTACAAAACTTTCAAACTATAATATTTCACTCCTGAGTGTCATCGTTACATTTCAGTGATATTCGTTATAAATTTTTTACAAATAAATTAAGGATTTTTTTAAATTTCAGTTCCTCTTATTTACTCCCTGAAGTATTCAGTATTTTAACTTTGTGCATACACCGATAGTATTAACTTAAATGAGGTGTTTTTCAGTGAATTATTTTTCCACATTCTGCAATGCAGGTAAGTCACTGATAGTGATATGCACACATTTCATTTCACCTGCTAGCCTATTTACTCAGTATTGGAGAAAGTACTTGCAAATTGCATTACAATAACAAGTGCCATGAATTTGAACAGAAAGTATGTTAAAATCATGACCAAGGTAAGTTATTTGAAGTTCAGCTGCTTTTAAATTCTGCAACATATTTTCCAGTCTTCTCACCATGAAGCATATAAACATCTGTGGTAATACAAACAGCAAGTACTCGCGTTGGTTATTGGAAGTAACTTGTTCATGATGATCTTATGTTATAAAAATTTGGAAACAAGCTTTGTTATTGAAAGTGAATTACAAAATTAAATGTGCCTAATGCATGCAAATCTTGAGATGTGAAGTAAATTAGCTGAATGGCTTGAAACATATGTTAGTATGTACTATCAAATATTTTGATTAATTGTATTTTCATCTTAGCGCCAGCTGTACTGCATAAATTTCATTAGTAAATTGTGGGAAATTATTGATTAAAATGTTTAAAGATTGCCATCTAGTTATGTTCTGAAATACTCTCCTTAATACAGTAGACCTTATTTATAATTTGTGTAGTATTTAAATTATACGTCTCATCTATAATCTTCCAAATGTCACTCAAGTGGCATGATATCAGAGGTGATGGTACATTTTCATATTTGGTATGGGCGTACCATTGTGTTGTAGAAAGCTGTAACATTTTGCAGTCAATGTTGCTGCTTCCTCCATGGATTATCAACACTAGCCAAGAAAATGGATGCCAAATGTGTTCCAATGCATGTATGTACTATGATCGCACCATGTAAGGTGGTCAAAGTAATGATCAAACTTAGTAGTTCTACGAAATTTAATGGAGGTACTCTCCATAGGTACTGACATAGTATTCTAAGAGGCAACGTGACCTGAATTAGTCAAGAAAATAATGACACATTTGATATTTTACTATGGAATGATACTTACTAAAATCCTAAATTACCAAATCGCAACCATTTCTGAACAAGTGACTTAATAGCATCTCAACCGAACACTACTACATATTATTAAAATACTATTGTACTAAATGGTAACTTTGAACACAGTCTCACTATATGTGGTATGTTTGGGCGTGTCTGTTTCTTTTCACATAAATACGTACAAATAAAACATTTTACAAGGAGTGAGGTGAGCAGTTTACCATAATTTATAGAAACCTGCTAAATGATGAAGTGATCAATTAGTGTCTATGAAACCAGCATTTGGAAATGAGCGGGAGGAGGAGGGATTACTCTTGCCCCTTCTTCACTTAACTGTGCCTTTAGTACGGTTACAAAGTTGACAGTATGCCCATTTCAATTAAAATTTATCCCAATCCCAAGTTTCTCTGTACTACAAAGATACTTTGTTGTGTTGATGAACAGGCAATAGATATTGCCAAACTACAGAATAGTCCTTGGTGTATCATTTTGGGTTACAGCCCCCCAAAATTTCAAAACTGGTTCAATCAGATTATGAAGAAGTGACAGAGGTTTCAAATGTTTGTTACTTATGGTTAAAGCATGGCTGCCAGTGGGTTACCCATAGCTGCCTTACTAACTGTAGTAGACCTATTTTAAATTAATCTTTCGTTAATAAAACACAGATAAGTTGTGGAGATTTTTCTGTCCAAAAAATTTTTTTGTTATGTTCATTCTGGATTTTTTTTTGCAGAAAGATAAGCTTGGTGACTGCTCCATTCTCAAGAATTTATTTAATAAATGTAGTCGGTTACGTATCTGACAAAAGAAATACTGTTTAGCATTTCATTCTGATACTTATAAATGATTAACATTTGTCCTTTGTATCTTGCAACATCTAAGTCTGTGCCCAGTAACATGATTCTGTTACAGCTGATTGTCCTTGTTTCAAGTAATTTTTAACGTACAGCATAGTAATATGAATAAGCAACTATTATATTAAATTTGGCAAAACAACACTTTTTAATACTACCTGACAACTGCACTTAAATCGTGCATGCCGAACCATGTAAATTTAAATTTCCCGGGTATTTGTCAGCACAAGCCGCTAGGAGCGCTGTTGTAGCATGTCTCACATGTCTCACATGTTGACAATGTTAAAACGCCTCAGTTTCCTATATTGTCCTTCTACCATATTTTTTATAAAGGCCAGTTTACACCTGTGATAACATTGCTATTTACACGTGTTTATAACAATGTTACTAAGAAATTTTAAAATGCTTGAAAATTGTTGGTAACATAATGTTTTCAACATTGTTGCCAACATTCTGTTAATAACATTGTTACTATTTACAAAGAAATGTTAATAACATTTGTTTTAGACTTTTGTGGAAAACATATGCTATCAACAATAGTTATGTGTTTTATAACATGTTAGTAATTTTTCCACCAACACTGTTGTTAACATTATTTTCCCCACCCATTCTGGGGCGGTCTACATTAAAAGATGTTGATAACAAATATTACTAGCAATGTTATTAGCAGGTAAACATCACATCGCGTTTCCACCGACTCTGTGTTTGTTATGGTTGAGTGGAAATATTATTGAAAATACACGTTTTGGTAGCCTATTGTAATGGATTGGTGCAAAGAAAAAACGTGTAGACTTATAGAAGAGTTTAGGTCGAGGGAATGTTTGTGGAACCATCAGTTAAAAGAATATAAAGACAGATAAACAAAAGTGATGCATGGAAACAACTTTCAAAAATGTTTGGTTGTGAGCAGCAATTCCTACTTCCTCCTCAGAAGCCATAATTTCATTTTTCTTCCCCCACCCCCTTCTCCTTTGTTATTCAAGTAGTTATTAACATTACTATATTTTCAACATTGTTCCTAACGTTGTTATTAACTTAATTTCTTGCCTTGGTAACTTTGTTAAAGGCTGTTCACGATAGTGAGCACTTAAGAAACAAACCTTAGAAAAAAGTCACTGCCCCTGCATTCATATATTTTAATGGGTGCACTGAGTGACATCGCCCAGTAAAGTTGGTAATGATGGATGGAAAGTAGTTCCATATCCTAACGTCTAATAAAAAGTGTTAGGTAACCATTTATGAAAATTTAAAATTATTACTTTCGCTTTCTGTTTTTTTAATGCATCAAAGTGTAAACATTATCTCATTTGTAAAGTATTTACTTTCTTAATAATTTCAGTGTTTCATTTTACCGATGCATGAATAAAGTGGCGAGGCCCCTGGCAATGTTAATTTTACATAAGGCTGGGGAATACACAACTTGTATACAAGTAGATCTTAAGCAGGGCTTTCAAAAGTGCTCATTTTACCTTGAACAACCTTTAGCAACACCTGTGTTATTCACAATGTTTATAACAAATTTGTTGTCAACATTGCTAGGAATCATGTAGCCTATACACAATTTGTTGGTAACAATTTTGTCATCAACATTTTTTTTATTAACATTGTTTCCGTTATATTTTTGATGTAAACTGACCTTAATACAGGGTAAAATTTTAGAATAGGGGCTTTTTGGGGAAAAAAAAAAACAAAACAAATATTATGGAAAGTGGTATGATTCTACTTTACTAATTACACAGAACACGGATTTACTAGGGGCATCAACATTTGACCAATAGAAACCCCAAACACGACAGTGAGGAGGGCTATGAAGATCAGAGAAATTGTGGGGTTGAACGAAAAAAAAAAAAAAAGTACTTTTTCATGATGAAATTATGCCCTGCGATTTCCCTCCACTTCATAGTCACCCTCAATATCGTATTTGTAACTTTTATTGGTACTATTGTCAATCTAGATAATATAAGTTGGATCTTTTTCCAATCATGCACATTTTTGTGATAAAATATTAAAATTATTTGACAAAAAAATGTTAAATTACAAAATGACTTAACCATATAAAACCTAAATTCACAATATTGCCAATGCACGCACACATTACATTTAAGTGAAAATTCATTTCTGGGGAAACACCAAGTTTCACTGATGCGTGACCACTTCACGGTCATCACCTACAAAAAACAGCTGGCCTGTCTTGAATTACTGTTTTGGGGATTTACTCCTCTGCTGATGCTGGCAATCTGGCTCGATGCATAATGTTTTGCTACGTGTGTACTGTATTTTTAAGTGCGAGGGGGCTATGCTTGAATTTCAGACCTAATCACAGTAACATTTGCGTGTGTGTGTGCGTGTGTTTATTGATAATATTTTGAATTTTGGTGTTGTTTGGTTAGGTTGTTGTGCATTTTAACATATTTTCGGGATAATTGTGATATGATCGTAATATTTTTTCACGAAAACACAAATAATTGCAAAAAGATCTTATTGAACAATACATAATTTGACAATATTACCAATACAAGTACAATTGTCACATTCTCCCTGCTTCTTTTTGACTCTTTGGATGAGTTTTATGAAAGCGTAAAATTTTGTGTAGACCTATGGTGTTGCATTTTTGTGTCTAACCAAGGATGTTTTCGGCAGGATCATCTAAGAGGAAGGCCTGGATACAGTACCTTAGTAAAGAGGGTCTCCAAAATATGATGCCAGACGCTGGGGTAGAATATGCGGCCGATGATAGTCTGGACTTGCGGCAGCATTCCCAAGGCTTGGTGCGTGGATAGGAGTGTGAATTCGTTCCGATTTAAAAAATCCGTAGTCATTTGTAAAGTAGGATACCCATAGTTACTGTAGTATCGTTGTCAAAAGTTGTTGCATTTCTGGCAGAAAAAGGCAGAAAAGTAGACTTTGGTCTCCATGTGATGTATTTGCAATAGCGTTAATGAAAGTGCCAGAAATATTGCAAAAAACAATTGGTTGGAATGTCAGGATGTAAATTCTGATGGGGAAAAGAGTAAGTGAAGTGTAGGTGTGGGAATGGAAAATGAAAGGCGGTATGATTATGCGTTAATCAATAATGAGTTTTTTTTATGCGGAAGTCAAGGTCACCTCTTGTACCATTGTCCCATAAAGAAAAAAAACTCGCAGGTGTAGAAACATGTTTAGTGCAAGAGTGGAACAAGGATTGATGTTTGTGACAGTTTTAATCAGAAATACTTTTCATTTGCATACTGCTGATAGTTCCATCAGTACGTGGCTGTACGTGGTCAAAAGGAGGACGGTATATTTGTACCTGTTGTGTATGCTAGCAGATCTTTAACAGCCGTGAAAAGGAAGTTCACCATTTATGAAGAGGAATGTATTGCATGTGTATGGGGAATGGAACTGTGTGAATAATATTTAGAGCTGGCTTCTTTTGAGCCGTATACTGATAACCAAGCTCTGAGTTGGCTGCTCGCATTGTAAAAACCCATGGGTCGTCTAGCCAGGTGGTTGGTTACATTGTCATAATTTTGGTATAGTATAAATCATCATGTATGTGGACTCGAAAATGCAATAGCCGACATGTTATCATGCACGTTTTGCGAGCAGTTTATGCCAGTATAGGAAAATGGGACTCTTTCTATGGTAGAGTGTGTAAAGAAGGATTATCCTTTAAATTTAGGTGTTTTACAACATTTTCTCAAGGTGTTTGTACATTTGAAGGATTATCAACACAATAATGCAGAATGTGCAAAAATCTTAGCAGATATTACGGATGGTAAATCAAAGTGTGACTTATGTCAGGGATTTGTTGGTGAGCGGACCAAAATGGGGAAAAACCTGTGTGTTAGCACCAAACAACCTACGCCCTGTGATATTTAAACATTTCCACAAGTCTTATTTAGGAGGTCACATTGGCAGAGAAAAAAATTCACAACTTGTGTATTGGAGTATTTTACATGGCCTAACGTGCAGAAAGATTTAGAGGAATGGCTCAGGACTTGCGAATCATGTCAGAGAGCTAAGCCTATCAATACCTCGTTGCAAGAGAACTATTTAGTTTCTGTGGTGGAATATCCATGGGAGGTATTTTACTTGAATATTGGGGGACCATTGCCGCGAAGTACATCTTGTTGTTTGTACGTGCTGGTAGGTGGAGAAAGTTTCAGCAAGTTTTTTTTCTTCCCGTTACATAGTATAAAAGCCATTGAAATATGTAAGGTGATAAGTCAACGTTTGTTTACCTTTTTTTGGGTCTCCGTATTATGTGGTTGCGGATAATGCTACCTAGTTTACCTGTGCAGAGTTCCGTGACTTTAGGTTTCAGTGGGGGTTAAGTTGAAAAAGTTTCACCATACCATCCACATGCTAATCTACTAGAAAGTTACAATATGAATATAAATAGATAGCTTTACTGTGTTTCAATTCTGATACTCAGTGTAAAAAGGATTAAGTCTTGTATAATTTGCAGTTGTGTAATAATAATGTGGTTAGTGAAGCCACTGACTTTGAACCAGTCAAAATATTACTTGGGAGAAAATTACCTTATCTGATTCTACTGATGCATGCCACACAGCTTGCCTGCGCACCCTACGGGCGTCTTTGTGCCACAAATGAGCTAGCAAGAGCTCAGGGCAAGTCACAACAGGGGCAGACTACTATTCACATGCCGATAAAATTGACTCCACGCGTTGGACAACCTCGGACATGAAAATAATTAATGTGTTTAGTTATGAATTGTACTGCCTGATTAGATTCTGACATGCGGTCACCACCCCCTTGGGTCAAGATTGTTTTACCCAACAAGCCAGTGCTCAAAGATACCGGAGAAGGAAGTTTCAACCAACACCACAGGATTGCAGCACCCATGCTGTCCTGTGATGTCACACCCGCCAAGCCTCGAGTGGAGGCTTGTCAGCAGCCTCCACTTAGGGTGATAAGGAATACGCTGCGCCGTTGATGCTCTATTATAACCAGCTCCTGTGGAGAGAGGCTATCATCCCCCGCACCCCCGGAAGAGTCCTGACGTTGAGATTCTCAACTATATATGGAGGCACGGATACGCCTCTGGCCAGAGGTTGCCGGGCTTGTCGGCCGCATAGGTCCGCGAGCTCTCTCCCTGGTCTGAGCAAGACCTACTCTCCTGCAGCTTGTGAAGGTTCAACCTTTCCAGCAGCTTGCGAAGGCTCATCCTCTCCAGCTGGTTGAAAGAGCCAGCATGTCACTCCAGAGGTAACCTCGACGTCCAAATCCCTGCACCCCTTTCCCCAGTCTTTCCTTTGACTCCACGGTAGCAGGTCGATGCGATGTTTCCCTTTTGGATACCCACCCTTCGGGACGTCGAATGCTGTAAATTGCATAGAATATCATTATCCTCAGACCAGCTTATTTTATTTGGTTCTTTTCCAGGCTCCCCTTTGTTTGAGTAATCTCATAACTAATTTAGAGATTTATTTTAGCGTGTAAAAATTCAACCGGGATTCCCCACTGTCTTCAAGCATAATAATAAATATTATGTCAAATTTATAATTTGTTGACTACTTTTCTTTTATTAATATTTCCCCATTCACTGTGTTATTTAATTAATTAACTAATTAATTAATTTAAGGTTTGTTGTGTGGATTGGAAACCCCACGAAGGACTAGTCATAGGGTGTGCGGAACCCCACAGGAGACAACTTGAAAAGGCTCGGAGTCCAAAAAGACTTCCGCCGCTCTTGGGACTCCTTTGCTCCCGCACCTATCCTCAGTGGCACCCTAACTTCTGACTGCCTATCTCACCATCGGTGCCTCAGGTATGTCTGTAGAACACACACCCCCTGGACTGTACATCTGCAGGAAGGACAGAAGGTTGATCTAATGACTAGTAGAAAAGGCGGAACCCAGAGTCGTAATCGGTGCAAAGAGCGGCTGGCTCTACGAAGGCTAGCCAACACACAAGTGGCAGTAGAAACTCAGTGTGAGGATGCTTTCCCACCGGCAAATTCAGAAACTAGCCCACGACCAATTTCACCATGCTTCCGGCTCGATCATGCGTCTGAGCTAGACGCGTACTTAGGTATTTGTTGGCCGTGGGAAGATCTAGACCGCCTAAGCTACCGCGACCCAGAGATACCCCCGCCACCTGCAATTGTAATACCTGTTAAGAGAGATGGGAGTTAGACCTCACCGAACATGTGTACGATACGTCTAGCTTCCGGGAAGGTGATCTGTGCTAGACTACCGCCTAAAAAAATTACCCCCAAACCCCACGTAACTTCCACCCCCCTTGAATTACATACCCAGCCTACAGTGCTACAACGACTAGAGGCAACCCCACCCAGGGGATCATTCATCCCCACCGCTGCCGTTGTTTAATCTAAAAGCACGACTCATACCCTGGAACTGCTGGCATCCCATATTTTGGCAACCTTTTCAGTGAGGAAGTTTGAAATCCCCGGACAGGAGGCAATCAATTTTCAACTCTCCCTTGGGTTTGATTCCCCTCCTCTCGGGAGCAATCCCTCCTCCAAGCGGCCTCTTGTGAAACTACCACGGCCCACCGGGCCAAATTATTTGAGAACACGTCACGGAAGGATCAGCTATTAAACTTAGGAGGGCAGTCAGCGCTCTAACCACTTAACTCGAGAGAGAGAGAGAAAGAAATGCACGTCAGTAAATAGTTGGGCACTGCACAAATTGTATTGCGAAAATATTACTACCAAATACGTGTCAACTCTTTGGTCTGTTGTGTCTAAAAATTTAATGCAACATCATAGAAGATTGGCAGCTCTTTATAATGTTCAGGATGTTCAATATAATGTTGGTGATTTAGTTTTGTATCATTCGCACCACAAGGTGGATTATTTTGCAGCTGTGTTAGCGCCAAGGTGGGTTGGCGCATACAAAATTGTACATTTTTTAACATCTATAACTGTTGTAATTCAAGATCCCCAGGATATTACAAATCAATTTAAAGCTCATATTTCCCTCTTAAAACCATATGTGAGTTCTAAGTAAGATAGTTTTCCTACCCTGCCCTCTAACCCTCCCCACAAATTTAAATTTTTATAGAGAGTAAAATGTGAATAGTATTGTATTTGAAATGTACTTTAGAGTGAAGAGATCTGGGCGGTTGTTAACAGTGAGGTCTTGAGACCCGATGAGGGTGATTGAAGTGAATACGGAGCTGCGGGGGAAATGGGAGATCCCCGAGAAAACCGCCGACCAACGGCATCGTCCGGCACGATTCGTGGTCTTGATCAGCGCCGTGCAACTCACCTATTTGATGGAGTGACAGACACCAGATGCGAGGCGCAGCTTGAGAGCTTGCCTCAGACTACAGCGCTGCGCTCTGGGGAGCGGCAGGCGATGTCCCCCTCCCCTCCACACTTTTTTACCACCTGACGTCACACCCAGTGAAGACGTGTTTTACTGGTGCCATAGAAGTTTAATTTAAAGACTCTGTTCCTGGAGTGTTACATCTGTGATGATGATGATGATGAAATATCTGTAGTTGAATTTCGAGACCTTACCAGAAAAGTTTTGTGTGGAAGGGTTTTTTAGTATAAATATAGGTTCCGTGTTTACGACAGGCCAGGGTTGGGTTAGCTTTGCACAGGACAAGATGTCCTGATTTGTAAAATAAGTTAAGTACTGTCCCAATTTTAAATGACACTTAGCTCTTGAGGGAGTTGTTATAATATTTTATTGCGGGGTGTAAATATTTTTAAATTAAATTTTGCTATTACTTTTAGCACAGTATTTTTGCATTTCAGGAGATTTGCAAATATTGGGCAGGGTAACACCATAATGAGTTAAGCATTTAATGGAAATGAAAAATTGTAATTATTTAAACTTAAATATTGTATAAAATGTGCATGTGTTCTTTTAATAGCGCACATAATCATATTATTGTATGCTTATATTTACATTTGTATTCATTTTTAAGAATTGGGTTACCACCATAAAAGGTTTTGGGGAGGTTATCCCCACCCCACAAGGAATAAACTGGGGAAACTAGAAGTGTTTTCACAATAATTCATTCAGGTTTCCAATGGTTGCTCCTAATCCAGTTTCCAAGTTCCTGTTCTCCTTTACCCTAGGAGTGATGAAGGGGAACTGTGCCTTGAGAGAGAGGGTGTTCTCTGAGTGCTGCTAGTTGGACCCAGGGTAGAGTCGACGTCTCGGTGCATTGGTCACAAGCTGAAATAAACTGTGACAAAATAAGCTGCTTCGTTTGTCACAGATCATTTCTCAAGCTGTGAACCTGTCATTTAGTGGTATCTTAGTCACAGGTATTTCAATGACTTCGCCACAGATATATCTGTGACAAAGTACCAGGCTGCGATTTTTCGGCCATCCCTGATCACAATATAGGGGAGGGCTATGAATACCAGGGAACTTTTTGGGTTAAAAACTATAATTAGTACAAAAATACACTACAAATAATTAATGCAAAATGAACTATATAATTTAAAGAAATGGCTACATAACTGTGAATTCACACAACAATTTGCATCAGTCTGCTTCCCGGAGTGTGAGTGACAGCGAGTGGGGAGGACCACACCAACTTACCTGTTTAATATTTCTAACCCAATTTGTGTACAAAAACATATGCAACAATTTTGGGATAAATATAGTCGGTAAATTGGTGCAGTCCTATGCACTCGCTAATGCTCATGCTTCAGGAATCAGAGTGGCACAGATTTATTTGTGAAATCACAGATCTGTGGCTATATTTTAGGTCAACATTAGGGTTGGGACATTTTTTAAAACAAAGCAATGTAATAGTCAATATTGTAAGCAACAGTGACGTGACTATGCTCACCTATCTTAATGGCACATACATTTACTTGGGGGCAGAAGGAAGTGGTGCATATGAATTCTTTCATCGGGAAACCCAAGGCAAAACCTGAATTCTGCCAGATATCGAACAATATGCGAATTGGTAATGGTCGCCGTAGCACACACTGCATGGCTGGCTTTATTCTCCCAATACAACCGCGGTTCGCTCTTCATCCATAAATTCCAATTATTCACATGGTAAAACTAGGAAATTGTTGATAGTGGATGCAACAAAACTCTTCTCACCACATACGTCACTACCTCTAATTCAGAAGCTACCTGAGAAGAAATTAATGCTAATTGTAAACTGTTGTTCATGGCGGGTTTAGCAGTTACCACAGGTTCAAGGACAGTAACATGGTGGCTTGTGTAAATGACAGGTAACTAACATTCTGTTCCTAAATTTTTTCCTTCACAAAAGTCGTAATGAGGAATCTTGAAAACACTTAATTCCATCGTGGTAATCATGCATACAGAAAATGAACACGCATTCAACCCACATCATGGCAGTTTACGTAAAGAATAAGGTAGCCTATCACTTGGGAATATTTAAAAAATGTTGTGCTCTAACCATGTAACTGCATTTAACACTTTCACATATTTGCAACTTGGCAGGCATAGTAAACTATAGCAGAATTAATTGGAAGAAACCTTTCCTTCAGATAAGCCCTTATTCTAGATAGTAATTGCCTAGTGAAATTAGCCTACAAATAAAGTATCTTGGAGACTACAAACAATATCAGACACCTACAAAAATTATTTGTTGTGACTTCTTTCCAGTGGTGTATTAATCATCTCTTTGTGATGACAGTTGACCAGATCTGACCATCCAAACAATATTAGCGCATGTCAGCAGGTGCTGGTCACTTTGTCCTGCACAGCAGGTGTCTCATATTTTTAAAACTGGTATATGCGTTTGTTGTGCATCATTGTGGTATCTATGCAGTCAAGAGAATCGTGAATGATTCCTCACAGTATATTTCAGTGTTTGCAGGGCTGTTTCACTAATTCTTACTTTTGCTGTGTATTTTAGGTTTTGTAGACTGTATTACTATGGTAATTAAGATGATAAATTTGTTTGAGTCGTATTAACCAGATCTCTTCCTTGAGGTTTTAGTAGGTGAGAATCCCTTGCAGATACTGCAGAGACCCCTAGGTGCTAGTGACGGTAATTCTTAAGAATAGGAGCTCTTCTGGGAAAAAAATCTCAGAAAGTGGTATAATTCCACTCTACTAATTACACAGAACACGAATTTACTAGGGGCCTCAACATTTGACTAATAGAAACCCCAAAAACGATAGTGGAGAGGGCTATGAAGATCAGGGAAATTCTGGGGTAAAATGAGTGAAAAATATGTACATGATGTAATGTTTATTCATGTAAATACGTAAAATTACAAAAAGACTGAACTGAACATTACCTAAATTGACAATATTACCAATACAAGCTACAAATATGATAGTGGCTATGAAGATCAGGGAAATTGTGGGGTAAAAAAATGATGCTGTCGGGTGAGACACTGAGACGATCACGATACACTTTTACGTATGGTTGATGGGCTCCAGCTGTGATTCCTACACACTACATTTTGAGACTCGGGGATTCTGTGTGTTCGTCTCACCCGTGCGTATTCCTGTGTCTTCAGACAAGGATGCGATGATTGGTGCATGTGACCCTCTTACGTCATGGCGCTGCCTCAAGCTCTCGTGTCCCCAAGTCAAAAACAAACACTGCAATACGTAATACTTAAGTTGGTCTGGGTAACTGATGTTACTGAAAGACATTCAACTTTTACACTGAGAAGGTATGTTTATTTTTGCCAAGTTACAAACGTGCCAAATGATTTAGGTTTTACGTCTCGAGGGTGTCTAGCCAGTTCCGGTGGGTGATTTCCCCATGCACGTTACTAATCTAGCGCATTCCGACTGGATGATGCTTCGCAGTGTCTGAAAACACAGTCTCTACAGAGCAAGGGGCTTACAGCCGCTAGAATGGACTGCAGGTTTGTCAAGAGACAGGACACGTGCAAATATGTTTGGAGCTAGCGCTTACTCGTCGGGACTCGTCCCCGAACCATGTGGTGTGTGGCAACGGTCATACACATAGCGGGTTGGTGCAAAGATAGTGGCGTCGTACAAAATACATAAATTAACACTTGATGAACATGGGACACTATAGGAGCAGGCATAATAAACACACAAAGGTGTGAATCCAACTTTAGATGGTGCGGATGCCACAGGATGCAACTTGCAGCGGACCACATGTGTGGGCGTCAAACGCTGTATTTCTCTGAAAATCCGGTCAATAAACATCGGCAACAAAAGGTATCTACTTTAGAAAATTTATCCCGGTGAGAAACGAACATACGAAAGCTCTTAGAGCGCCGGATGGCGGGAAATTACTCGTACCTGAATTGACTGCATGGTCAGGAACAAAATGCATCAAACACACAAATTACATGAATCCTTATTGCAAACATTACATAAACCCTGAGATAAAATTATGGTGCACACGTTGAAACAAGAATTTTCCCTCAGCGCGTTGTTGGTGCAGATATGGACTTGGTGATCTCTGACCACGTGGCTGTGGGCGATATGGTAACAAAACACATTAACATGACAAAAACCCTCAAATAATGATACAGACATATTGCACTTTGCAATTAAGCAGAAGTTACATTGAAAAGCCCTAAGCATGCGTGGATGACATCTGATACACGAGTAGCGCGGGCCGCATCATGGCCTCTCTGACACATCTCTCTCTTATCAGCACCTCAAAAAGCCTGAAAAGGCTACAAATTATTAGGTTAAGCGGATAGCATTATGCTGGGGATGTCTGGCAAAACGTACGCAAGGCAAAGGTTAACCGGTATACTAACTAAAGTGAACTATTGAAACCTACATCAGTGCAAAAAGATGAAGTGCGTACCTCGCCAACTCTCCTAGAACGACTGCCGAGAGGCAGGGGTCGCTCAGACCTACCATGGCTGCCTACGGTGTTCACACAAGCAGAAGTGCTACGCACGCTGAGAGAAAATATTATGGCAAATTGAAGTGGCACCAAAAGCATTTTAAAACAGATTTACAGACAGGAATTTAATTATGATTCTTGGTTGTCTTTTGAAGGTGTTCTTGCTTGAATACTATTCTCTCTCTTCGGTGCCGCGCGCGCTTTAAATTTCATACAAAACCCTCGAATAAAGATGTTGCACTTTACAAACATTTTTCTCCTGAAAAATAATTACATAGTACACTGAAACAACTTATATCCTGGGTTGGGACAGTCCGTAACCTATAGCGGTGTGTGGGCACGTGCTTACGTGTACCGCTAGCGGCGAGGACCATCATGGGGCTGACTGTGGCTGGCTTGTAGCTGGCGTCAAAAAATAAAAAATATGTAGGTTTTTGTGATAAAATTTTATCCCACAACTCCCCTCCAGTTCATAGCCCGCTCCACTATCATATTTCAAAATTGTATTGATAACATTGTCAATTTAACTAATGTTAAGTTTGATCTCTGCAATTAAAGTGTTTTAATTATACGATATTACAATAATATTACAAATAGCACAAAAATATGTTAAATTGCAAAACACACACACATTATTTTCCAGTGCAAATGGGCTTCACATGAAAATCATTTCTGGGGAAAGTCCAGGCTTCGCTGATGCATGACACTTTGCATCATCAACCAAAAAAAATTGCAGGCGTGCCTTGAATCACTGTTTAGGGGATTTACTCCCCTGCTAGCCCTGGGACTCTGGCTTGGTGCATAATGTTTGGCTTTGCTTGTACAGTATTTTCCCCTGCGAAGTGGCTGCGCTTGAATATCGTACATTATCACAGTAATATGTGGTAGTGTGTGTGAGAGAGTGTATTGGTGATATTGTGAATTTAGGTATTTTGGTGTTATTCCTGAAATAATCGTAATATTTTATCTGGAAACCACGTTTGAGTGCACAAAGATGTAACCTAAAAACACCTAAATTGGCAATATTACCAATACAAGTTACAAATTCGATAGTGGGAATGGCTATGAACTTAAGGTAACTTGTGGGGTACAATTTTATCCCGAAAACATACAGATTTTATACTCGTACCCCGCAATTTCCCTGATGTACATAGCCCTCGCCAATATTGCATTTGTAACTTGTATTGCTAAAAATTCTCAGTTTAGATATTGTTCAGTTAGATCTTTGTGCAAATTAACGCTTTTACATGATGAAATATTACGACTACGTACATATTTTTCACTTGTACCACGCAATTAACACAACCACACTTAGTTCTACACACTTCTTTTCACAGTGTAATGTATTTTATGTCTAAAATTTAAAATGTATTACATTACTTACCCAATCAGTAGGTCATAAATGATAAACCACGACACAAGATTTCACCACCCTCAATACACTCAAAATACCGCACAAATATTATATTTTAACTTTTGCAATAAATCTAATATCACAACAACATTCGTATTTCCGCACAATTATTTTATTTCGCATGCCAAACAGACTGAAATGCAATACAACACGCCAAAACCCCCAGCACAGTGCACCATTTACAACTTACAATCATGGTGGACAGAACCACAATGCACCTGGCGCCAACCAATGTCTCATTGGTTACAGTGTATTACAAAGTAACATGGCGTTACACATCACCTTTTTATGAGCAACGTCTCTGAACTGGGTTCTGCATCATATCTACGATATGTATATTTAGTCTACTAGTAATACCCTCTCGTGAATATAGACCAGGTAAGCCTTGAGTAATTCACCAGAATTACATAATGTACAGCCACTGCTTGAAACCTGTGTATATAACCTCAGTGCCGTGGTGCAAATGTATCCTGTAAATGAGATTTTACACATTGAAGATTCGTTTCAAATGGTTTTCTTACATGCAATACAATTATTGAACCCAATATAAATATATTCTACTTAAATAATCGTGTTTTATAGCATAAACACAGCAATCTTGATAACCCTCCTCCTCAAAACTTTTTTTAATACAGAAAACTACGTAAAGCCCCTCCAAAATTCCTAGTAATTATGATTACTAATAATCATATCTAATATATTCAGGAATTTCTTCCCCGATTTTCGAAAAAACCCCTATTCTTAAAGAATTACTCTAGTGACGTTCATTGCTTCATTTGAGGAAAAGTGCACTGTATTGTCTAAACAGAGCCATACTTGCAAGCTATGGGCCCAGTACTTGCAGTAGGTTGACATATTGCGCCTCTTCATCAGAGCTGAATGAACGGTTAGGTGATTGGGAGCTTCTTCTGCAGCGTGTGGTCGGTGTTGCCACAATTACATGCTGGTGGACACACTGTTGAAAGTCAGCTCACCTTTATGTGCCACTCCCATCTCACGTGTCCACATTAGTACAAGTTTACAGGTTGCCTCGCAGTGATGCTGAAGAGAGATGTTCTAGGAAGGAGTATGGTATGGGCAGATACGCCAATAAAGCACTATTTGATGTATAATCTGAAAACTCAAACAGATCTTACAAGAGGATATAGGATCACAGAGATTGTGTTTACATATTTTGTAGCTGCATTTCCTGCTTGCCTTACGTTGCGCGATGCCCTGATGTAGTTCTCTGACTTCAAAAACACAATCACCTAAGCAGTATGTTGAGTTATGGGGACGGGTGCAACCAAATTAATTGTTCATGTATGTGCAATTAAATATTTTGTTGTTGAAACCAGATTATTTTATCGCAGTCCTACTTACCTTTTTTTGGTTGCCCCAAACATGTAAGATTTGGATGGTGTAACTTAAGATCCATATTGCTGAGTGTATGTAAGAGATTCTGTTATTATAAAACAAACTGGAGTGAGAGCTGAGGTTCGAACCCTCAATATCTCCATCAGAATGCTATGCCGTAGGGACCAGGACCTACCACAGTGGCTGTTAACAATGCAGCTATAGGTTGATTGGTTTTCACAGTATATCATGCATGTATGTAATTTATGGCAGATATCTTACAAGTTGTCTTACCTCCACTTTTTTTTGGGTTTTTTTGTTGAAATTGTTTCAGTGAAACTAATTGTGCCATAATTAATAAATAATAAACACTACAAAGGATTGTAGCAAAAATTTTAAACAAACTCTAGAACTGTAAATTTGAATGAAGGCAATCAAATAACACAATTGCTCTACAGTCAACAAAATAAATGCTGATACTGGATCAAGAAATTTTGTGGCCACCGTAAATTATTTAATACTTGGCATATCAGACTGTTCCAGTTAACCAAATGGGGCATTCACTCCAAACTAAATATTAATTTGTCTCTGTTGTGATATTTATAATTAGGGAAAGGAAAATTCCTCGTTTTAAACGACCTGTAGGCTGAACTTCACTGTCCTATGTAGTTTCTAGCCTTAGCCACGTGTTCATTGGTTGCTGCTCCAGTGTGTGGCCAAGAAAGATATACACATCTGTTAAAAGTTTAGCTTGTCCCAAAATAATTTTGCAAAGTTTCCAGTGTTAACAACTACTAAACCAATTAGTTGATTCGAGTATTTGTAAAACATTTTTTTGTGTTCCTACTAAATGCATGTCAATGATGTCCGAACAGCCAAATAAATGTTTAGCTCTACAAATCTTTTTATAAATGCTGTGTTTGGTTCATGATAATGAGTGCAGATGTCTGGAGCAAGAGCACATTAGTTGATTGAAAAAAATATTGTTTAGTGTAAAGTATTCTTCAAATAAATTGATTTCATATTTGAAACTATAAATCTTTCTCTAGTGTGCTGGTTCAAGGAACACACTTCCTGGAATGCAGACAGCTTCTAATCACTTTCATCTGGTATCTTAGGACATTAACTGCAGTCAAGCAGAATGTGTTGGTATGACTACTGGCTACAATGGGATAATCCTTCAGTGAAGTCAAATTGACACAGAATAACATAGTCAAAGCTCTGGCAGTGATGACTCAAACCATCTCACTTTGGGATGGTGACGTAATCCTTATTTGCTCTGTGAAATAATACTGTAAAATCACTTTAAGACCAGCTCTACTCTCAAACCCATTTAACCAATCTGCCATACAAATGTAGCTAAACTTAATAAAAATAAATACTGTCATGTGATCCACATTTGTCTCAAACATGATACAGTGGAACATAAATAATCTTATGCTGAAGGACCAGGGTAAAAATTCAAAATATCCAAAAATTAAAAATTATAAATATTAGGTACATCTAAAATCAACGTTTATCAACATTCATATATAATTAAGTCTATAAAATAAAAATCTGTATATTTGAGCAAAATTTTAAAGGAGTATTTATTTTTACGTTAAGGAGAACAGTACTCAAGAGAATATAAGCTTACAGTGATTTTACATTTTACCCTACCCTGTAAATTAATTATAATTTTGCAAAGAAGCTTGAAATATCTTATTGTTTTACAGAACCTTTCAAGCATATTTAATGACTCTAGAACAACTCCACTTTGTTGGCTTGTTCCTCAACGTACTGATGATGAGGGAATCAGCATCTCTTCAGCTTCAAGTGATTCCTCTCCACCAGATGAATCACCACTTTCCTTGTTGAAAACTTCTGCTAAAATGTCTTGATCTGAAATCTTTCCACACACTGCCTCATTTTCGTCCAAGGTGACGTATTCATTGAATGTAACACCATTACTGTTGTCCAATGCATCCAGTGGTGGGACATCTTCATCTAAGGGCTCAGCTGGCTCATTTTTCTTGATAAACACAGTGTTTCAGAAACAATTAGCTATTGTTTTGTTGGTTACTTGAGGCCACTCCGTGCGGCACATTCGTGCTGCATCGAGGACACGTATCCTTGAAGTCTGGTTTTTGTCCATGAGAAAGCCTGACGAAAGGTTTTGTACGATGAGACATCTAAAAAAATGCTCGAGATTTTAATGACACCCTGGTCCATTGACTGCACAACTAAAGTAGTGTTAGGGAGAGGGAAAAAGATAACCTTTACGTTGCCCATAAGAGGGATATAGTTATGAGCAGTTCAGTTGTCAATAAACGGAAGAATTTGTCTTTTTTTTTTGCGGTACATTTTGTTTAGTTTTAACAGCCACTCTCCAGTGTCTGCAGTCATCCAAGCTTTTTTTATTTGCTCTATACTCTACTGATTTTGTTTCGAGATTTTTAAGACATTTTGGGTTTGAAGATTTTCATATCAACAGCAAAGGTAGCTTTTCACTCACATTTATGTCAGCTCCTATCAGTAGTGTGACTTTTCCTTTACTTTTATTTTCCCCAATGCAATGTTCTCCCGTAAAAGCTAAAGTTTTGTCTGGTGTACATTTAAATAACATTGAAAATGTCTCCAGCCAGTTTTTCTTCAATTCTTTGCAAAACATTATTTTTCCAAGAATTTGCTGCATCTTGATTAACACTTGCATTTTCACCACACACAGACGTAAGAGATGCCATTTCATTCTTTAAAATCATCTAATCAACCTGTGATAGCCTTGAACTCACTTATACGCTGTTCATGGTAAAGTGAGCACTTTTCAGGCCCCTAGTTACTTTTTCCTTCCAGCCACTTTTTTTTATCCTTTAATCACCTTTTAAAATAAGTAACGTAAGTAATAAACACAGTGCCTATATTCCACTACACTCGGAAGTTAATGTCTTCGGTTAAAATAAAATATATTTATTGACTGTTATTCCAAATGAGAGGACTTTCAAAAGTGCTCAGTTTACTGTGAACAGCCTATACCTAATCTTGGCGAAAAATTTTTCAGCTTTCATGTAAACAAGGAGACCACTTAAGGGGTGTTTGTCCTGTGTTTGCCTAAACCACTTTAACACGCCCTTGTCGACATCAGGATTTTATGGTTGTCTCACTCTTTTTAGACTCATTTTCACTTGAAGCACTGCTTAAAATGTTCTCCTTATTCTTCAGATAAGTTGACAAAGTGTTTGGTGGTATCCTGTACTCTTTTCGCAATTTCTGATTTTTTTAAAACCTTTTTTGACTTCTTGATCGGCAGCGACTTTTTTCGCAAGAGTTAATGTCTTGTACTGAACACTCGGTTTACTAGAAAAGTAGTGGCACTGAACAGCAGGAAGCTCAAGTGACAATTAAATGCGCAAATGTTAAAAAATAGCGGTTTTGGGTTGGAGAAGGCCAACGGCTGGGGAGGAAAAAGTCCACATTCCAGCCCCAAGGACTGCGTTCCGATAAAACAATCAAGAAAAGAGCCGATGACCTCTCTTACAGAAACACACATAGATAAAGTTTAACAACTTAAATTTTGCATTTAAACTAATTTTGACTGACATTTCTGAACAAAAACTTTGAGTTGAAGAGGATGGAATTCAAATTACATGTGATTAGTTTACATTGCTTTAATACAAAATTGAAGGGACCGAGAAAAATATTTGAATCATCCAAGTTACTGTACTTCAAATCAGCTGGCATCATTCTGTTATTCAGGTATAACAGCTGTCCTATTTCAACCAACGAACTGCCACATGGCCCCCAGAATGTAAAAGTTTGTAGAAGTTACCATAAAGTCTCGTCCAGAGCAATACCTCGAATAAGCGGACATGGTTAGGAATTTGCATCAGCGAAGACAGTGATCGCTTGAATCCACGAGTGCCAACAAGTGTGTTTCTTTATACGGTACTGCGCACAAAAATTCCTTTTGCAGAGCAAAGACGTGCTCACCCAAGTACAGTGTAATCACGGTAGTCAAAATCAATGTCCCACTCAGGCATGGAACCATTTGACCATCTTAATTACGTGGGATACAGACACAAGTTGTTTCATAAGCGTAAAAACCAAATTCACCAGTAAAAAGAAAACCATTCTTCCAACAGTTCAATCCAAAACTACATATATTCAGCATCATACCAACCTGATGCCTATTAACTTGTTCTGTAGCAGCCACCAACAATCACCACGTCTGCCTAGCACCAGTAAACTCAGTCGAGGCATTCCGTCGGCATGTCTGCATACAGCAGTCGCTGACTTGTCTCTCCCTGCCATTGCACGTACTGTGGTGACACGTCACTCACTCCTGTGCTCACATGGATTCCTCCCGAACTAACCACGACTGCTTGCGCCGCAAGAACAGGGTCTGTGAACCTGGCGACGGCCATGGCGGCCACCATACAACAATACAACAGATGTTCCACGCTCAGCACACAATGTGACATACAGAATGTCATAGAAGTAAAAGTCCTCGCCCCAAGTACAACTCATGGCAAGGTGTGCAATTTAGGGGGAAGTTCAAGAAGAGAATTGGGAGAGAGAAGAAAGTATCCTTTTGTCATGCGGTTACCAGTTGTGACTCATCTACCTTCTTTGACAAAAGGAAAAAAAAGCACTGAAAATTCTTGAGTGACCTGAAAACTGGAATCTCACTCATACCTTCAGCAGTTCACAATCAACGATGAAAGTCGGTTTGCACTGCTGGAGGAAGTTTGTTGTAGCTCTGTGTGGCGGATCTGACATTAATAGTCTCGGAGAAATCCAATATACATGCTCCGTTGGCAAGCAGCCTGTGCAGAATATTCACTGCGGACACATCATGTAATTCATTTTCAATCATACATAAAGTTTAAAATGATAGAATAGCAAATACATAATAACAGAATTGTTCTTCAAAGTTATACATTGGCACGGTAACGCATCACAGAATGCAGTCGACCGGGGTGAAAAGTGACTTGAGAATTCCTTGTGCATCATTAGCCAGCTGGGTACCAAGCACCAGAATCTGTGCTGCACATTACTTACTGTGCCTACAGGACAAGCTGTGGATACAAATGTGATTGCAGGCATGTTGGAATGGCATGTTTGACGCTGTGCAGGAATTGCAGAGGAAGAAGCTACACAAATGTGAAAATTCTCGTTTACGAAGTAAATAGTGATGGAGACGAAAGAAATGAAGTGACCTGCTGAATTAAGTCTTGGTAGTTAGAGAACACAGTAACTGAAAATTATTACTTTCTAATACGTAAAATTAACTAGGGAACTTGAATAACAGTCTGTGATCCAATGAATACAATGCAGTCACAAAATTTTTTGTACATAAATTATTTTAACTATTTTTTTTTTTAACCTTTGGATGCAAAATTAAATTGAAAATCAATATAATATTTTGAGGTGCTCTGCCCCATAAACAAAAACATTTGGGGGGCTCGTGCCCCTTCTAGCCCCATAAACAAAAACATTTGGGGGGCTCGTGCCCCTTCTAGCCCCATGGAGTCGGCGCCAGTGTATATAGGTACCTAACAAAGACCTGAGGTACAAAACTTCACTTAGACAATTTCAGATGTTCTCCTATGAAACACCGACGTACAGACAGCACTATTTTTATGTAAAAAGATTGCTTGAAAGTGATTGCTTTGAACACTGTACACACATTATTTTTGTCATTCTTCCAAATGTTTATTGATTAAAATGCATTTTAAATTAATGTGTATTTTGTTTTTCAGGCAGTTGAGGAATTTCAGAGTTCAATTGGCACCATAAGGACTATTTTTAGGCAGCAGTGTAAGTATTAATGTTATGTTTAATGCTTTAAGTCATTAATTTTTATTCTGTATTGTTAAAGTTTTGCAAATTTTTCAATAATAAGATGGCAAAGTTGTTTACTGTTTAGAACCAATTTGATGAAAGCAGTATATAATAGGGTCAGGTATGAATTTGTTAAATTGTGAATCTAATTAATGAAGTTCATTGAGTATACAGAAGTGCCACTAGGGGATGTAAATGTCCCTCCATTATTCACTGTTGCAATACACAGAATAAGTCCTTAGTATCAGTGTGAGCCACAGAGCCAAGTTCAGTGAAAATGCAGCATGCCCCGTCGGTGCATTTGAAAAGCCTTTGCTCAGTTGTATGTAAGAGAGAGACAGCATCATCTACCTCCGAGAGTCAGGTTGGCCGTTTCTGCACATTGCTCGCCACTTGGACTGTTCTGCCTAAACTGTGAGTCGTCGGACGCAGTGGAAACGGGTGGGTACACACATCCGTCGAGGAGGCTAAGGGCAACCCCAGCGGACCACCAGCAGGAAGGATTGTTTCATCGTGCGACAGGCCGTCAATCACTGCTCGCAGGGCTTCCAGTTCTGCACACATTTTTCTTGTTAACATTTGCTTAGTCAGTTTTATAAAACTGTCTTAATTACTTCCACCCACAACTATTACTATTAATTAATTTGTTTTGAAATCAGTAACTACTTGCCAATATTCTAACTTTATTTACAATTTATTAATTAATAATTGCCCTCCATCCCACTTATGACACCAGTCTTACAAGGTAGGAGGCATGAGGTGCATATCTGAGTTTGTGAGGATGGAGGTCTTAATAAAAAATAAATAAAGAGAAATTAAATTTGATTATTTCTAATTTATTCATTCTGCTACTATCTATAGCATTAAATTAGCTGTCTGCCCTTTTACTCTTTTCATTTAACAGTGAGTGCAATATTTGTCTATTTTAACTCTTATTAACGTCTTCTTAATTGTCTCTGTTGATTGCAGTCAATTAACTCATACTCATTATTAGCATGTGTTCAGTCTTATCCATTTCCATCATTAATAATGTCTTTCACGCACTCATTTAGTCCAATAGTCCAACCTGCCAGTTGCGTCCATCAAAACATTGACACTTGCAGTTGCCGACTTCCCTTCTCCACTGCTAGTCGAGCCGTTCGCTCTTCTATCACTCAGAACTCAGCTACTCATTCATTCATCCATCCATCCACTGCAACTCCACTCGTGTCCCGGAGGCTTGCCGCAGTATTTATACAGCTCAGGCGACCATCTGGAAGGTTCAGTGCACCCCGAGGCACGTTGAGAGAACGAGGTCAGTAATCCAGAGCATTCTGGAAGGTTCAGTGCACCCCGAGGCACGCTGAGAGAACGAGGTCAGTAATCCAGAGCATTCTGGAAGGTTCAGTGCACCCCGAGGCATGCTGAGAGAACGAGGTCAGTAATCCAGGGCATTCTGTGGATATCGGCCGTAGAACAATACGACCAGAGTCTGTGGCGCACGTCTGTAATTTGAAACCTGTCATGCCTGGCCTTCTGACATCACTATCGTATGACAACTCTCTTCTCTTCCATTAGCACACAATGCGAAGCAGTGAGCATGCAACAATAATAACAGCAATCAAAAAATATTGTCTTCAGAAGATGTGCTAAGAAAGTCCTGTGTTATTTTGGTCCTTATAAGCTTCATGTATGTATTTGATATATGTACTGTCAGATTCTAGCAAAAAATACACAATTAAAAATGGCAGGAATTAATACCACTAATAGAAATTACAAATCATAGTTAATAAAATGATCATGTGATGTTTTTCCACGGCTTCATTGCTTTGTTTCCAGGGCATAGAGCCATGTGTGCTACCTGTAAGGTGATGAATGACCTTCATGTACAAGAGAACCTCAACGATCTAGCTGTGTATTTTGCCCAGCATCCCATCATTGGCTTGTTAGCATTTGCACTGGTTGTGTCATGTGGTATTCCGCTCCTCATGTTCTTGAGTTTTGCCGTCATTACTTTAGTACTCACCTTTACTGGCTTCATCATAATAGAAGGTAAGGTAATAAATATGTTTGTTGGTAGTCACTTCTTTGCTCTACCCTAAATAACGTCTATAATCTCTAATAGAATAAATATAAATGTACTTTAAATATACTATGTAAAACACAAAATGATAATTTGTCATTTCATACTAGAGTTACCTTGCTTAATGGAAAGAAGAATAGATGATTCAAAGTTCTTTTTTTTTTTTATCTTAAACTAGATAATAAGACCTGAAAGATTGTTCTCCACTATGCTGTAATAATTAAAATTTAAAAATTTGGTAATATCAATAAATACACACGTTGCCTGCAGCATGACATAATTGCAGCTTTATACAGCTACATTTATTTTTGAAAGTATCTTGTTTATGCATATGAGACTGTCTATTTGTTTTAAATAGGGAAAAATTTTAAAACTTTTGCCACAGTTTTGCAATTATTCATTGGCAAAAATGTTAGGTGGTTTAGTGGTATAGACTGTTCACGATAAATTGAGCACTTTTTAAGGCCCTTATAAATTTTTCCTTTCATCCAATTTCCATCTTCCTGTTGCTTTTTAATACGAACATTGCAATGTGACCAATAAACACAGTTTATACATTTCATCGCCATCAAACTTTAATGCCTGAAGCTGCAATAAGATATATTTATTAGCGGTTTATGCATGTTGTGAGGGCCTTAAAAAGAGTTCACTTTAAAGTGAACAGTCTATAACACTTTGAAGGAGCTGGATTCAATTCCCAGTCGGGCTATCATGATTTCATCTCGATTTTCCGTGTTCTTCGGAAATTTCTCAACATAACCAGGATAGTTCCTTACTACAAGCCATGGCTAATTCCTTTCTTTGTTCCGTTTCTGTAAACAACTGGTTCAATCTCTAATGCCCATGCTGTTAGCAAGATGTTAGTTAAACCAGCAAAATTAAATTACAGTGAAACCTTGTTAGTAAAAACATCTTTGATCCAGTGTTCTCATTAATACAAAGGTGTAATTTTTTTTCCCTTGAAGTGAGATAGTTGTGCCAGATGATGCTGCTGGTTGGCAAGTTTTCTCGGGGATCTTCTGTTTCCCCCGCCCTTGCATTCTGACACTGCTCCTGCCCGCCTCACTTCACCCTCTTTGGCGCTCAAGAACCTGATGTTAAGGTCCTCCCGAATCTCTCCATTCCACTCCCCTTGGAATGAGACAGAGAATTTAATAATAATTTGTATACTTAATAAAAATATTTCATATGCATTACAATTTAATTTTGTGTCATGCTGGTGATAATGTCATATTTTGTTGCAATTTGCTTGATCACAGTCTCAACATTTTAACTTGTTAAATTTTTTTTTTTATAATTGTTGCAATTACCTGTTAATCCAAACCTCATTATTATAAACCGCTAAAATTCAGATCCCTTAAAGTGTGTACATTTGGTTTCACTATACATTATCCTTTTTTTTTTTTTTTTGTCTTTATTTGTGTGAGACATAATGTACATTTTCCAGATCCCCAATGGTTTAAACATTGTAACTCTTCCATGTGTTACATTGTGTACTGAAAATACCTTTCCAAAATTCCTTTGAAAATACTTTCCAAAAATATACTGCCCTTAGCTTCCTGCACACATGTTACAGTACACACTGATATAGGCTGTTCATGGTAAAGTGAGCACTTTTGAGGCTCTAGTTACTTTTTTCCTCAGCCAGTTTTTATCCTTCCACCACTGCTTTAAATAAATATTGCCATGTAAATAATAAACACAGTGTATATATTTCACCGGATTCAAAAGTTAACGTCTAAGGCTACAATAAAATATATTAACTACTAGCAGTCCGTCATCACTTTGCTCAGGTTTTATGGAGTTATTGAAATACATACATATATATGTGACTACCAGTGACTACCTGTTACAACCCATGTATACCTGCGACTACCTGTGACTACTTGCGACAACCTGCGAGTACCCACGGCTACTTGCGACAACTTGCGAGTACCCATGGCTACTTGCGACAACCTGCGAGTACCCACGGCTACTTGCGACAACCTGCGAGTACCCGCGGCTACTTGCGACTTCTTACAACAACTTGCGACTACCCGTGACTACCTGTGACTACTTGCGACAACCTGCGAGTACCCATGGCTACTTGCGACAACCTGCGAGTACCCACGGCTACTTGCGACAACCTGCGAGTACCCACGGCTACTTGCGACAACCTGCGAGTACCCACGGCTACTTGCGACTTCTTACAACAACTTGCGACTACCCGTGACTACATGTGTCAACTTGCGACATTTTCTTGTAACATTGTTTCAATTTATCTTTAATGGTTTTGGTAGAGCATACTTAGAAAGCAGCCAAGTAGCTCATTTTTCTCAGACTTGGTTTACAAATTTTAAAATTTCTCAAGGAATTCTTTTTGGTATTAAACATAGCCTATGTCAATTTGGAAGAATGTAGCTTTCCAGCGGTGAAAGCATTATAAGAATTGTCCCTGTAGTTTACAAGATTAGCCGTTACAAATAAACAAACAAACTCACATTATCTCTTAATAGTATTAGTACAGATTATTCCAAATGAAAGGGCTTCAAAAAGTGCTGACTTTACATTGAATAGCCTACATGGATGCTCCAAGTTATGGTGGCAGCAAATAAATAAAAATAGTTCTGAGGATTGAAGTTGTATCAAAATTGAGGCAGTCCATTGCATTGGTTGTCCTTTGGTATTTTTATTGTGCTATTGTTAATATGTCATGAAACCATTGAATATTATCGAAATCAAAGGGGGAAAGGTTGGTGCTTGAGTAGTGGCAAGATAAATGCACCATTATTATACAATTCAAAGAAATATATTACTTTTATACAGAACCATGCCATCAATGTTGATATAGTCTATTTCATCTAAGAATTTCACTTTTTGACAGTTAGTTTTTGGCAACATGTGGGAAATGAAACTACCAACATCCCATATACAAATTTCTGTATCAACTGATGCGTGTATGATTGAAAGAGAATTTCTTATTAACTCTTCTGACAGCCCTTTTTTTTTTTGCACAACAGACTTTGGAGAAATACGTGGGCAGGGAGTAGTTCTTAAACAAAATGTTTATATACTTTATTTTATGTTGTTACAGAAAAGGTGTTATTAGTGTAACAAAGTAAACTTTGTTCTAACATAAATGTGTAGGTGTTTCAAACAAACTTGGTCTTAAACAATGTGTGATAGTTTTGCTTCGTTTCTCTTTCCTTCATATGTTGTAGCAAGTGCTAACGTCACCACATGCATTCTTCATATTAATTAAAGAGGTTGTCTGCAATGTTAATTTTACATACTTATAAAAATGTTGATTATTATAATTTGCACATATTCAGGAACCATCCTGACAGTTGCTTCATTCTTCCTGTGTGGATTCATCATCACGGTGTTGATAGTGATGATGGCCATAGCGGTGACCGTCGGCATAGCGTACCTGGGCTTCGTGAAGGTGTACGGCCTTCATCAGTCGACCGCCGACACCAGTCCGTTAGCACAGTTCATACTGAACAAGTTCCACTGTGAGCTCCCTGCAAGGAATGGAGTTCAAGGAGTTCACCAGGACTAGAAGACAGTTTCCTTTTCTTAACTTCTGAACAATGCAGAAAACACTTCTGCATGTTTCTATACTACTTCATTTTTTTTTTTAGATGAATTTCACGTCTTAGCATTAGTACACTTTAGACAACACTCGCTTTGAATTCATTGCTGAGATGGAATTGAGAAAGATGTATTGAAAATGTATTTCGTACCACTAATCTAGCCGTGACACCAGGTTATGTTCTTGGAAACACAAGCTTTTTAGAAACAAACTTTGTAGAGCCTATAAATATTCTTAGGGGCCATTTTAAATCCAGTGGTTAAGTTCCCTAGCACCATAAAATTCCAGTAATTTTCCATAGCAAGTAAAAACTGCATTAGACGTTTGTTGTCGCAAGTCGTGATGTAAATAAGAAAGTATTCTTACTTTTTATAATATCATTTCCACCATGTAAGCGAACAGTCCTTTACAAGTATTTTCTGCTGAAAGAAAATTATGCTGTAATATGCATGAGGGTGAAATAGTTTGACTACTTGAAAAACAACTTTATAAAAATGTGCAGTGTTGCAGCATAATAGGATATTACTATCCATAATTTTGCAAACCAGCTTTGTAGCAGTGGTGTATTAGAACATTACAGTGAAAGGTCTTTTTTACATTTTTGAAGGAATTAGGAAAAAGTGTTGCAAAATGCAGGGAAGTATAAAAGAGGGCAGGTTATGCTATAAGAAAGCCAACTAGGACGACAAAAAGTATGTATGTATAAAATGTAGGAAAGTGTGAAATTAGGGTGTGTAAAAAAAGGAATCAACTGTATTTACAAAAAAGAAATGCCTGTTTTTCCTTAGTGTGAGTTTCACAGTTGTATACTGGTGTCAGTTAAGTTTGTGCAATAGAGGGAACATAGCGTAGAGTGCATGCTAGCTGTGCAGTAACCTATCCCTTAGTTCTGATGCTGAATGGCTGTCATCAGTACCATACTGTATAAACTATTGGTTTCCGCAACTGTTTAAAAAAATACTTGCTTTGACCAATTTTAATGTAATGAGGATATATTCAATCAAACAATATATTGGTTTTATAAAAGCACAGATCTGTTGAAAATGTAAATCTTAAAAAAGTCACATCTGACCACTTGATTCCGGCATTACTTTTCAGCAAAATGTGGTGCAAGGTTGGGGACATGCACAGAAGATGAAAAAACCTGTTTGTGGTTTCATCTAACATGCAGCTGCTCTCGAGCCACTGTTCCTTCTCACTGCTGTGCCGTTCAGTGAAGCATTCATTAAAGTTGTTTTCACATGTTGGCAGATTACACTGAACAGGCAGAGCAAGTAGCGCCAACAGCCAATCGGAGAGCTTCTCACAATTTTTGCATTGTCTGTGCTGGAAAGTTGAGCTGATCTCAGTTTTTCCGTGCACTCAGTGCCAGTATTACTCACAGCTCAGTATGTTGCATCCAAGGCAAACAAAGTGGCTACCATCGAAGTTGATGTATTGAAGTTATGAGGGAACGTAGACCTGTGTGCGATGCAGCTGCAAAATGTAAAACTACACAGATATCAAGGAAAATACTAATCATTCGAAGGATATCTCAAAAAACCTCATTTTACAAATAAATTATAAGAAACAAGAAATCAGTTACTGGCAGCTAATAATAATAAATGTAGGCAATTCTTATCCTCTCGTAGCCATAGGCCATCCCGGGGCAAGACATTCTCTCATCTCTTCAACATTCTCATTGTAGCCACTAGCCCTGCTGAGCATAGCCTCATACCATCCCTATGCATTCTCCTGAATAGGAGAAAATACCCATTCACCTTAGCGAATTTTTAACCACTACTAGCATAAGTCCCACCATAATCTGACCTGGGCTTATTTGGGGTGACATACTCCCATAGCAAAATGGGGCACTTGCTCTCCTATGGTGCAAGACCCCCAACATAGAACATAGGAAACATATGGCTTTTTGCCATTTTGGTCAACCCATGCTCCTCATTCCTTTGCACAACACTTGTGTTTGCAGCCGGTTCGTCTTGTCCTTTACCGTACAGTTGAATTTCTTCACATTGAAATTCCTGCTTCTGCCCCCAACTATGAACATAAAGGATTTAACCAGTCTGCCACCAGGCCAATACAATCATTACTGCCCAAGATTCAAGTACAGTACCCCATTTAGTAAGCCAAGCATATGGAATATCAGAGAGTTTCCACACTTTTATTAATCTCAGTGCTTTGAGGTTATGTAGTGGTACCACAAGTAGGTAGGGGTTCCCTTTGACTAAGAGAGGCTATAGCAGTTGATATGCAAAAGTTAATAAAGCTTGGAATTACGGGTACACAGGTGAGGCAGAAGTTCTGAACAAGTGTGAATGTTTACTGCTGAAATCTGCACAGCTTGCTCGCTCATGTTAGCATAATCTGTGAATGTGTACGTATGCCTTTAGAAAGATTATTGAATAGTAGGTAGGAACAAGTAGGCTTGTAGTAGTATTTTTTTGCAGACTTGAAAAAAAAAATTGTGTAATTGGACTTTGTTCACAGCTTGTGCTGGGCATTTGATAGCTGAACTTGCTATAAAAATTCTAAGATTCTTTTCTGCAAAATACATTCTGTATTTTTGTAAATACTGTACAGGAGTGCTTTTTTTTTGTTAGAGTGGTTGTTTGAAACAACATTAGTAGTAGGAGTTTTGCATTTTTTTATAGTTAAATATGGAACCTCAGAAAGATTCCATCTTTCACATCTGCCATTGTCATGAAAGGTGATATTACAGATGTGGGCAATTAAGTACCTGATTTTGAAGATTTCATCATTTTGAAGTCTATCAAGCTACTCGGCCAATGGAAAGTACATGAGACTTTAGTGTAGTACTGTGCTAACTTGCATATTTAATCATAATGGTGTAAATTTTTTTTTTAAATAACATGATTATTCAAGTTAGCCTAAATGAAACGTTACTGGATTTCCTCGTGGTACTATGCAGTGGCGCATTGAGAGATACGTCTGGTAGATAATTATACTGTAGTTGTTGGATTTGCAACTATAAATTAGTCTACAGTAAAATTTAATATCATAATTCCTTTGAGTATGGGAGATTTTTTTACTCTAACAAATATCAATCCCACGTGAAATAAGTGAAGTAAGTGTGCTACTGCTAAGAATACTATACATGTATTTGTTGTGACAAACTAGGATAGTGAGCTGTAGGTAAAGTAAGCTGCCCATGGAGTGATGGCAAGTCTCGGTTTTACATTACTTGACAGGCCTTGAAAAATGGACAAAGTCGATGTTAGCTCATGGTAATTATAATGATTTAATGCAATGATATTAGTGTAAAAAATGTTAACGAGTTTGGCTGGACATGATGTTACTAAGTTACCTGTAATTACTAATTTCCTCAGGGAAGCAACACCAACACCAACACACCATCTGGAGTCTTAGTCTAAGTTATTTGTTTTGTGTCTTTTTGACAAAAATATTCATTACTGAAATTTTTGTTTCCTAACTAAAGGAGCTAGTCTAAGCATTTTCAAGTATTTGTTTGAAGTCGCTGTGTGCAATATCGCACTTGGAGTGATAACAAACTCATTCAGGTTTTTGTTACAAAGTTTTATTATGAAAAAAACATGGCGGGTGTGTGATACAGGTTGTTACTGTATTTATAACTGTGGAAGATGAGAATCATGAAGTAATGTGTCTTATTACAAAAAATTTAATACAGTACACTGTATTTTGGCGTATATAGACTGCACCAGAAGTTTTTGATGGAAAATTGGGGATAATTAATATTTACAGAATTTTTGTCAGCAACAGAAAACTACGGCGACATCAAACTAATTAGTTTGCCGTCTGATGTATCCTAGTTGCAACGGCAGAAAAATGCGCATGCATACATACGCATGCATACATACGCAGGCAGAGCTCTTGCAGGCTTTCTCATCTGGCCAGAGAGACCAGACAGAGAACGTGAGAAACAAGACAGACCTGAGAAACAAGACAGACCGGTGAAGCTGGCATTCTAAAAATAGCCAAGCAGCTATGTGGTAACAGGGATTTTGAAGACGGGAAGAGAGACCATGAGTTTAAGGGGGAAGGGAACGGAGTGACAAAGAATCCTAGTGGAAGGGAGGGATGCAAGCGAGAGGGAGGAAGAAAATAATGAGAGCAAATAAGCTTTAATGTTTGGGGGGGGGGGGGGGGAGTTGAAAGGAGGGACACAGAAGGACCTACCAGAAGGGAAAGAAAGTGACCCCAGCTCTGCCTTCGCAGGGCGGCCCATAAGCATTGGTCCTTTAAGCATTTAAATACGAGTGATAAGCTATTAATTTGTTCTTATTTTATTTTACTTCCTTAGAAACTAAGTTAAAACATTAAAATGTACTGTATGTTGATAAATCTCTGAACATGTTTTGGGGGGAAATTCTTTAAAATGCCAATATCTCGTAAATAAGCTGCACCGTACTTTTTGAAGTTTTTTTTTTTTTTTTTTGTAAAAATGTGCAGCCTATACACGCCAAAATACGGTATTTCAAAACAAAACCACTTTAATGGCACCAGTTAACCTTCCTGTTTTTGTTTGTGAACCACATTAGTAGGAATGTAAGCTGACTATTGTAATCATATTTTATTATTTGATTATGGTTTTTTCTAATAAGATACGAGAACATAAACATTGTTTTTATTCAATAATTCTTGTAAACAATGTAGTTGGGAAATAAACCCATAGGTAATGCTAAACTGTAAATTTATCTTGGGTATGTACAACAAAATTACTGTAGTTTGAAAATAATTTAGTAAAAACTCATACCACATTGGAATTAATACAATTGACTATAAATGTAGCATGTAGTATGTTGTCCATATATTAATTTGCAATTAAAAATAATGAATGAAAGGGCATGCTCTCAAATATCCTGCAACCAAACAACTACATGGAAAAATTTGTGTACATGGGACAACTGAAGTTCTGTCTGCTCTCTCGTATTTGTGTACTTGTGAATCCATTTTAACCCAAGTGCTTACAAAATTACAGCATGTTTTGTATGTATATACCAGCTGAGTTATAAAATACTGCCAAGCATGATACGAACAGCAGATTTGAGACACTTAATGACCAAAATATACCTTTTTCATGAATACATTATTTGTTTTATACTAGTGATGAATTGAGGCTCAAGAAATGTAGTCAAGCCGAGTTGACCTTACAAAGATTGATTCATCATTCGAATAAAGTTTTTTTTCCAGCAGGCATCGAGCTACTGAACATGCAAGTCGAGTCACTGTGCTTAGTTGAGTCGCGGGGCTTTTAGGATATAAACAAACAAATATTCGCACTTAACAATGAGTTTTTGTGCCTCACACATAAATAATTTAATTTTGGTAAATTTGCCAAAGTTGCTTCGGAATGAAGACAACTTAGCTACATGTGTTGGCACTTGGTTGTTCTTTGTGATGTTCGGCTGCGATAAACTCAAATGATGCATTACACGTTGCTCCTTCTTGCCGTCTGTGGCACCACTGCGTTGGGTGACAGATAACGTTACCGGAAACTGTCAGGGTCGACAGGTACAGTCTCGGCACAACGCAAATACATACAACCATATGACGTATTTAAACATGAAAAGCCTGCTTTCCTCGTGGAAAGCCTCTTTATCTTGTGGCTTGTCACACCTTCAATATAAATATAGATAGATATGGTACACTTGCCATTATTTTTATCGTGTAATTACTGGTTTAAAAACGTGTATATAAAAAAAACTATTAATAAAATCTTAAAATGTGGACTACTTGTCCACTGACCCGGCACCGGCGGTATGCTGACAGACGAGCCTGAAAGTTAGCCTCCCACTCCACTTCACTCCTGTAACTTATATTGTTTTTGTTTTTTATCAGCATCATGTGGCTGACGTTACTATTTCTACGCCTACTATGATCATTCACTCATCGTTGGGAGAGAAAAAGCACAGCTGAGAATCACTTAACCAGGCAAAGGCTAATTCTAATTGGTAGAAACTAGTCCCAAACTTTTTTGTGGTAAACCATGACAATAGGAGGAAGAAGAAGTTATAAGGAGCGGGTATTATACTTGTGTAGCTCTATGTTAACTCAAAAATTTTGTACTGAATTGGATTTGACTCAATTCGAGTTGCATACAGCTTGACTCGACTGAAAGCTTAGAAAATGAAACTCTCCCATCTGTATTTAACATTTGAAACCTACCAAATGCAAACAAAAGATTTTAAGGGCTTTATTGCTTTGGTTTATTGCTGTTTTCAAGCTGAGGTAGTCATAATGTTATAAACATACTCCCATGTGGAGTTGAAGTTCATGTTAGTAGTGTTATCGTTCTTGACTAACAAAATCCCAGAACATTGCCGAAGACTCAGACTGTAACGAAATGTAACTTAGAATACAAAATTGCCTTTCTCGAAGATTTTATTCGTTTCAGGTGCTTTCGAAACGTAATGAATATGAAAAATTGATGAATAACTTAGAGTATTCCTCCTGGGCAGGACCAGCATAAGGAAAATTTTTCCACTTTAATAATGTTCAAAACATGTGGTGCAAATTGTAGCTGTAGATGAATGTTTTGCATGTACAAGTAATACTACATAATGTTAATTAAACTTATTCATTATTTAAACTAATTGAATATTGTGTTTAGGTAATGCCAACTATGTGTGAAGAATCATTTTTAAGTTGTATGTTTTGCATGATAAATGGATAATGGTATGACGCATGACGAAAATGGCGCTCGATAAGAGTACACCATAGATTCACGACTTCGTCCCATCTGAGATGGTTGAATTTTATGGGCAAATCTATTCCCGGTATTGGAGTCAGGACACGGGGAACTCCATGATGTTGACAGAGCCTCAATACACCTTAAACCCCCTGCTCCTAGCTTATACTGCTCCCCTGCATACACAGGAAACAGTCACATCATCGCTCTACCCACACCAAAGTTATATACTTCAGCGTGCTCACCAGGAGAAGAGCGCACCAGTTTGAATGTGGCGCCGCCGGAGACATGGTCCAATCACAATGAGTCACGGCCTACACGAGCACCCTTAGCTTGGAAGTATTGCACCCCAGGTGCTGAGCGAAGAGGCGAGATAAGGCATCCACTGGTCCATGCACATGACGTCACAAGCTCCACTTCTATGAGGCAGGGCCAAGCACCCCGCACCCATGCAGCATCCATGGTCGACAGAGATCACTGTAAAAGATGAGTCAGCCTACTCCTGAAGAGGCTGTGAAGACCGGAGTTGGATACTGCATCAGTAACATAGTCTTGCTACGCCCTCTTGGCCGTGTAGGTCGAGGGCACCTGCCTTAGGACCAGCTGTCCTACGCCCGCTACAACGACGATGCTCTCGGAGAGGCCAGGTTCCCTTGAAGGATATCTTCAGCATCGCCTCCAGTCATCATCGACCTCAAGCACCTCCTACATCGACCTACCTTCTCCTTAATCCTGCTCAGTCCAGGTAACCTCAAGGTCACATCGATGTAGCCCCTTAAGCCCTAGCCAGGCCTCTCTACCACTCGCATAGAGAACCCCAGTGTACAGATTGTGAGGTCCCTTCTTGACATACCCAGTATAGGTTCAGCTAGGTTCTACGACTAGTTAGTTAGCTCTTTATTTTAATTTATTAAAATTTAATTAACCACTAAGAGACTAAACGCAATGTAAATGTAACACTTTGCCTTCACCTGATTTGCATTGAATTGAAATTTTTCAACTTCCGCTAATTAAATTGGTATTGTGACGGGGTGACCGTCACAAGAGAATGGTATGCTGTGCAGGTCAATTTTTTTTTGCTTTGAAAACACCTTCGCTGTTTCGGCACACCTTTAATCGTTTTGTGGAGGCAGTTGGACTTGGCCTGATAGTGTCAGCTAAATAAGGCTGGGTGGGACTGTGCCGTTTTATCTGAGTGACTCATGTATTTGAAAATTAATATTTTACCGCAAGGTTAGGGGAAATGACTAGACTTTACCTCGACTGGGCACACATTTTATGCCGCTGGTGTGGACTTTGACGGAGTTTAAGGGAATTGTGGCTGTTTGTGAAAATGGTGAAAAGAGAGAGTTTCAGGGAAGCCACATGTTTAGAGGAGTGCGCCCATTTAAAGTAACTTTGAAAAATTCGGTTGTGAACCCTTTTCGGGTCGAGAAAAACGTTGAGGATAACTTTGTAAATTTTCTGTAGGTTTTTCCAGACTGTGATGAGTAGTGTGACCAAGGGTCTTTCTTGAACTTGGTTTAATTTTAATTGGACCGCATCATCAGCGCAGTTTGGAATAGGATAGGGTAGTGGAGAAAGAAGACGGGTTTGCTGGATGAAATATTTTTTCCATCGTGGGTAATTCTTGTAACAGCCTGGAATGGTGTGTTGTGTGTGTTAGTGGCTACTGCAGTGGTAAGGTAGGGACAATATCCCTTGCATGCTCCTCCACCATGTTTGGAGGTCCAGGGCAATGTAGCCACTTGTGGAGTTTGATGGGGAGCATATCCTCAGGCCTTGTTTGCTCTGAATGTTGCATTGCTGTAAGATCTTTTGGATGATTGTGAGTGAGCACGTGGTATGTTTAACACAGCTGATATTGGTTTGTAAATAGAAGTGGTATTTAAACTTTAAAAAGGGGCAAAGTTTTGGAGACCATTTATCCCTGGCGGGCGTCTCGGAAGTTTAGATAATATGAAATTGTAATTGTTGTTAAATTTCTGAATGTTACCCATGAAAATGTAAAGTGTTTTCTTTTTAAGTGTTTGAAAGATACTAGCTAGTTTTAAAAGAAAGGAAAGGTATGATTTTTGTGTCTTGGGGTGGATCATATTTTGCCCTGTTGTTTTGGGTTTATTAAAAAAAGTTTTTAAAACATTATTTTAGAGGCGTTTTAAAAGAGGCTATGGATGCCTGGAATAAATGTTTATAGTATTTCAAAAGTGGTTTAAAGCCCATGAGTATTTTGCAGAAAGGTGTGATGGTTGTACTTTTGAGGATTTTTGATACCATTTTGTTGGGTGGAGTGTTCAGGAGTAGTAGAGGCACGTGTGTTGCATTGTATTGTAGATTAAAGCCAAAGAGTTGTTTTATCAAATGATACAGGCAGTGATTGAAGCTTATTAACCACCATTTTTGTTTAGGGCGTAGTATCTAAAGGCTTTTATAGTGTATTTGTGGTTTTGAGCCTTATAATTGAGTGTTGTGTATAAGACTGGGGTTATAGCCGCCATGTTTGTGTAGGGCGGAGTAATAAATGAGTGTTGTGTATAAGACTGGTTTAATTGGTGATATAGCCGCCATGTTTGTGTAGGGCGGAGTATTTGGTAGATTTTTAGTGTTCCTTGTAAAAGGTGTAATTTGCAGTCATGTTTTGTGAAGGAGTGTGACCCGAGAGTTTTATTTTGTAACTGTGCTTAAAGTACAGGTCTGAAAGCCCTGTTCCTGTTAAAAATTCTATTGTTTGTAAGAATTTTGCATTGTGTCTGTTTTTTTGAAAAAGGCTAGTAAAAGCTTCAAATTAATTTTATGAGTTTTTGTGGAGTGAAATCCTTTTCCCAATTTCAGGACAATATCGACAGCACTATTAGTCTAACAGAAAAACTATACTTGCAACATTCGATACTTTGATACCACTTGATACTGGGCCGTATTGAAAGTAACCAGTACTGTGATGGGCACATCAATACTTTTATTCAATACTTTTTTTCGTGTATATGGCTTGGTCTGCCATTTTTCGTATTGTCATGAAGCGGCACAGTGTATTTTTGTTCTGCAGTTTACTAGTTTCGGGAATCCAGTGAAGTGTCATATTTATTTAATGATTAAGCTAACTAACTATTTTCTATCAATGGCAGAGAAATGTGTAATAAGGGTTGCAACAGAACAACATGTATTCAGCAGTTGCAAATAAGTATCACGAGCAGTAAGTAAGTGTGCATTGTAATGATATATTTTGAAATGGTTATTAGAATGTTTGAAATATATGTGGCAAAAAAAAAAAAAAAAATACTTTCACTGTATGGAAAACGAACTTGCCAAAAAAATTTACGCTCCGAGTGTGTTTAGTATTCGAATTGGTACAAAATTCATATTTATCACATTTTCTTTTGGTGGAGTTAAAACTTGAGAGGTTGTGTAATAATTTTTGTGTTTCTTTCTTATGAGAAACTTTTCGACTCGTCTACTAAAACAATGTGTAATTAAAGATGATACAGTCTCGTAAGAACACGTGCTAAGCAGTGCAGTCTCATGAAAGACATTAAACTAAAGTCCCTCCCACCCCCATCCAATCCACTGGCATGAAATTAATAGAGCCCCAGCATTATGACTGCCATAACAAAAATAAGGTAGGATGGAATGGTAACCTGCATTGATCATAGTATTTGTTTACACATCGTTTTATTTATAGACAGCAGTGGTAGCGCAAGAATATGTTGTGTCCATGCTACATTTATAAAACCGTCAAAATTTAGTTGTGTTTGATATTCTGAATGCAAGTACGTATTAAAAAATTTTACGTGCCATTTGTATTTGCAACTAGTATTTCATTTTTTTTTTTCGTGTTTTGTGTGTGTACAATCTGTGGAAGTGACTACGCAAAGCAACAAAAAATAATATATTTATCTTCCAGTAGTGGATGAATTGCTTTTGTTGTTTTTTATCCGGCGATAAACAATTCCCACATTTCCTCTAGCTGACTTACTGTATTTTGGTGTGTATTGGACGTGTGCGTGTATAGGCAGCACCAGAAGGTTTTGATGAAATATTAGGGACAACTGATCTTTTAAGTATAGGCAGCATTGAATTTTTGTATTCCTGCAAAATGTTACACAAAGTGGCATCCTATCAGTGTGTACTTGTAGTGCAGCGACGGGCGTGCAAACTATGTAAGATATCTTTCTCTTGCACCGCAGAGAAATTATTTTCTCATGTATGGCATCTATGGCTAAGGCCCAACATGTTCACATTTTATACTTGAGGGATGAAGGGTATTTTGTTTATTAACGCAGGTGAACAAATAATTGCATGAGTGGAACAGTTTTTCTTCTGCTTCCTCTCTTATTCCCTTCCAAACGAAGTTTTAAAACCTAAAAAAAAATTGTTTTGCCAATATATCGTTTATAAGCCGCACCCCACTTTTTGTAGTAATTTTTTTCCCCCGTAGAGATGTGTGGCCTATACATGCCGAAATACAGTAATCCAGAAAAAAAAGTAATGCTTGTTTTTATAAATAATTTTTAAGCTTTCTTAGTTCAGAAACTGACATGCCTGATGTGTTCTTTTAGTATCATGTAAATACTTATAATTTTGACGCATGACCCTTTTTGAGATCTTAATATTTAAAGACGGACAGTGCCATTCTACAGGTCCCTTGCACAGTGTTTGAAGCTTAAAATGATTAAGTTAGAAAGTGAAACTGTACTGTGTGCCTCACAGGATTTATTATTTACCGTCCACCATAATCATGCTAGGAGGACAAGCAAATTCATTAACTCCCTGCTAGATCGCAGTAGATTGTAATATTGTCTTTTGTTTTGCATCCCCTTCTAACCGGCCGGTGGCATCACAGAGGTCAGTCATGTATTTGCAACCCCCTGTTCAGCGACCTCCTCTTGCCTTAGTGGCACCAGCCAATTAGTACTGGGCACGGGCCCATGATGAGAGTATAAGTTGAGACGGCCAGTGTCTCCAGAGCAGTTTTCTGTTGTCTAGCACGAATTGTTCAGGCACTGACTAAGAATGTCCAGTCTTCAATCCCAGTGCGTGCTTTTGGGATCTGATAAGATTGCAGCAGTTTTTAAATCCAGCGTGTGCTGCTCGGATCCAATTAAATTTGCCATCTTTACCAGCACTTGTTGCTTGGGACTGATCAGGCCGTTTTAAGCTTAGCTTAACTGCCAGAGTTCCCAGCACGCATTGCTCAGGCAAACACCCCGTTCACCATGTCAAGTATTTGTATTGTTGCCGTCATTCCAACACGTGCTGCTCGGAACAATCCCCTGTCGACGGTTCACATCAACAAAGCTTGCTGTAGGGTCGGATTATGCCAGTAGCTATCTGCTACATACCACACAACCCTACACCCTCTGCAGTTAACATGTGATTGCAGTGGCTCCTATCCCAGTCTTTGTGAAGACTGTCATCCTTTCACTTACATGCTTAGTTTCCGAAGCGAGTGTCAGCGATACAATTAAATCGTTTTCTACAAGTACGCATCAATGCAAGAGATTCTGCCACAGTAATACTCAAACGTATTCCCTTGTTGAGTCGGTCACCTCTACCGACCATCCTAACGAAAGTTTTCGAGGTCTGAAGCCCACATCGCTGAGCCGAAGCTAGAGTGCTCTCATTTCTTTGGAAATAAAACGTAAGTGGAACTTTGACTCGAGTAGCTTCCTTGTAGTCGTAGTACCTTGTAATTGCCCTTGTAACATACTCACAGGTATTCCATGGGGTTTTACTCAAACGAATCACACCCTGCTTGTATGCAGACCACACACTAGCACTGGTTAGCTTTTCCACCAATCCTCTGGGATTGTGGGAATGGAGGAGCATTTTGAATGTAAACTGTCTGCAAAGCCGCGAAACTCCCTTAGCGGTTATTGATCCCTGGAGCGAACTCAGCTGGGGATCTGTAGTTCTTAAGTGGAAAGCCGGTTACCAAGCCACACACCGTTGCGGTGAAAACGTAATCTGTGTTTGCATTGCAGCGTGTTGGAGTAATTTCTATATCCTGATGCCTTTTGTCAAGAGGAAGGGCTTCGAGGACAGAGTTAGAGCAAAACTCGCTGTATCAGGTCGAGCGCACGAATATCAGTCCTCACTTTTAAAACAGTTAGCTAGTCTACCACCCAAGGAACATGCGCAAGCTCCCCGGCGTTTACAAGAGACAAGAGAGATAACTGTACCATGCTACCTGTTTACACCATATGAGAGCTCTGGACCTGCAGCCTACCCTGATTGTATCGTTGTGTATGACAGCACTGGATATTACTATGGACCATTGAGGAAATGAGGTTATGTGGACAGGAATGAACTGTTGGCTGGTTTACCAGGTCGGCACCAGCTCTCTGGAGAGCACGAGTGAATGTTGATACAGGTCGTGTGGTCGACTGCCCATGTGGCTGCCCCCTCAATGTTCCGCCGTCTCCTGCGAAACTGCAAGGGGTGATACTGATGATGACTGCTACAATCCCCTGGCCTAGGCTAGTGAGAACTGTATGCTGCCCTCAAATGCAATGTTCACTTCTGATGGGTGTTTTGGGCCCCTCTAAACCCGAAAAGAAATTAAGCAAAAATATGTAGTCATGACTGCTTAAGTAACTGAGATGCAGTTATGTAAATAAAAGTTGTAAGTTATACACATTATATTTATGATATTCCCATGCAGGGCACTTGCACATTGGTTCGCCAGTAATGGGCAGCAAGCTTTTCAACAGAAAATACAGCACTTAGGTTAACATGATTTATGTTGTACGTATATCCCAGCTGTGTAAAATAAAGGCCGGGATGTGGGGTGGCACACACTCTAGGTCATGCAAAATGTGTTTAAATGTTCCGATAAATGAAATTAAGTCTATTGTAAGCTATATGATTGGTTAAAACAATGCAGACCCAGAGAGGTCCGTCACGTCGACACCACGGAGTAAACGATATGCTACTGACTTCTCTTCACGAGTACTCTCATTAGCCGGACTCTGGCGCCCTGGCATGAAAAATCATGTAAAATGATAAATGAAATGCATGGTGATCGAGTAATATGGCTGTGATACAATGTAAATAACACCCTTTCATGTATTGAATAAAAATATTTATATGGAAATAAAAATGTGCCTTATACTGTGGTGGTTTTCGTATGACCTGTTGCCTTACAATTAATGCCTAACCTAAAAAAAAAAAACAGGTTTTTCATCGGGCCAGTTTGAGTCTAATAAAATGATTTGTAACAAACTTTTTATCTACATGTGTACACTGTAGTGGCCTCTTTATTACACAACACTTTAAATTATCATGTCACACACTTAAAATTTAAACATGAAAATTGAGGATAATATTCCACGTGGCGGAGTTACTGAAAAGGGCGACTTGGGCGTGTGTCCCAAACTAACCTCAATGTACCTGGTAATACTGGCTACACTGATAGACACTATGGGTCCGTCCCCTAATAAGATTTCTATTTATGTACAGTGCCATTCATTCAAATTTGTATGAAAAATAAATTACATTACATTTAATAAAGCTTTGCAATGTAATACTAGTGAGTGCGTGATGTGCATGTAAATAAATATGATTATGTGTGCAAGGCACATGTCTGAATGGCACACAAAATGTAAAAAAATACACATTACACATAGTGCCCTAATATCTTATTATAAAAATATACACAAGCACTTTTATTAAAATATTAATTAAATACATAAGTCACACCTTAGCATCATGTGACATAGTTTGAGAGGTAATGTGGCATACCAAAATACTACATATTTACACTTGGCACGTGGAGAGATACAAATATAAAATCATATGGTACTGGCAAAACATATACAGCACTTAAAAAAATAATAATAACAAGTGTCTTGTACGTAAACAAACACACACTTTTAAAAAGGCCATGGAAAAATATTCAATCCTAAACACAAGTCACGCACTGGTGCACTACACTGATGCACTATATGGGCACATGGAGAACACTGGCTATGGCTTCTCGTTGCTCACACCTGACAGTGGAAGAGTCTGTCGTGGTAGTGAGAACAATGTGTGGAACGGCCTGAGGGTCCAGACACATAGGATGTCAAATGCCCCCCTGCTTTCTGAGGCGTTTCCTATGGGCGAAGTTCCACCTCCTCTAGTTACTGCAACAGGTCACCGGCGGGCGAATCTTGGGTCTGGGCCAAAGATGGTACTTGCTGGTCGTAGGCGTCTGCTGAAGAGGTCGTGGCCATTGTGCGGGTTGTGGTGGCAGGCAAGGGCGAGTGACCATACCCTACGCATGTGGTGTTCCGAACCAGACGAGCCCACTTCGATTGGCGGGGAGGGGAGGAGTATTCCTTCGCTCCAGACTCGTCTCTGTTGCTTGATCTAACAGCGCGATGTGGGCGGCGCAGAGCAGGACTATGAGCGCCCGTGACACACGATGTTGATGTGTGTCTTAGTTCATGTTCCAATGATCCCAAAGGTGGCATCAGGATGTCAGATGGTCCTACTTATGTGTCATTTTAAACATCACTGTTTTGTTGCAGCTGAATTATGTTGTGCTGCCCAGTGTCCTCCAGAACTGCACCACTCACGGAAGCCTCTGTAGACATTGGGCGCCGCCGCGGAGGGTGGAGTCGGTGTGGCACTGGTAGCATGGTGTTGTTCTGATGTGGAGTTTTCATAGTTAGATATGGATGTTACTGTTTGTTTGGGCGGTTTTTATGGGATTAGTTGCATTTATTTATCGCATGTAAAGGTGCATTACACATAAATTGGTATTTTTTCCTCGTCTCTCAACGTACCTTACCATGTGTTTGAAATGTACACATTGATAGCAAAAGAAAGAGAAATACCATTCAACGGGGTTTGTAATAATTTGAAAATGTGGATTGCAAATGTAATATTATTTGCAAGCATACACCTGGGGAATATGCTACATACATCTACAAAATGCTCATAATTTTATTCATAATTTTTTGGAAGTATATTTACCAAACTGACAATTGTTTACGCATACAAAACAGAACGACATGTTGTAAATACTTATTAACTCTTAAAACTTTCAAGCTTTATAACCACGAAACATACAAGTTAAATTTTCACACCAAAATACAATATGGCAATTTGCGAAGTAAGAAGGTATGCCCAGCAAGTATACAATTTCAAATACTTACCTGTGTGTACTATACTGGAAATTTGAACAGCACTAGTATACACATGGGATGTCACTTCCAGCGACAAGTATGCAATTTTTTGAGAATTCAGAACCTGCCTTAACATGGCAGCGGGCTGCCTTTTCACTGGTTCCAAATCCTACCGCCATGCCACGTGATTACAATTTACACTAAACACAATGTTTAAATGAAATGAAGTGAATGATAATGGTCCTAGTAGAAAATGAGACATAAAACATAACACTTCAACACTCACGTGATTAAACAAAAATATAAAAACATATACATAGCACTTATCACTTAAGACACTCTAACCTCACATTTGTGGATTACGACTCTCCCGTGCATGGCTCTGCGTATGTCGGGATTTCTTTGCATTAATTTTTGGGTGCTCTCAATTTTAACGCAGAACACAATCAAAACTATAATTGATACAAATTCAACTTACAACAACTATTTATATTTTTCAGGCTGCTTTTAGCCATGCATGTCCACTGTTCATAAACCATGTACAGCGATTCTGGCTTTTGCCAGTATTAATACTATCTCAGGTACTGTTCTTTTTACAAGAATATTAATTAAAATAAATGTGGGCAGGCAAACACAACAAAACCCAGAGAACACTTGAAATAATACTGCCCATGCATTACTCTCTAACACATGGCTGCGTGTTGTGTTTATTAAAGTGCCAGCTGCGCCTGTCAACACACTTCTCAAATAAAATGCATAACACACATAAGAACTCAGCAAAAACCCTAGAATGATCAGAAATACCTAAAACACTAAATTGCATGGGTGATATACATACTCGCAAAATATTTCTCAGCTTCCGAATGTATCGCACTGGTGCACACGGTGTGGCGTGTTCTATACCTCGTGGTCACACGAGAACAAACAATAATATTGGCTTTTTAAAGGCAGGAAAATTACGTGAATACATTGAACACTTTGTAAACGAATAGAAATAATAATAATAAAAAAACACAATAGGGCCATGCGAGAAACGAAAACAAACCTGCATACATATTAACAGCACACCGATTTCTGGTGCTTACTCATGCGCACACAAAAAACTGGTTGCATTCACTTGCTCTCATGTGACGCTGAGTTGAACTTGCGGCAGGTTTTTCCAAGATGTGGGGAATGGTCTAGGAGTCAGGTTTGTTGTGTGATGACATGTGGGCCACTCCATTTTTCGGCAAAACCTGTGCAAAATTTTTGTTGGCCAGCCGATTGTGGGTGAGCTTCGGCGAACATACGTTGACGGACATGTAGCTCGGGTGGTGGGCGGGCGGTGTCCAGCAGCCATTATTGCACATAGCAGGACTGATTCTCATGTGTCTTGCACACCTCCCTCTCTCGTGCCTCGCACAACTTCCTCTTTCGCTTCTCCTCTCTGTCTTCTCCTCCTTCTGAACCACTGGCACGCTCCCTCATCCAGCTTGTAAACTCACCTGGCAGGGGGAGGTCACGCCATCTGAACCAGCTGTTCGGGCATTTTGCCTGTCGCGAGGTTCGTTCTCATCTGCAATATGAAAAGTGTGGTGGGTACCTGTTCAGCCCATGATGCATGGTTTTCTCCAACTCAGGCTGAGCTCGGTTTTCAGCTCCTCGTTCTTTTGTTTGTTCCATCGGGTTCGCGCATGGGTGGTACATAGCAGTCGTATGGTGTTGTACGATCCACTTAGAGCAAAAAATTCCATCATACTCGACCATGAACTGTGTGCTGTTGTCAGATAACGATGTGTGTGGATAGCCCCAACGTGAAAAGAACTCATGTTCTAGCACTTTGCCAATTGTTCGGGCGTGAGCACTGGTGATGGGATATGCTTCCACCCACCTGGAAAACAGATCTGTCACGACCAATATAAAACATTTCCCGGTCGGTGTGCATGGGTACGGGCCTGTTAAATGAAGTGCCGCCATTTCAAGTGGCTCAGTTTGCAGACATGGCACTTATTATTGTGTTTCATCTGTCCTACTTTCGAACTTGTTGCATGTGACACAATTTCGCATAAAATTACGCACGTAAGTTGATACATCCGGTTAGTGAAAATACCGGAGAATGTTGCGACATGTTTGCACTGCCGACTGGATGTCATGCAATAGGAATGTGTGAGCAAATCTAAAAAACCATCTCGCATGCTAAAACCGGCACATGCATTAATGCGCGTGCCCCAGAGACAATGATGGTGATGTGTGTCTCACCTGGTAGCTGATGAAGGACAAGAACATATGATTTTGTCTGGCGCCATGTTCTGTAGCAGCGAACATGATGATGGGATCGTACGGCCGACGGCCTGCGGCGACCTCTTGATATGCAATCAATTTGAAGGAGGACTTAATGTAATTACCGATTAATTATTCTTACTGTTATATCAAACCCTTTGCTAAGGGACGAAGATGTCGGCCAATTCGAACGACGATACTAGCACTGAGTTTATTCTGCTTAAGGGAGATAGGCCCCTGTAAGAACAAAACTTATTACTACTGTTTCTGCTACAGGGCGCAGCGCCTTATGTACTCAGGAGAGTAAAGTCAATAAAACCAGTCTCATCAATGTGTAACAGTTTAATTGATGAACGGTACAACAGGATGTTAATGTACAAATGAATGTTACCCTTTGAAAAACGGACCCGGCACTCTGGACCTGCTGGTGGTCGCCAATGCAAAATAAGGCAAGGGCCTTATGTGACGAATAAATGGAAAAAACCATACCAATGTGTGAATTCCTGGAATGTTACCTCAGGATGCAGAAAGGCCTCCCCTCGGCTATAAAAGTGAAGTTAATTGTTTCTGAACGAAGTTAAACTATTGTAGTGAAATTAAACACCCTAAATTGAAGAGCCAATGGGGGTAATGCGGGAGCTTATCGCCTGTTATACCAGTCGCCATGAGTGCTGAAGCCTCACTGAAGAACATGGCGGCGGCCTCGCCGCACGTCCGGCAAGTCCGGCGCCAAGTGCAAACATGAAAAAACATAACTGCATATCTTGCATTACTAAATAAAGTAACACTGTACATAATTATGACTAATGACTAAAAATATGTTGGTGACATATTCGTGAATGCCAGAACCTGAGATATGACTAAGAATGTGACGCCACGAGAATGTCTCTGCACTTTAAGTGTGATATTAAATGAAATACCATATTCGGGTGATTCTCGATGAATGATTACAAGTACACTCTTATAATTAATACATGAATATTGGTGTGTGTCATGGCGAAAAATGAGAAAAAGCATTTGCATTTAACTGCCTATGACGACACACGTATTTTGCTGAAAAGGGGCAAGGCTATGACTTGTTCTCTGTGAGATTTGTGCAAATTCTCTATGATAATGCAGGTGGCTTCCGTAGTTAACTATGGTGCAATACTTGCTGAAACTCACTGTAATTATTCTAATTAAATGATGCTTCTAGGGAGCTGCTCGCCAATTTGCACATTAAAAAAAATATTATTCCCATCTTTTGAGACAGCTTGGAGCTACATCGCACTCTGTATTCAGCCACGACGCACGTCGACATCATGCACATTGAAAAGTCTTGGGATAAAGCGGCGCTGCTTGTCCCAGTATTCCCTCCATGGCTGTTGTGTCTAACAGTAGTGACTTTATGGGAAACACACATTTGGGCAGCATATCTATTTATTATGAGCGCTTACTCTTGTAATAAATTAAAACATATGGCGGTCCATGGCCAACAGTTTGCAGAGCGGCAATAAAAGTGTAAACATGCCGTTCATTTCGACCTGCACTGATCGGGACCACGACCTTATGACGATTGGTCGAGTGCTGCTGTGTGGTGGATGCATTTTGGTAGTACAAATGGGAAAAAACGATATGGTGATGCCTGGAACACATCAAATGCCCTCCTCTCTAGTGAAAGTTTAATCCTCGCAGATCCCCAAGGAACTGTAACACCACTAGGCTCAACAGAGTGCGGGGCCTCGGGTTGTAAGCCAAGCGATGATGCTGTGCTGTGCTGACTGCTGATGCTGCAGGGTGGTAGCCCTTCTGATGCACATTCTCGCCAAAGGGGATTGGTTCTGATGCTTGTTACAACAGGGAGGGGTCGAAACACGCTCTCCCGTCGACTCGTTGTGGCAGCTGCTGATACTGCCGCTGCAGTTCGGACCTCTTGATCCTCCCTGATCTGGCGAGGGGAAAAGTATGTGGTCCATTGATCAACTTGATGCTCCTCCTGCTGCACCATCCCCTGTGTACCTAATGCGGTCCTCCAATGCGAGGTCAGCCAGTATTATTGTGCTCGGCATTGTAGCATAGTCCTTTGGGCAGCTTCCCTATGGGCTGATCGGTCCGTAGTTGCCCCCACTGACTTGCTTTGTGCGACCTCACCCGAAGTCAATGTCCCTACACTGGGTGTCATGACATTACAGACTGGCATACTCCGTGCTGCAATGCCTGCCATACCGATGACTGCAGGGCTGTGGCCCTGCTGATGCTGATGAAGTTCTGCAGCACATGTTTGGCAAACGGGATTGGTCCTATTGCAAGCAGTGCATGACAGTTGATGCTGATAATGCTGCTGTTGTGCCACTGCCGTGTTGGACATCTTGTTGCTCCATGTTATAGCGAGGGGAAGAGTATGTGGTCCATGTTTGGACATGATGCTCTTCCTGCTCCTCCTTCCCCTACACTTGTGAGGAAGTCCTTTGAGGTAAGGTAAGCCGGGATTGGTGTCTTCTTAGATTCCTCAGCAAAGTCTGGTGGTAAGATTCCCTGTGGGTTAATTGGTTCAATAGTTTCCCCCAACTGACTTATTTTAGGTGACGCTTTAAGAAGTCAATGTCACGACACTACGCATTGGGACATTCTGGTCTGACCCACTTCGTGCTACAGTGCATGCTATGCTGTTGACTTTCGATGACGTTGATGTTGATGCTTGGTGATGATGTGATGATTGTCATGCCGATGTTGCTTGTCTCCTCCTAGTTGGTTAAATTCATTTCTGATGCTGAGGTCGTGGGCGCTTTCCTTCTCGGCCGAGAGCTGTCGCTGTCCAGAATGGTCCTTTTCCTACTACTCGTTCGAACGAGGAGGATAAGGCGACTTGATGGATCTCCTTCCGGATTCGGCCCATTTCCCCTTCAGCTGTAACATATTGTTGTGTTTGTGCTGCTGTTTGCTTGCACCACCCTCTACCAATGTGCGCATTTTCACCCAAGAGGTTGGCTCGGGCAGCGACCCTCCAATGCGCCATGAGTCATTGTCAGTGTGACCCCTGGGTAGTGCTGACTGCTGTTTATTGCATCGCTTCCTCTGATAGCAATGATGCTAGGGTGTGCAGACCTTTTGTTTGCTGCGTTTGATTGCTTTGATGTGTTTCTTCCTGGCCAGTGGCATTGAATAATGCTATGCGGCCTGTTTGTCATGCAGTCGGCAGCTACGCTTTTCCCCTCTCCGAATTTTGCGAGGTGGGCGGAAAAAAACTTGCTTTTGTGTTTGTGACGGTGTATGTGTCACTGTCAGGTTGCTGTACCATGATGCTGGGAGGTAATGACGGTTCGCGTTCCCCACAATTCCTGTTTCCCCTTCTTAGGTCGGAAAAAAGTTTTAGAAATTTTCGCTTGTGAAATCAGCCTCTCTCGCTTGTACTACTCGGTTTTCTGTAGCATTTTCGAACGGACTTATTGATGCGGCTACTTCGCTGGTGCACGCATGTGGCTGGAGCACAGGACAGTGCGGTCCGGTTGAGCATTGGTTGCATCTTGGTTGCGGTTGGGTGTTTGCAATTCTCAACTCACCGATGCACAGCCACGGCGCCAAATGATCACAAGGGCAGTTTGCTGTTTATTCGTGCATTACTGCGCAAGTATTCCGACGAGTATTATCATGTTTCGTCTCGTCTTATGTCGCGAAATACCTGCGTGGGTGCATTGCGGATTTCCGAGAAATCGCCTTCCTGCGCAATTTCTCGCGAGTCTGCGGCTCGTCCGTTACTGCGTGCTTCCATTTTCGATTGCGCTGTCCTGGCAGTGTATATGCTATGGACACGAACACACGCGCTTGTGAAATGGGCGCTGATGGTGTGGATATTAGAGAGTTTATTTGGTTTTGAATCTGCCTTTCGATATAACTTGAATAGCACCCATCACACCAGTAGCCGTTTGTGAACGTATCAAATGACTCGCGCTCCATTGCCGTCAGTTTGTCGCACGGACATGTGTTCGGACAGCCTGTACAGTAAGACGTAACAATCGCGCGGCTTTCTTTTGTTCCAAAAGTTGCGTACGGTTGCACAACTAGGGTTGAATTGGTTGTATCACACTGGCTTGGCAGTACTTTGCGAACGCAAACCTAGAAGTTTGTGAAATGGGCGCTGGTTGGTTGGTTCCCTCAGCGATACTTTGGACGTGACTGTACTGCAATGCTCTCCCTCCCCCCCCCCCCCTCACACCAGTATGCGCTGGTAAACGCATTATACGTTACTCGTTCCCTGGTTGGCCATTTATCTCGCGCATATGCTATTGCACATCTTTTACAGTAAACAGTAATGATCGCATGTCTTTCTTTTGTGCCAAATGCTGGGCATAACTCTTTTGCTGGGCCAGAACGGGCTGAAAATGGTGCCGGTTTAAACTGTTCTTTGTTCTGACTCTGGTGTGTAAGTGCACATTGAAAAATTGCTAGTGAGGTTGTCAACTGATGTGAATTTATTGCACTGTTTACATATTAACTTCCGTATGTCAAATTGAAAAACTATGCTATGATTGTTTGGGGCGGCTGACGAAAACTACGCTTGCCCAAGGTCACACACGACTCTCAGCTGTCTTGCTTGCCATATGTAGTGGGGGGGCTTCAAGGTCAAGCCTGTTGACACAGTTTACGGCCATTCCACGGTTCGACATGAAGTTAGGAGATCGGCGGGGGGCTGAGGGGGTTATTTATCACATTTACTAGGGCCCTGTTTCCTGCTGCTTGTAATCGCGTGACACAGCTGCCCGCGCAGCGCTCGTGTTTTTCCCATACACTCACTGCCTGCTTAAAACTGAAAAAGTTTTTGAAAGTTTTGCTGTTGGCTTTTGAAAAATGTTCTTAATGATTACCGCACAACAGTTTTGAAAAGTTTAAATGTTGTTCTCAATGATTGTTGCACTCTAGGTTTGTAACAGTCCGTGGGAAATATACTGAAAAGTTTATTGTTTATTTTGAAAAGTTTTTAAAATTAATTCTGAAAAATGCTGCAAAATTTTCCGAAAAAGTTTCTTATATAATTCAGTTAAATTTGGATTGCTTTTGAAAATAAACTGTGCTGACTGGAATTGCTTGTAAAAACCATCCTAACTTGCCTGCAGTGATGCCTGATGGGCCAATTACTGCACACGTTTTTATTGCTGTTTGCATAACTCTTGATAAACGACACGTGCGTTTGTTTACAAAAACCAATCGCACTGACATGAGCACATCTGCTATGCTGTTGACTTTCTGACATGTAGTGTTGAGTACATGTACACTTTGGCATACAACATTGCCCTTTTTACATTAGCAGTGCCGAGTAGATGTGTCTGACTTGCAATTGTTTTAGCTCACAGTTGTTCTCTTATGCATCACATGTTGCCACGTCTAACCAATGTGTTTTTGCAATCGTTAAACGCCATCTGATGTTGCAATGTTTCAACCGAGTTCAGTGGGTTGTTTTGACAAATGCAAGTCCACACAGAACGTCTGTTGGCATGCTTTAATTCTTACTCGGATCACCGTACATCTGTTGATGTAACACATATGCACTCTATAGTGAATACAAAACTAATAAGTTTTGATGTTATTGCAAATAATTGCACAAAGAACAGTAATGAGCCAAAGCACTGTTATTAATGACTGCAATGTTGCTGCTCTGGGAGTCTGGTTACACAATTTGAAATGTGTTTGGCTGTAATGCCCTGACGTGACTTCGTTGTTTTACAAGTGTTAGATAATCCCAAAACAATCGTTTGGAGAAGCGTAACTTCATCATATAATTCATATGTAGGCTTCGTGCATTTTTCGGTGTATCGCTTTGCTGGCCGGTCAAGCCCAGAAAAGTGTATAAATGTCTACCTAGTGGAGAATTTATGTATAACTGCCTCGTTTAAATATAAGTGAGTTTGTAAATTCCTAATGTTTTATTCATTCCAGAGCCTTGGGGTATATCAGGGCATGGGACCCTCACAACCAGCCAAATTTATATTTACCTGTGATCAGTGCAAGTGTGAGTGAAATCTCTCAAAAATACAATTTTAGGAGCATAGGTAAGCCTTTAATTGTCCTACCATTAAAAAATAACAGTAGGCAAATAGTAAGTGCATGAGTACCTAGGGTTTCAAGCATCAATGAAGGAAAATCTACATCTGGTTGAACGGCCCAAAGCATTCAAAGAACAGCAGATTCTCCAGCTCCATCAACATCAGTGCTGACACTCAGCGACGCCTATCCCCTAGGCGAGTAACATCACTTTCTTCACCAAAGTTTCCCTAACCTGAAACCTGACTGTCCCTAAAAACACATTTCACACGTAATCACACAACCACAGTGCATTAAATTGCCGCCCTTCCTTGTGGAGTAATTTTCCTGCAATGAAAACATCTAATCAACCAAACGTAAAAACCCGCCAAAATTCATCACCCACAATTTTCCAGCCAAAACTTTTCCTGCTAAATTTTCTGAAATATCCCCTTCCCAACTGCAATAGAAACATGAGGGACATTCCTGCATGCCAACAAAAGCATTCCGACACCATCCAAATATCTCCCAGATGCCTGGAACATCGCACCACATGGCATTATGAAAGCTAGCCAAAACAGAAAACGGCAGCCATTTTAACAATATGACAGTGCACGTGAAGGAGAGTAGTCATTTTTGGATGGCGATGTTACATCAACCTACCCACCTCCTCAATGCTAGATAATGGAAGGTGCACCCTGCATCCATTCACTTCACGTTACAGCATCAACACCAGCTGGGGAGTATCGATCGGGCAGCAGGACATGTGAGCGGGTGCTCACCCCCACCTATCCGCAGGTCGGTCCACCTCCTAGCGCATACAGATGGGTCAGCCACATGAGGGGAAGGCATATTCTCCCTCCAGCATCACACCACACATTTGCAGCGAGCAAATTGTTACCATGACTGGCCTGATACACGTGGGTGCACCCACACCACTGTGTCTGCAGTGCTTGCATAACATCCCAAAGAATTTGTTGGCCCAGTACGAGCTAGGTACTCAACACTCTCATTGCGATCATAAGCCCAGCTTTACCATTAGCTGTGCTGTGAGTAACCGCGAGTGGAAAGACAGTTGCAGTGAAATGGAAAAACCAAAACCAATAAACTGGTTCAAATTTTGGATAATCACCAATCACCAAACCACATTTTTCCAAATTACAATCAACCAAAATTGTGAAGATATTTATTGTGTGTGGGCCAGGGGACAATAACACTTTGTTGCATCCTGTGACAGCTGCAATATCATACTAGTGAATGAACGTGAGCGAAACCGCAACCATAACAGCACTAAAATTCACATGCAAACTGTAGAGTACTAACATCAAACCCCAGAACATGCTATACAATTGGGATGATATCCTCACAGAACTAAATAATAAAGTCACAATGTATAGTAAAGTGGACTGTCAATGAGGCGAAGGCAGTGTAATCACACAGTTCCGTGTCTGTGATACACAGGTCCACAAGCAATGTTTGAGATCTGGCAAGAGACTGATGGTGCAAGGGGAAAAATTCACATCACGACAGCAGGGGGACAGCCAATTTCAACACACATGTGTCACATGCCCACAGCATGCACATGATGCATGTAAACAACGACCCGCAATGCGTCCAGTCGACATCTCCCCATTCATTACCGTCGCTCCATTCATCTCGCAAAAACTGGCCTTTTCCCCCAAAGTCAATATTTTCACAAAAATTTACCACCAGTAATGCTAACTATCACAACGCATTGTCCTTCCGTACAACCTGTGGCGCCATTTACATAAAGCAGCTATGAAAAAGTAGCTGTTAACAAGTGACCGAGGGAGTGTGAAAGGCAACAAAAAACCAATGCGACTAACACAACTTCCATGCCAAGACCGACTGCTACCTCCACACCGGCAAAATTCCAGATGTGGTCAACCTTTGCTGGAATGCCCAACAAGGAACCAGCCATATTTTTAAGTGATTGTACTTTCCACTTAAAAATATACAGGATGTGTGAAGAAGAATGAGCCAGCTGTGTCAGAGCGCAACTCTACGGAGAAACGCGGTGTTTGCGGCACTCATTGAATCACTATGGGTTGCAATGAGACACATTTCTCCAGTCATTCCTGCATCACTTTGGATGACTTCACATAATTTCAGGTGCAGAGTGAACTCACACTGGAAGAACAACAGCCTAATTAACCACTGGCAACATTCATCACGAGAAAAATTCTGTTGGTTCGTCGCTTTCATCCACACCTGCCCGAATGGGAGGCACTTGAAGTTGTGGCTGAGACTGTATGCCCCGAATTTTATGCTGTGTTGGTACTGTTACTGAAGAGCACTTTGGATGTACACATGCGCACAACAATCATCCTAGAGCATAACCCATGCCAACTATGCCATGATCTGGGTGCTGCACGATTGTGCAACTAGCACACGAGTGAAATTGGAAAGGGAGAAAATGAAAATCAAAACAATTAAAAATCAAAACATTTCGGACAACACTGGAAAAAAAATTAATAATTCAGGACCCCACAGTTATCCAAATCACCATGTAAACAATCACAAAGAAAATAGTGCATTAAATAGTATGGGTAATAAAAATACCAATTGGGGTAAAGGGAAACCACCACTGCGACCATGCCCATACTATGACAGTGAAGTTTACCACTGGCATAGCGAGTGACCGAACAACCCGCATTTGATCAATGCAAAGGAAAATGCAAGCAATGCAAAGGGAAATGGGAAGCAGGGGCAAGGGGCCAGCTCCTCCCGATGCTTCAGTCCCGTCAAAACAACCGAATATGACACCACAACAAGTTCTCATAAATAAGGTTGTATCAGTAAATCACTATTTATCCGCATACTTGTTACTGTTAATAGTCAACATTTTCATATGTTGATTGACACGGGGCATCACTTAATTTCTTACAACCACATTTTGTGAATACAAAGGACGTCATGCCTGCCAACCACGTGATTAGACTAGCTTCTAACCAGCACAGTAGTACATCACTATGGTAAGTCACAGTCACCATACAAGTGCGTGATTTAGAAACAATTATAACAGGAATAATCACAGCAGAAATCAGATAAGATACAATTCTTGGAGTGCAGTGGTTAATGGAGCAAAACACAGTTGTTGAACCTGCGGCATGCCACATCCATATTGGCATAAAGGAATGACGCATTGTTTATAACTTAGACAGGCATCCAGCTGATAGCATACCCACAGTATCCTTAGGAGAGATCGATAATGTCGTACCCCCTGTACATCATGCAGCTTTTCAGCAATTGCTCAGTTGAGACAACTTCTACTAAACTACGTGTTTCGTTGTCTTTAGTCCCACCCCATTCAACACGTCAACATACCGAGTTACGTTCTGCATGGGAAAAATACTGAAAGTTCGTCGATTGGTAAGTACTTGGAACTTCTTTAAAACACCTACAATTTCATGCATGCTGTGTTTGATGATGGCCTGGCAGCTGTCGAAGCACAGTTTCGGCACATTTATAAAATTGAGTAACGTGCTTCGCCCACATAACAGGTGTGCACCGCGACTCACCTGCTACTGTGGAGGCTCGTTCCGGCAGCCGCATACATACGCCTCGGAGCACTTCTGTTCCTTCCCGGCTGGCTGGTGGCTGTGACGTTGCGTTACACCTTGAAGGTGTTCTGAGTGACGTCTTTTCTGCTGATGTGTAACGCAGTGGACTCCTTATTTGGACAAAAAGATGGCGATAGGCTGGGGAATGAAGGCACCTCTACAGCCTAAATGAACTTAGCAACACCCCACTACCAAGAAATTTTGTGTCGTTGCCATATTACGTAACAAACGCCCCGATTGGAGGACTCAATAAAAAAATTATAACTGAACTATTATTGGGGAATGAATTGTATTCACCACTCTAGCATTTAATAGTGATTTTCTGTAAAAATACCCACTATAGATGTTCGTTCGGGGTGAAATTATTGGCCTCGAGGGAGTATTCACCTAAAGCCATGGGTTGGTAACAAATATCGCTTAAATGAAACTTAAAAATGGCAGGCTCTTAAAGTAAGAAGGGAACATAACATCACTTTGACATGAGAATAGTTGCCAAAAATGGCTTAATTTACAATGCTTTATGTATTTGCAAGTACTCTTTTCTAAAGGAATCTGACAGCGACTTACAGTTAATATGTTTTTCTAGCAGTCACTTTGAGCAGGAACCTTAGGGTTTTTGACACATAAATTTTCCTCGGAGGTTAAGGCTTGCTAGTTGCGAGCAGTTTCCTTGTGTCACTGTGGACTCGAGGAAAATTTTAAAATGCATTTTTGTGCAGGAAAGTTTTGGAGACAGGCATGTCAATTCAGCCAGTGGTTACAATTTTAAATGCGGGCCTTCTGCTCTTGTTATGTACAGGTTACCAAAAAGTAACAACTTGAGAAATGGAAAAACATAATTTCTGCAGCTGCCTTAACAATTCTAAGCCTTTCAGCACACTGGGATGCTTTGCGCTCGGAATACCACCTGCCATACAGGATAACACCAGCTTTTCCCTTCATATTTACAACCGAAGATCTTCCTGAACTTTCAGTGACGAAAATAGAATCGCCATAATGAGTAACGAGCTTGTCTTTTAGTTGACTCCCACTAGATGAATTTCCATCCATAAATTCCACAAGGCCAGCTAGTTTGAACTGCCAGTCCTCATTTTCATCTATGAACGCACACAGTTTTTTTTAAACATTCTTCTTTGTGTTTGTCTGGTGGCCTCCCCTGCATATCCTCATTGTTGAAGTTTACTGGGAGATTCCTAGCAGAATAGAATAATAGACTGCAGTCATGGTGAAATTTTGCTTCTGTGGCAACAGGATCTAAAGTCTCTATTCGAGTGCAAACAGTCCCCCCTCCCCCAATCATCATTAAGAGCGAGATTTTTTTAAAAATAACCTGTCTCTTTAAAAGGAAGAGTAGTAATCTCATGAATGAATCTTCTATACTTGACAACTTTTTTAGTTTCTTTCCTTTCTGAAGCCTCTGCACCACAAAACAGACAACAAGAAGAAATATCAAAAGGCTTTAGCAATGAATGGAGTCTCAATTACCTATTTTCTTCTACATTAACACAAGAAGCTGGAATATTGTTGCTTCTGTCCTTTTTAATCTTTGAGGGCCTTATGTAGGTCTGCCTTATGTAGGTAAGAACAAATGTTGTTTTGAAATTAAATTCGTTTAAAAGTTATTTTTAATGTGTAATACATGTACAATAAGTAAATGATTTTTTATTCATTTCATTGAATCTTACCAATTAAAAGGCATTATTTTCATTGTTAATGGAATTTGATATATTTCATAGGGTATATTCATTTGCCTATGGTAAGTGACTCAACCTGTGGTCCAGCAGCTTAAAATGATTACCGAAAATTTCCAGTTACTCAAATAGTATTAACTAACAACATAGTTTACATGCCATAATAATAAGAAGTTACTAGTTATTGTCAAAACCCATTGCATTATTCAGTTTTGTTATAAAAACCTTAAATTATGATATTTCTTCATGTATTGTTGAAAGATATTATTTATGTATAAAATTTCAAATCTGAGACTATACGACTGCATTTACTTTCGGATTAGATTATATCTCTTCGTGATTGGTTTGCAGTAGAAAGGGCGATTTGAAATTCTCGCCTGCATTACTATTACGAATACGTTATTCATCGTGCTACAAATAAAATGCACTCTAACAATAAAACAGCTTACACATCTGACCTGAAAAATATTTCACTGTACGAAATATGTTAAAGTATTTCGTTTCCTAACCAGCACATCATTTACATTATATATATATATATATATATATATATATATATATATAACCTGAAGCAAAATGCTTGCAAAAATCAGCCTTTAAAAAAATTCAAATGTTACTTGTAAAATTATTTGCTATTTCAAACACGAGTTTCATTTTGGTATTCTTAGTAAAATATATTTTTGATATATTTGTAACATAAAAAAAAACTATTGTAACACATTATTGATAAAAACACAACCATTTTCACAGTGTTGAAGGAAACATCCACTCACCTACAGCCCGAATGTACTAGGATGGGGGTTTCGTTCCTCTCGACAGCTTTAAACAAATCTACCAAACCATTACCACGCTATTCACTTGCGGTAATCAAACCTTTCAGCCCCCCAAGACACAGTTACTACTTTGCCTTCATTAAGTGTTTTTTTTTTCAATGAAAGCATGTGCCATCCATTATGATTCCATATCTCAAATAACACACACGAACAATTAAACAGTAGGTAGTAAATCAACGTCATATACACCACTGCAGCCATGAAAAAAGATAAAATATAGTCCAGACACACACCTTATGAGTGAAGGTGGAACTAAAGAAAGTTACTACCAGCAATCTAGTGGTGTCTTTTTAAATTACAGGGACTGAATATACAATCTAGTGGTCGCTATTCAAACTAAGACGACTGAAAAATACGAGAAAAATTATGTGGTTACGCACGCCTTTACTTAAAGGGCCGTATATCGATAACCGTAAATCGCAAAGACATCGGTGTTACGCGTTGTAAAGCTACAAGTATAACAATTAACCTTTGTACAGGCCATAATTTGACTATTTTCAATAGTTTTTCACCTATGGGTGAGCTTTTCCGTAACTACCTCAATTTTGAGAGAATTGTCGAAGATAAATCATTAAATTTTCTAGCTTCAATACCCAGCATACACAACCTCTCAGCAAATTTTCGGCCCGATACCTGTACGGTCAGCAACTGTCGGTTCAATGCCAGAAGATAGCCATTTTACAACAGCATGACATCTTTTTTGAGACAGTATGTTTGCCGTTAGATAAAAGACAACAGCCCACTGTATTTTTTTGGATAAAAGATGGATATCACCTCAATTATGTCGGCGCGATATCTCACAGCCAACATGTCGCCATTAGCAAAAATAATATTCTGGTCTGATTCCGATATAGCATCATTGTTTTTTTCGGTAAGCTGGCCGTCATCTTATTTATTCTTGCCCGCTAACTTTTTTGAGACACAGCTCTTTATCACAATAAAGATACAAATATGATGTCTTTTTGCCGACAAACTTGTGGAAAGTGTTTTGAATAGGCAAGACGTTAGCAAGTTGTTAATGGCATGACGTTATTGTTTATTTTTGGAAATTGCTTTTTTAAATATCATTGTTTTATGCAACAGTGCGTTCGCCACGTGTGCACCATAGCACCCTCGTGCTACGTCATGTTTGTTTACCTTTTGAAGTGTAGTGTACATGTTATGTTTTTATTGTAATATTGTGTTAATGAAGAGCTCACGTGTTATGTTAAGGTAAGTGCTGTGTACACAAGTTGTGTACACTGAATATATATGTAAGAGGGTATTGTTTATAAATTATGTTTGACAGTTGTGTTGTGTACATAATAATGACATGCTTCCCTTTAATGCACTAGTGTGCATGGCCCCACTAGGAGACATCGATAGCTATTCCCCCAGAAAACTTATATATAAAAATAAGAAGGTAAACTGATTATGTGTTGTGTTGACAGTTATATTGTTTATAGTGACTTGTGTTCCATTTAATGCACTAGAGTGCATAATCCCACTAGGGGATGTCAACTTGCTATTGAAAAATTGGAAACATAAGATGGGTTTTTACACATATTTATTTTTGTAATTGTTTGTTTATATTTAATAGTGTAATCATGTAGTAACATTAACTAAAGACTGGCTAGCAGAGTCAGGTTACAGATGCCATGGGCAATTGCAAATCTACAGACTTTGTCTATGTACTTAATCAAAGTGTGTGAAATCATACTTATGTCTTGTAATAGTGTTTTATGTAATGTAAAGTAATTTAATGTAAAGAATTAGCTATATAAAAGTCACACAAATTAATGTAGCGAGATGGATACAATACAAGGGACAAACGCACTGCGTGAAATATGTACATTTCTAGGTTAAGGGTCCATCATAAGGACAAGTGACAAGTAATCAAGACAGTGCTTACTGCAATTATTTTATTTCTCCCTGAATATTTTCATACTGTCATTTATAGTGTCATATGCATTGTTTCATCATTCTTGTATCATTGTCACTCCCATTCATACTTCATATAATATTTTGTGCCAGAATAATGGGTTTTTTGACATCACACGGGAAGCTTGCACCCAGGCAGCCAGCTCCTGCGATAACATTTTTCACTAGCATCATCGTATTTAGTGGAGTTGGTCGTACGTGAGTGTCAACTTCGGCAACTACAAATTTTTGAACGATCATGTAGCGCCATGTTAAATTTAAATATACTGGAACCTTTTTTGTATGTTGTTACCCTAGAGCGTGCACCATCTCACAGTTCGGACCATCTTGTACACAGCCGAATCATAATTTTCACTTTATGTAACATGTCGGCTTCCCGTCAATTTTGATCTGTGTAAGAGCTCTCCTGCTCCAGTGGAGTAACTCATTGTAATTGCTTCAAACAAGGGTTTCTTAATAAATTGTTATGTTCAAAGAATACGGCATGTGTTGGGTGGTGTTGGGTGGCCGAAACAACCCACTGCGCATTTAGCGGCATATAGGGGAGACGTGCAGCCCCTACTAGCCCAGGCATAAAGGATTATAGCTCATCGAAACTTCGCATCATAGAGACAGAAATGATTGCTGCAGGATTGATGTTGGGACACCAAGAGAGGCCTTCAACGACCCCCATTATTCTCGTGCTCTGCACTGGTGCCCAAACCCGGTAAATATCCATCTAACCTTCGATCCAGGTAACCTAACCTATACCCCCCTGTGTTTCCCGGATTCCACAATGCCACACTGCTGATCTAAGAAAACTGGCTTTTCAGTTCATTATGAAAAATGACAAGAAACACATGTTTCATATAACAAAAGGAGAGGCTGGCTTAGACTGGCTAACAGGTTTTATGAAGCGACATCCAGTCTATCTCTTCGAAAACCGGAAGCTACTTCCACAGCAAGAGCTATGGACTTCAACAGTGCTGTGGTTTCTAAATTTTTGAACTACTAGTATAGCTGTATCACATATACAAATGTACTCCAGACTCAGTGTATAATTATGATAAAACAAGTGTGTCATCAGTGCCAAAGTCAACATCAAAAATCATCTCTGCAGAAGGGAGGAAACAAGTTGGTGCTCTAAAATCTGCATAGAGAGGAGCCAAACAGGAACTTTGGAACTTTGTATTAGTGCATCAGGAACTTACATGCCACCGATGATGCACTTTCCTCGGCAGAGGATGAAGGACGAATTGATTGATTGTTCTGCAGCTGGAACTTGGACAGAATGTCATCCTTCAGGCTGGATGAAGTATGAAATATTCCTCCTGGTGGTTCAAATAGTTCGTGCTGTTTACACACACCTCCAAAGACAACCCTGTCCTGCTTCTATCGATGGTCGTGTTATGCACACAAGAAATCTTGAACTCATGGATATGGCAAGAGAAAATAGGGTTATCTTGCTCTGTCACCCGCCACACTGCACCCATCGCCTCCAGCCACTGGACATAACATTCATGAAGACAATCAACACCTATTATGAAGTTGAGGTTACCAACTGGTTTTGATCGAATCCAGGACCTGTTGTCACTATGTTTGAGATCGCCAAATTGTCTGGTAATGCATTTCAATGAGCAGCCACTATGACAACAGCCATCAATGGATTTAAAACCACAGGCATATAAGCTAATTGACCCTGACGTATTTCAAGAGCCTGATTATTTGCCTTCCAAAACTACTGACAGACCATCGCCTGAAATCAATTAACAAGCTGACGTTCCAGAATATTCAGGAACTCTAGTAAATCAGAATGTTGCTGTTCCTAATTGCTCATTCTCCAATGCACAAAATAACACTAGTGCATTTAAACAAGCTTCATCAAAAGATATTATGCCATTATCCCATGTCGGTAAGTAAAAAGTGATGTGCTGTCAGGTGGTCAAATGAGGAGTTAGATTAGGTTTGAGTGGTGAATATTAAATGTTGAAAATGGAAGTTTTGGATTTGGTTACCTGGGTTGCCAGACATTGTTTACCAGAATAATGTCAGTGATGTTGGTAGAGCTGACTCGTTCTCCTAAGGGTCATTCGGCCGACGACCATGGCGTAATCCCTCCAGGGACTGGAAATACTCCTCAGAAAATTACTATGTTTCTTGCTGGCTGCGCTGTGGGATATCAAGGCTCCCCACACACCCGTACGACACTTTACTTACGTTGCGATTACATGTGACCATTAAACACTTCATTATATACAATCTGCATGGTTAAGGTGAAATTGGCAGGAGAAGGCCTGTGCCTGAAATGCCTTGCAGCTACCTGAATAAAAATACTAGCAGTATTGCACATCACTACATATTTTATTAGGCATTGATTAACATGCCTCAGTTGAGGCCACTTACATTGCTACTGAGCTAAACCCATCAGTGTGAGTGATACAGATACAAGACACGTGGTCACACACAATGATCAGGTTGAAAAATTAAAGTCCACCCAGATGATGCAAACACTGGGTGGTATGAGGGGTGGAGTCTCGGGCAGCTAGATGAACAACGGTTATGGATTGATTAAAAGTCTATTGCTGAGAAAATAAGTAAACGAAATTTGGGTGCCATCCGAGCACGCGAAACGCGAGCCACGATGTAACACACTGCACACCTTGCAAGATGAACTATGACTAACTCGTGGAATGCAGCGTGCCGGCTGGGTTTGGCGGGCAAGCACACCTCATGGAACTACTTGCTAACATAACATTGACATAAAAACACCTTGCACTTACATTTGGATATTCCCACACGTCTGTAAAATTAACCCTTGCATAAAAGAACAACATACATGCACTCTGAAAAGATGATATGAGGTGAGGATGGAAACATGTGAGAATGAAAATTATGTGACATTACAGAAAACACTTTAAAATTATATATTAGGGCGTTAAGGCATTTTATTAGGGTGTTCATGTGCACACGTGTCCTGGTGTAGCACCTGCCTTGCCTTTTAAGCCCTTTTGAATTAAAAACCTAAGATATGTGACCTCTTTGCATATCACTGTGCTCTCGGTACTCGTTGCACTTGCGCTGCTCTCGCACGTCACCTCTCGTTGCATTGCTCCTGGGCTGCCTGCGTGCTGCGAGTGCACACACTCACTGCGTTGCCTAGAAATTTGGTGCAGTGGGCAAACATACTTCTGGGAGAGGGTAGGCAGCACGCATGAAAAGCAAATTCAAGTGGTCGCCGCCGTGGGAAAACTGCTGTTTTAACTGAATCACCACTCAGAAATGAATTGATATCTCAAATGGAAAGATGTGCTGTTTCTTGTAAAATGAAGCTGTACCTTAGCACAGCAAGTTGAAACTTAAGTGAAGAAAGCCCACCCTTCAACAGAAAACGAAGAACAGTTCTGTAGTGAAAGAAAGTGACGATGCTGAATGTACTTCTTGCGGTAATTTATTCTCTTAATCTACAGAAGAGTTACGTATCAAGAATGTCAAAGGTGGTCTCACTGTGCATGTGCTGGGGAGGGCGTTGAAGATGTGAACTTTGCTTATGTACGTGACGCGTAAATAGTTGTACCCCATCTTACCCCAAGTCATGCCCCATCTTCCCCCATACACGGGGCAAGAAAATATATTTTTTGTGTTTTGTGTTCGTAACTTGTTACTTTCATCCTAGTTTACATTGTTGTCAAATATTGAGTTCACTTGTAGAATTATTTGTGATTATAATTACAACAGCAGTAAAGTTCTAGAGTAATTTTTCTTAGCATCCCCGTCTTGCCCCCTGTTCCTACTTGAAAATAACAAAAATACAGTAATATTCTCAACATAGAAAAATTGATTTTAAAATTATTATATTTAATAAAGATAGTTAACGCTCGTTAACTAGGCTATCATTCGATAGTTGAAAAGGAAATATGACAAAATTACAAAATTCTAAAGAATTTCTTCAACCACTCCGAATTCAGTAAGCGCGCAATGTTCCATTAGTGTAAGAGTACCGAAAAAGAAAGAGGAGATTCTAATGTTGTTGCATCGGGACATCGTTCCACCTGTGGTACAAGACGGGCATCTTCAGTTCCTCGTCAGTCTGCCTCACGCCTCAGTATAGCCGTCGATACTATCGGAAATGGAATTAACACATTCAACACTCGTCTAAATTACCTATCGAAATTATCATTTACAACAAACTAGATGGGAAACAGCTACAACGTGTTTCTCAAACATGGGCACAAACTTCGGCAGTGTATTCTTGACGAAAATATCAGACTAAAATGTAAGTACCAATTTTTTCGTCAAGTGATAATTAATTGTGGGTTCCTGAAAAAATGGCAAGTTCAATTGCATATTTCTGTACGGTGCTTTGTATTTCTGGTACGCACATAAGTTCTGTTTGAATGTTCAACATGAATTATCTCACAGACGGTTCACCTGAGAGTGTTCCGAAAAGACAACGTTTTTTATGTTACTTTAGAAGTGTTGAGTCACAGAGTGTCTTTAAAGGTTTCTTACAACGTAGTGTTACGAAGTTTTATGCAAGCAAACGGTGCCAACAGCCATTTCCAAATGGAAGGGGGATAATATTACCGATCGTGTTTTCAGACGTGTAAGATCCCCTTTAAACAATACACCATTCACCGTTTTGTTGCTTAATCGCAAGTGGTTTATGATATTTTCAACTAAGCGCATTTCAAAACTCAAATTTAGGGGACCCATACCTCCATGCTTTAGTAGCATGTAAGCCTGCATGTGTCTGTGAATATCTGGACATATCATTTGCTGTAACGTATTTCTTTCCCCATGTCTTCTGTATACTAGTCCACAGAGAGCTCATAATATATATCTACGAATGTCCATGAATGTGGCCATATCCAAGTACACCAGTTTATATCAGCGAATCGAATAAATAGTGATCATTAGTTTTATAGCTCATTCGCGTATTTCGTGGTTTAGTGCTGTGACATTTTTATACGGACATTTTATTCAGCTTATAAGATTTGTTTGTCAGACTTCCGGATAAAATATATTATATGAAAATATAGCATTTAGTAAACCAAGGAATGCTAATAAATGAACGCCTCTACGACACACGGGAACCATGTCGAATGTGATAAGAGCTATGTGTTATCCTGCTGCATATATGCTCACATATGTTACATAGTACTCCCCAGATCACGAATACTTCCACTTGGAAGAAGATGGCGTCACAATTGGTCCCACAAATGTTGTTCGGCTGGAAAATGAGGTGGCCGTGCATGTCTAGGCAGTTGAGAGTTGCGCGAACTTATCGGATTAGTTTGACAGCAGCCTACACTTCTTAGGCCTCTACACACACGGGCATTATTCATCAGCTGCTGCCATGAAGGGAGGCTTTCTTTTACTCAACTTGGTTGCACGTGATTCGATCAAGTTGTTTCTGTCTATTTGTCGCTGGTTAAAGAGTAGAACAAGGAGAGTCAGGTCCACTGTGATCCAATCATGAACTACAGTATGCGGGCTTAAAGTTTAGCCTGCCACAGTAAGTATAGTACATTTATGGTTGCTTCCAATTGTTCTGAAGCCCTGCTAAGTGATACTTCCAAGAAATTCCTCCGCATCATGCAAACGTTACCTAGACCTAGAAAAACACACTAAATGACAATGCACAGCATTCGTGCGCACACTGTTTCATGACAGTTTGCATGGAAACTACTTCTTTACTAGGCATTACCAACATACATATTTTCCATCTGCTTTTATTCATATATTTATTATTATTGAAATATTATAATTGATAGACAAAATATAAGCAAAAGTTCAATTTAACCAAAAATAATATACTTCTGTTAGCATAATTATAAAATGCTTGTAATATATGAGATGTATAGGAAACAAACATGTCACACAAGAGATTATTTTTCAGACGTTGTATTAAAAATGTGTGAAGATCCCGCGATCGCGATATCCATGTAGCACTGAACATGAGGGAGTGCTCCTGTAAAAAAAGAACTGTGTAGCGTCGTTCAGCTGTAGACTATCACTCAACCAGAAAAAGTAGAACATGCCGGACCATCGCGAAGTCTTCAACATATACTAATGTGCATTCGAAGACCTTGGTATTTCTTAACCCTGTGAACGACGATTATAGGCGATATCTCCCCAGGCCATTGTGTCAGTAATATAATTGTGTCACCATAAGTAGGCAGATAATATTGCTCTATTTTGCAGTCCTTCAAATTCTTGCACGCGCTGCTTATCCGTCTTCAAGAAAACCGAGAATTTTTGCTAAATAAATTAGGTAGTGTTTTTTCGTAGAATTCCTCCTTGTTATCTACTGACACTATAGCAGACGAAGATAACCACGCTGGCAGAATACTCCAAGGTGGTCGGATTGCAAATTTGAATGTGTAACAAGTCTGAAAGTTCTTCTGGTAAAGTTATGGTGCTCTAGCAAAGCTCCCACATGTTGTGTAGCGGTTGACAAGACAGCTACACGCTCTGTCCGTGCCTGTATGATAAATAAATCGTTCCCACTTCGATGAGCTGTCGGGGGCCCCCAGAACTGTTGGGGGGTCCTTCAGAACCGGTTCTTCATATGTGGGTACTTTCATGCTTCCACTGCGCCCAACACAATCTGACTGTAAAGTCAATATGGTCTGAGTGACGGCAGTTCGGCGCACCCTGGGTAACCGCTTCTTGTTAGCCTGTTACCTGGCTTCTATCGAACTCTGTCCGTTGTTCGTATGGCTGTCTCGTACGCCTTCTCTGCAGTGCCGTTGTTCATTTATCATACGTGGTAACTGTGCGTGTCACGTCACATGCACTGGCCTAGTAACTTTTTATATACGCCACTCTAGGAGCCACTGGAACACCTTTGTACGACATGTGCATGTACTAACTCACGAAACTTTAAATGGTTTGCACGACATGCAGCAATGTGCACCTTTACCAACTGTCACTATTACCGGATGGCTTTGATTTGTGATTCATACGAGAAAAAAAATTCTCCAGAGCGAAATAAACATTGTATGTATTCATTCAAAATAAAGTGATTATAATTCTGGATAGTTAATATAGTACAATAAAATCAGCTATAACTTAAATTTATGGATAATATTTGTTTCTCAAAAAATAGCATTTGTAACTTAATATTTTTTATTACGTTTAACAATATATATAAAATGGTTTTCTTTCATTATTCCCTTCTACCAATTGGTATTCGATCAAAATCTTCATTTATCTTTACTAGATAAATAATGCATGAATGAAGGAACTATCGTATATTTAACAGGCATTACCTCTCGTTTACATTAATTTTTTAACCTAATCTGTTTTTGCTAAGTGTCCGCCACTAAGTTAGCTTTTATGATCGTAAAACAAGTCGCCATTGTGCAAATTTTGAATAAACACCTCAAAAGATAACCATGTAATGATATAATGCCACAAAGAAACGAGGCAAATGCAAGATTGAGAATACAAGTCTATCTAATGGATGGACAATAAAGCTACTTGAGTGAAATAAGGGTTTTATTTGTTGTAAGGGTTGTAAGGTTGTAAGGGATATTTGTGTTTGACAGTAAGTAGTTCCATGTCGAATGGTTAAAGATAACAGAGATCGCGAGTAGAATAGTTTGGTTCGTTCTGAGGCAAGGGCAAGTGACACTGACTAGCCGCCATACTGTGACGTCACCCGCCCGCCATATTGGATCTAAGTAACCTTGAACATGTGCCCGTGACCTTGATCCTGTACTTGTCACATTTAATATCCTCGAACAATTTTTTTTTAAAGATGCAAAAATTGAAAATAAAAAAAATAATAAAAAATTACATTTATATTTTATTTTTAGTGACATACATGCAAGTGGGATGAAAATCAAAATAAATATGGAGGGGCGCACAACTTCCCAGCACGACGACCAGCACATAACTGAACTCTGCCACTATTTGTAATTGGTTAATATATCAAACCTCCCTCAACCCATTGCTCAACTGATAAAGTGGGGCCCCTACCCCACTCAATCCCCACTGCACATTTTTAGTGGCTGATTACTCATATACTTTCGAGTCAGCGCGTAACAATACATACATACATACACACACATATATATATATATACTCATTCATACATACACAGACACACACGCATATCTCATTTTCCATGTAAAATTGCTCGCATCCATGTGCTAGAAACTCAGAATTATATATTATACAAGAAGAGGGGATAAAAAAAACATTCATTCAGTAAATAATTTACGCACGCCTCGTGTTCATGATGGTTTTATTATAATCCACTTTTAGTTCTACAGTATGATTGTAAATGTTGATTAGAATACTTCTTGGAAAACCAAGAATATTTTAAAATTTTTATTCTTAAGACTAAAATATTTAAACAACATACGAAATTAGAAGCATCTAGCGTGCTTTAAGTGGTCAGCATTCTAAAGAGTGAACTCTCTTGATCATTGCACTATTACAACATTTCATTTAAAAGTATATATATTATTATGTGTATGTACACTTTACAAAAAAAGTACTGTTGCAGGAGTGATGTGCATTATTTAAAAACGTAACTGCCATAGTGGTGTAGAATCACCTAAACAAAAGATGTTTTGTTAATGTAACTTGTTATATACATATAACTGCTTGTAAATATTGGGCAGGTATGGCGTCGAACTTCTCTGCGAAAGTTCCTATGTTCGACTCTGGTTTATAATACTTAATCTCTTACAAAGTCGCAGGGTTTACATTCCCAAACGCAACGCATTGAAAGCAGAAAGGTATTTAGTGGTTCGAACTACTACAGCACTACTACTAGAGTAGCGGACTAGATTTCTCTACAAGTTCACTACAAGTATGGATGGAATCTCTTTCAGCTAGCGAGCATCAGTTTGGTGATACATGTTTGATACTCGTGCTATTTCTTTGCCAGCGAGAGGTATCGCTCACGCAAAGTGTAAGCCGCCATCTTGGGTTGCCGATTTCTTGTGAAAACACCTTTATTGTTTCCATTCGGTCTCTTCACCCCTGAAACATTTAAACAAATATTAACGTTTGCCTACACTGCAAAAAAAAAAGGCAGGAAATTATACCACTTGTAAGGGAAACAAATTTCACTCAGACGTAAGAAAAATGTACTTTAAAAACTGTGTTAAATTTAAGAGACAACTAAAAAATTGAAAATCATGACACAAGGGAAATTTAATTAACAAAAATATAAGGATATTTCACTACTTTTAAAACAAATATTCCCATTAAATGGAAGGGAGTAGTTACTTGAGAATAACAAGAATACAGTAATATTCTCAACATCAAAAATTGATTAAAAATTATTATATGCTTTAATAAAGGTAGTTAACTCTCGTTAACTATCAATCGACAGTTGAAAATGAAATATGACAAAATATCTATATTCTAAGGAATTTCTTACAACACCCCAAATTTAGTAAGCGTGCCGTGTTTCATTAGTGTAAGGGTGTCGAAAAAGTAAGAGGAAATTCTAATATTGTTGCATCGGGACATCGTTCCACCTGTGGGACAAGACAGACATCTTCAGTACCTCGTCAGTCTGCCTCACGCCTCGGTATATTCTTCGATACTATCGGAAATGGAATGAACACATTCAGCACTCGTCGAAAATGCGTATCGAAATGATCGTTTCCATAAAACTAGAAGAGTAACAGCTACAGCGCGTTTCTCAAACATGGGAACAAACCTCGGCAGTGTATTCCTGACGGAAATATAAGACTAAAATGTAAGTACCACATTTTTCCTCAAGTGATTATTAAGAGAGCTGTGAGCTCCTGAATATTTGCCATTTAAATTGCTTTACTCTTAAACTGTGCATTGCCGATCTGGTAGGAGTATATGTTCTGTTCTGAATGTTCAACATTAATTATCTCACAAACGGTTCACCTGAGAGTGTTCTTAAAAGACGACCTTTTTTTGTTGTTTTTTTTTAGAAGTGTTGATTATCAGATTGTCTTTAAAAGTTGCTTAGAAATTACACAATATTGCGATGGTTCAATGCAAACTAAGGGTGTCAGCAGCCATTTGCAATATGAATGGGGATGATATTACCAGCGGCATTCTTAGAGTTATAAAATCGCCTTTATACATAACACCATTCACCGTTTTGTTGATTAATCACAAGTGGTTATGATATTTTAAACTACCACATTTTAAAACTCAAATTTTGGGGGTGCATAGATTCCTTTAATAACTTTAGGTGATAAGCTGTATGTATATTTTCTAAGGAATTGCCTGTCGAAGTTTGTTCCCATGTTTTAGCAATATGTATATGTTACTGTGAATATCTGAACATATAACTGGCCGCAAATTATTTCTTTTGCAATGTCTTCTGTCTACTTGTCCACAGAGACGAGACAGGTGTACCGATTAATGTCCCAGGATGTGGCCATATCCCCCTCTACCTGTAATAACAGCGAATCGAAAAAATAGTGATTATCAGTTTTGTAGTTCTTTCGTGTATTTCATGGTTGAGTGTTGTGACATTTTTATATGGATATTTTATTCAGCCTATACACATTGTTTACCAGATTTCAGAATGAAATATATTATATGAAAATATAACATTCAATAAACCAAGGAATGCTAATAAATGAATGTCTCTACGACACACGGGAACCATGTCGAATGTGATAAGAGCTGTGTGTTATCCAGCTGCATATATGCCCACATATGTTACATAGTACGCCCCAGATCACGAATACTTCGACTTGGAAGAAGATGGCGTCACAATTGGTCCCAAGAATGTTGTTCGGCTGGAAAATGAGGTGGCCGTGCATGTCTAGGCAGTTGAGAGTTGCGCGAACTTATCGGATTAGTTTGACAGCAGCCTACACTTCTTAGGCCTCTACACACACGGGCATTATTCATCAGCTGCTGCCATGAAGGGAGGCTTTCTTTTACTCAACTTGGTTGCACGTGATTCGATCAAGTTGTTTCTGTCTGTTTGTCGCTGGTTAAAGAGTAGAACAAGGAGAGTCAGGTCCACTGTGATCCAATCATGAACTACAGTATGCGGGCTTAAAGTCTAGCCTGCCACCATAAGTATAGTACATTTATGGTTGCTTCCAATTTTTCTGAAGCCCTGCTAAGTGATACTTCCAAGAAATTCCTCCGCATCATGCAAACGTTAACTAGACCTAGAAAAATACACCAAATGACAACACACCGAATTCGTGCGCACACTGTTTCATGACAGTTTGCATAAAAACTACTTCTTTACTAGGCATCACCAACACACCTATTTTCTGTCTGCTTTCATTCGTATAAATAATAAATGAAATATTATAATTAACAGACAAAATATAAGCAAAAGTTAAATTTAACCAAAAAATAAGACACCTTTATGTAAACATAATTATAAAATACTTGTAGTGATGAGATATTTAAGAAACAAACACGTCCCGTATGATGTGTTTTTCAGGGTTTTCATAAAAAATGTGTGAAATATCGAGAATGAACTTATTCTCGAATTCACGTGTCACTCGACACGAGGTAAGTGCTCCTGAACATCAGCGTGGTTCAACTGTAAACTATCACTCAACCAGAAAAATTAGAACATACAGTAACCTCACGAAGTCTTCAACATGTGCTGGCGAGCATTCAAAGAACTTCGGTATCTCTTAACTCGTTCAGACCCAGTGTGCGCAACTGTGTACAATACGCACGTGTAGGTAATTTTTCGCCTGTACTGCACACTGCGAAGCTCAATGAGCAATGCCCTTACCTGTGGGAAAATAATTCGCAAACCTTCTTGCTAGTCTAAGTCACAATTGGATCATATTACTGTAGCCGAACATATAGCCTACAACTCATTGGCTGTGACAACGAAACATGTGTTGTGTCGACTTAAGTACAACACGCAACATAAAATTTTGAGTTTGCAACACCCGGAACAGTAAATTAAAGTGGGCCTAGAAGGGTTAAAGTTGTTAACGACGATTATGGGCGATATCTCCCCAGTCTATTGTGCAAGCAATCTGGTATGTGTCACGTACACTGCCCGTAAGTGAGGACGAGATTATAGCTCTCTCTCTCTCTCTCTCTCTCTCTCTCTCTCTCTCTCTCTCTCTCTTGTAGTCCTCCAAACTCTAGCACGCTGCTTAGTCATCCCCAAAGAAAACAGTGATACATCGCTAAATCAAATGGGTAGCCTTTTCGTAGAATTCCACCTTGTTCTCTACTGACACTAAAACAGACGCAGGTAGCTACGTTGGCAGAATACTTCAAGGTGGTCGGATTGTAAATTTGAACGTGTTACAAGTCTGAAAGTTCTTCTAGTGAAACTGCCACATGGTGTGTAGCGGTTGACGAGACAGCTACACGCTCTGTCCGTGCCTGTATGATAAATAAATCGTTCCCACTTCGATGAGCTGTCGGGGGCCCCCAGAACTGTTGGGGGGTCCTTCAGAACCGGTTCTTCATATGTGGGTACTTTCATGCTTCCACTGCGCCCAACACAATCTGACTGTAAAGTCAAAATGAGTGACGGCAGTTCGGCGCATCCTGTGTAACCGCTTCTCGTTAGCCTATTACCTGGCTTCTACAGACTCAGTGTTTCTTTCGTATGGCTGTCTCGTACGTCTTCTCGACATGCCCGTCTTTAATTTATCATACGTGGTAACTGTGCGTGTCACGTCACATGCACTGGCCTAGTAACTTTTTATATACGCCACACTAGGAGCCACTGGAACACCTTTGTACGACATGTGCATGTACTAACTTACGAAACTATAAATGGTTTGCATGACATCCACCAATGTGCACCTTTACCAACTGTCACTATTACCGGATGGCTTTGATTTGTGATTGAAACGGGAAAAGATTTCTCCAAAGCGATATAAACATTCTGTGTATTCGTTCAAAATAACTTGTTGATAACTCTGGATAATTTAATAAAATAAAATCTGCTATAATTTAAGTTTATGGATTGTATTCTCTCTCTTGGTTTCAATATTCCCCTCAACCAATCGGTATCCGATCAAAATCTTCATTTATATTTACTAGACAAATAATTTGTGTTTGACAGAAAGCCGTTTCATGCAGAAAGGTGAAAGATAACAGAGATCATGAGTAGAATAGTTTGGTTTGTTCTGAGGAAAGGGCTCAGGGCACTGGCTAGCCACAATGTTGTGATATCACCCACCCGCCATATTGGATCTAAATAACTTTGAACTCTTGCCCGTGACCTTGACCCTGTGCCTGTGACATTTAATAACCTCGAACTCCCCGAAAAAGATTGCAAAATTTGAAATAAAAATAGTAAAATTACTGTTTATTTTATATATTTAATGGCATACATGTTAGGGGCATGAGGTTCTAAACAAAGATGGCGGAGCACACAACCTCCCAGCATGTCAACCAGCTGATAACTGAACTCTGCTACTATTTTTCATTGGTTGATATATCACACCTCCCCCCAACCCATAGCTCGACTGATAAGTCTGGTCCCCTACCCCACTCAATCCCCACCACACATGTTTATTAGCTGTTTACTCATATTTCCTCGAGTCTGCTCCACCCATTTACTTGTCTCCGAATTTTTATTGGCTCTCCTCTACCCCCGCCCTATTCAATTTCTGCCAGTTTGTATTATCATTTCAATTGTTTCAATTTCCCTCTCGACCCATCAGAAATTTTATTGGTTTTGTATCACACCCAACCACCTCCTCCCTTTCGTTCCTGTCATGCACTTGCTTACACTTTCGTTCCTGTCATGCACTTGCTTACACTTTCGTTCCACACCACCCTTCTTCCAGCCCTCATCAAGCCAAGCACGTTTCCCGCTCTCCAACCAATTAAACTTGTTCATCATTGGGCATTTATTTTGTTACCCCTCACCCCATCTCTATAGCCTGACCAATCGCTTAATCCCTTACAATTACCACGTTTGTTGTTAGCATTGCGCATTACAGGACGTGGTGGTGGGGGGGAAAGTAGTTAAAGGCGTTTGCCACGGGAAAATGTGTTATTTTATATTTGACCCATATATTTTTCAACTTGTAGGCATTGTCTGTGACTACCTTATCCTCGGATAAAATATTTCTAGACTGCAAGGTTTTTGCAAAATTGCATGTCAAACTCAAACTTTTACTTTCTTTTGTAATTTAGAAATAATGGAAACCATCTTACGTACAGAAATGAGATAATTCACACTGAAAGAAGACTCCAAGATCTACTTCAAGAAGTCTATAAAACTGTACAAGGAACTGTTTCTTCAATTTAAAAAAAATCTGATAAGGAAATTCTTTCATTTTATTTTTTATTTTTTTGCTGCCCCTAAATTTTTAGAAAATAACTTTTGCTAAACATATTAAAATGAATTAAAACAATATCTTACAGGTTCCCTTTTTAAATTTTCTGCAAATAGTTTGGTTTACTTTATTTGTACGTCACAATAACAGTAACAATTTGACATTGACCTGTCGTTTTGCAAAAACCACGCAGTCTAAAAATATTTTATCTGAGGATAAGGTAGTCACAGGCAATGCCTACAAGTTACACAATATATGGCTTAGTTATAAAATTACACATTTTCCCATGGCCAACACCCTTATTGTGAACAAATTCGCCTCTCGCCTTACTTCGTCATCTGATGCGAGAGGTGAAGGATCACCCTCTCTCGCCCTTCGTCTTGTCAGCATTCAGACCAGTTAGTTCGGATACTACATTACATCAGATCTCAGGGTGTTATCGGGCGTGGTCGTAATACGCACGTATTTACCCACGAAGTTATGAAACATGCTCAGATTCGAAGTTTCTGTTCAGGCCAGTCAGGCACTGCAGGGATACGCAACGTCATAAAATACAGTGCCGGGACTTTGCATTTTTATATGTCCTCCATCGCTTTCACTTGCAAAGGCGATGCCTCGATGCCCATTCCACTCACTGTGGCCGTGCCATTTGAATTCACACATTGTGCTCGAAAACACAGGATTGGCGATGCGCCGAATACAGTTCGCCGCTCACATAAGTGTCGCAAACACTCGCGTCTCCTTCATTTGCTAAATGTCATTCGCTACCATTCTCAGCAAAAAAATCCTAGGTAAAATTCCGTATCGCTCTAGCGACCAATATGCCTTCCGGAATCATAGCAGGTTCTGGTATGAATAATTGAAACAGCTCTGTGAGGCTGAAAGTGCATTCCGTCACAGTCTAAAGACCTATGCCGCCTTAAGCGAGAGTGGGTCGTCAAAGAATATTGCAAATTTTTTTGCCCGAATGGTTACAAACATCGCTGATGGCCCTTCACGTATTCACGCCACCGATAGAATTTAATGTACGGCTCGAATGCAACTTTGCGAAACCGATCCCGTTTAACGAAAGGCCAGTATTCGAAAGGAAAAATAAAGTCCTGTATGAAGGCAGAGATATCTAAAATACTGTAGAATCCAGCATATTAAAAATAAGTCATGATAAATAAGCGTACAAAGAGTGTGATTCGAGGTAAATATTAACGAAAATCAATAATCAAATGCCCCCCTACCCTTCCCAAATAAACAAGCCTACCCTTTCAGAAAACATTTTATTTACAGTTCATGTTAGAAAATATTACGCGTAGTTTACAGGTGCGTTAAGCAGCTTTCTTTAAAGTAATAATGTCTCTAAAAACCCAAAAAAAATGGAGTTAAAACCACCCCCGCGCCCCGCAGTAAACGATAAGCACAGTGAGGGATCCCGTGCATTGCCCTCTCCAAGGGGTACAGTAGATACTCATAATTAAAAACATTTACTAGCATGTTTAAAATGAGAATATTTTGAAATTGAGGCAGCGGGAAAAAAAAAAATTAATTCCCATATTGATAAACAATGTGCAGCGATATTTCCAACACCAGCGGCCAGATATATTACTTTTAATATGCGCAAAAAAAAAAATTTAACACAAATTGTTTTGTGAGGGGAAAAAATATATGTCAGGAGATGCAAGCGCAAAGTTAATCTTACCGCAAATACAAAACTGTTAAATATAACTGTTCCCTTCGGCAAATAAAATTACTGTATTTTCATACATTTGTATGCGCTTCATTAAGAAGTCAATATAAGCTGTGGCAGGAACCCCCCGCCCCCCTCCCATCTACTCAGTCAGCTACACTGCTATGTGACTTAAGCCGTATGGAAAGTGCCATGAAATCACGTGTGTGTGAGGTCTCGACTCAGTCAGTAAACGTCAATTGTTTCGCTCTTTATGAACCATGAACACGAAAATGCAGTTTTATTCCCGAGATACACGTCCCTTGTACAGAAGTGCACCACAGTATAAATTCTTTTCGAGACATGCACATAAAGATCTCGTAATTTAACACAATCGAATAGATATACATGAAAAAAAAAAAAAAAAAACGAGAACCTTCATGTTCGTAGAATTTCAACAATTAAATATAGGACCCCTTCGAGATATTTCTCAGTTGCTCCCTACGAGGTACAGATATACCTCGTGAAAGACGATTTTTCCTATTTGGTGAACTCTATCAATTTATCTTTAAAAAAAACCCGGGAAGATTAAGGCAAGACTACAATTTTACAAGAATCGAATAAGTTAACACGAATAACAAAATAGTTATACTCGTTCATTATAAGAGGAGAAGTGTTGCAACATGATCTTTCACATCGAATCCGCTTTTTGGCATCTAGCATCAGAACACCAAAACTTCATCGTTTCGTGAAAAAAAATCTCTTAAGAAAGAAAAATCACAGCATTTAATAACAACCTAAGCTGGTAAATATATATATGGACGAATCGCTATATCGAGCACAAAGATTTATTTGGTATCAGCAATATACATAAGGATTTCCTAGCATTTTTCAGACATTTCGAGCTACCATTTTGTATCTGTCACATATTTGGTGCAATCATTTAGCAACCGATTCGTTGATGGTTTAATTCGATAGTGATAGAAATGTATATCGAAATGTATATCGAAATGAGACATTTATATCCTCTTCATACCCAAAAGTGCGAGTATTTCCATTCGCTGATGCATTTATAAAAAAATTTCACACCGAAATTTTTTACCTAGTGTTCGAATAGTGCTAAAACGTTTGTGTGACGGGGGGAGTGGTTTGGCGTAGGGGGGAGGGGGAGGATTGAGGTGAATCTCACAGAATATTCATTCCACAAATACACGTGCAAGATTTCTTTTCACGTGAGAACCTAAAACATTTTGCGTTGCAGAAACAGGAAAAAAGGCCATAGGAAGGCAGGAGAAGAAAATATTTAGGTCAGAGGCATAATGCATCTGCGCAAATTTGAAGGTTTGCGCACATCACTTCACCCAACCAGCGAAAATAGTACCCAAGACACATTTTGCAATGAGCACATCTTCCACAACGTGGCATAAGAGTGGGCCGCAGCTGCACAGTGGCTAGAGTGCTCGCTTCCCATCACGAGCACACGCACGCGGTCCTTCCCTCAGCCCATATGTCCACATGGGGGACAACTTCAAGACCAGTCCATTCTTCACACATCTGTTTCGCGCTAACATGGCAAGCCATGTTCGATTCCCTACTGGTTCGATCCCAGATTTCTTCACATGGAAGCCGCCGTACCGGGAGATGATGCAGATGTCTGGCAGGTTATCTCGGAAAAAGTCTCATCTCCCTCGCCCTTGAATTCTGGCCTCATTCCATTTCCTCCTCGTTCCACCCTCGTTGGCTCTCAACTCCCGGATGTTAAATATTCCTCAAAACAAAACCTCAAAATAGAAACTTTGAAAAATTACCTAAAAATGACACCTCAAAAAATAAACCTTAAAAATGAAACCTAAAAAAGAAACGTGAAAAATGAAACCTCTAAACGAATCCTAAAAAAAGAAACCTTGAAGGTGTTCCTCAAAAACATTACTCTGAAACATTCCTTAAAATATTCCTTATAAAACAATCCTCAAAAACATTTCTCAAAAGTATTCCTCAGAAAGCATTCCTAATGAAACATACCTCAAAAATCATACCTCAAAATACTGATGCTCGGCCCTTCATCTGCCAAGCAGCTGTGTGGGGCAATCATACTGTAGGTGTGTCTGGCCTCCTTGGATTTGATTGCCAGAATGGCTAGAACTCCAATTTTGAGCAGGATGTCTTTTTTAAAGTCGGCAATTCTTTTGTGACCACATTTGAATTTTTTTTTCTGGAATGCTGGGTACGGTGGTTTACAGCGGAGAGTTTGCAGTTATGTATGCATGGGGGAGAGAGCTTACTTTCATCGCAGCTAGAGCAAGGTTTTGTGTTAACCGGAATTACATTATTCCTAGCGGTGAACGAGGCGCAAGGTCGAGAATCGTCACGTTCTGTACTCGCAGTAATGACTGGCCTGTTTGTAGCCGATTGGCGAGTAAAGTATCCAAAGTTTCGTAAAATGAAGATATGTATTAATTGGCGCCGAACAAAACGTACTGTTCGCACAGTGTAAGACAAGCTGGCCATATCGCCCATACACACCTCGACTTCCATACCGCTTATAAAGGTCTGTCTACATTCGGCCGCTCCTGTGGATGTGAACATGTCCGAAACTGGTTGACTAAACTGATGTGAGCAAATCATCAAACTTTCACAGATTGCATTGAATCTTCTGACCTAAGAAATGTCTCCTGCAGCCATATGTTTTTTCCCCCTGTTCTTTACCTGCATCTGTTTTCATGAGCCTATACATATTTTCAGTTAAAATATCTTTGGTTTTCCGACACTAGGAGGTTAAATATTTATTTTTTTTTCCAAATGAAAGAGGCCTGCACTCGTATTTGTGGATCGAATATTCTGTGAGATTCTCTCCCTCCCCTTCCCCCTGCTCGACCAAAATCTATAGCACTATTTGATCATTAGGTAAAACAATTTTCGGTGTAAAAACTTTAGTATATGCATAAGCAGGTCAAAATACTCGTGCATTGGGAAACAAAGAGAATAATAATGGCTTATATATTATACATACAAATTTATAACATATATATTGATCGGTTTACAGTGGCCCCAAATAACTGAAGAATGCAAAATGGTAGCTCGGGATGCCTAAGAAATGCTAGGAAATTCTAATGTGTATGGCTGATACCAAATCAATCTTTGCGTTAAACATCGCATTAATTTACCAGCATAAGTTGTTATTATTTTTTGTGAGAGAACGGCCTGTAAGAATAGACCTTTTCCCGCGATGAAGATGAAGCATTTCGACAACGTTACATGCAGCTTTTGCAATATGGTACAATGAAGGAAGATAGTCAGATCTGCAAGGGTTCGTCTACTGGGAGCCAGCAAGTGATGTTATCAATACCTCCTGCTACATCGATGGGTACCGTTTCCGCAGACGGTTCTGACGAGACAGTTAATGCTAAGACGGAATGAGTGCAGCACAATCGGTTCGTGCGGAATGTACACTTGCAATATGTTCGCATGAAGTCGGCAAACTTAAAAATAAACGACCAACAGCTCCAAATACTGATGAACATGCGACTCCTGCTACACAGAAAAGTAAACCTGATATTGAGGATGAAGCAGGAAGTGAAGACGACCATGACGACAGTGATGATGTTGAAGACGATGATGATTCCCTCGATGTTCCAACATATATCGACAGCGAGTTTCCTTCGACAAGTGGTGTGAAAAAGGCAGAAGGCACTGCGCATTCTGGCTTCATTATACTGAAGACTCGAATGAACTTTTAGAAAGATTTAGATATTTGCTTGAATTTTATAAACGCGGGGATTTCTCGAACATGAAAGAGGTGGTTTCGATCATCCATTAACTTCGGGATCAGGGTTATATCAGACGAAGTGATGATTTGATTACTTCTGAAAATGTAATTACAAAATAATAATAAAATATAAAAAAAATACATTTTTTTAAAATTTATATCCTTTAATCACTCATAATTTTAAAGTGGTGCTATGAGCACATTCAGCTCTTTAAATGGAATGACAATAAAGACTTAAGTATAAAAAATTCATGGATAGTTGACTGCATACAAAAAATTTAATTCCGTCGGCATGAGCAAATTTCGGAGACAGCTGGTGAATCGTTTTTTCCTATATGTATAAATCGTGGCAGATGAAAAACCGATATATTGGTGTAAAGATTGTGAATGATTGGGTGGATTGGTGAATGATTAGGGGGATTGGTGGGTGGATTGGTGAATAATGGGATGGATTGGTTAATGATTGAGCATATTGGTGAATGATTGGGTGTATTAGAGAATGATTGGGGAGATTGGTGGTTAGATTGGTGAATGATTGGGTGGATTAGAGAATGATTGGGTGGATTAGAGAATGACTAGGTGGATTAGAGAATGATTGGGTAGATTAGAGCATGATTGGGTGGATTGGTGTGTTGACTGGTGAATTATTTGGTGAATTGGTGGTTAGTGGTGAATTATTTGGTGAATTGGTGAATGATTATGTGGGTTGGTGAGTGGATTGGTGAATGATTGGGTGGATTGGTAAATTATTGGGTGGATTGGTGGGTGGATTGGAAAATGATTTGGTGTATTGGTGTGTGAGTTGGCGAATTATTTGGTGGATTGTTGGGTGGATTGGTGAATGTTTGGGTGGATTTGTGGGTGGATAGATGAATGATTGGGTGGTCTGAAGAATGATTGGGTTGATTGGTGGTTCCATTGTGAATGATTGGGTGGGTTAGTGGGTGGATTGATGAATGATTGTGTGGATTAGTGGGTAAGACAGACACTCATCGCAACAATGGTGAGAGGTTTACACAATATACACAGGGGTGGCCACCAATGCATGTCTCAAACAACAGTACATAATTTTGTTGAGTGTTTAAATTTTCATGAACCAGGGCATTATGCTCGGAATTGCACACAGACACATAATAGGGTGCATGACGGAGCACATACGTCTCGCATGTGTGGAGACGAAGGCCGCCGGGACAGTATGAATCGGTTCCGAAGTGCTCAAGCTGGGAACACACATCATTATGAACCAGAGCAACAGGTAACAGAGAATTGGCGGAGAAGTGCAGGAGCAGATAATCGCAAATGGCGATCGTATACAGAATAAACCAGAGGTAAGACAAATAGGCGTGACATCAATATGGAAAACAAGGATGAGGGAAACTACCGAGGACACGGAACCTGCAGCCAGTTCCGATTGTCCGAGATGGAGATATCCAGGGCTGTAGAAAAAAGGATCATAGTCAGTCAGTAAGGAAAACTATTTATAAAAGAGGCCATGCAGAAAATGGAAAGTACATCAGAAATAATAATAAGAAAAAGGTAGAAAGATCACAATTAACTAGCTCAAAGGAAATAACACAGTTATGGGATAGCCATAATAAACGGCAGGGTCTGAATAAGGAAGCGAGGTTGTAATGGGTTAAGAAGGAACAACCCAGGAAAATGAAATATCAATTGAGTAGACTAATACAGAGGGAAATAAAAAGTAGTGTTATCAATATTCGTATAAAAGGTTTAGGGAGGAAAGTAAATTGTTTATTAGACACTGGATCAGACATCACACTAATTGAGAAAGTATTATTATCTACAGAGTGTAACAATTTAACCAATAAGGAAGTCATTGCTAGCATTAGTGGTTTAGCAACAAAGGAGGTGGAAACAGAAGGGACGTTAAAACTGAATTTTGTGTTTGCAAACATAGAAGTAGCACATATCTGTCACATAGTATCTCAGTGCCCAAATGAGTGTATTATAGGGAAAGATTTATTGAGTTTAATCGGGGCTGAGTTAGACTTTGATGTGGGAGAAATGCGGGTAAACGGGAATGTAATTCATTTTGAAGGAGCATCCCAAGGTAAGGTGAAGAGGCAGTTAGTAATCCCGGATAGGTGCGAAAAAATTGTACAAGTAAATACTACTAATGTAGGAATTGGGTTAATGAGGAAAAGAGAACTAGTTACGGGAGTGTATTTAACACAAAGTCTGACAGAAGTGAAGGAAGGGAAATGTAATTGTGCTATTTTGAATATTAATGAAGAGGAGATAAAATTAGAAATTTCAACGGTAGAAGTAGACACGACACGGGTACGAAATAGCTACGTAGTAAGTGTAGGTAATACATCCAACCGTATTCGGTTACTAGATACTGTCTTAAGAATGGAACACTTACATGAACAGGAGAAAGGAGATCTAGTAAGATTGTGTCGCGAGTACCACGATATGTTCTTTTTTACCAGGCGATAGGTTAACTTCTACAGACACAGTTGAGCATGAAATACCTATCCGCCCGACACGAAACCTATCTATACAAAGTCATACCGCATACCTGAGGCCTATAAGGCGGAAGTGGATAGACAGGTTAAGGAAATGTTAGCCGATGACGTAATTAAGGAGAGCATAAGCACGTGGAATTCGACTATTATCGTTGTGCCAAAGAAAATGGATGCTAGTGGCAAGCCAAAATTCAGAGTAGTATTGGACCTACGCGGCATCAATAGGTTATCGCAGGATGCTGCAATCCAAATGCCCGTCATAGCGGAGATCTTTGAGAGTCCAGGACAAACAAAGTATTTTACCACTCTAGATGATAACAAAGGCTATTTACAGGGGAAAATAAAGGAAGAAGATAGGCCAAAAACTTAATTTAGTATGCCGGCCGGACACTATGAAATGAAATGTATGATGTTCGGACTAAAGGGAGCACCTGCCACATTCACCAGGTTAATGAATACAGTGTTATCAGGTTTAATTGGTTTGAAATGTTTAGTCTATTTGGATGACGTGATAATATACGCCCAGTCAGTAGCTATACACAATGAGAGGACTAGAGAGGTGTTTGCTAGGTTTAGGGAACACAATCTGAAGTTACAGCCAGATAAGTGTACCTTTTAAAGCACGGAAGGAACATATTTGGGACATATAATCAGTGAGGAGGGAGTACAACCGGACTCTGAGAAAATCATAAAGGTAAAAAACTACCCTCACCCCAGATCAGTGAAGGAGATAAAAATGTTATGTGGTTTAGTCACATATTATCGACGATTTATCCAAGATTTCAGTAAAAATGCCAAACCCCTCTATAATTTAGTGAAGAGGGATACTATTTTTGAATAGACGGATGATCAATATAAAGCTTTCAAAAATTTGAAGCAGAGACTCATTGAGTACCCAGTTTTGCAGTATCCCGATTTTAACAAACTTTTTATTTTAACCACAGATGTGAACCAGTATGCTATAGGAGCAATTATATCACAGGGCGAGTTAGGCAAGGACCGGCCCATAGCATACTCAAGTAGAACACTAGGGAATGCTGAGGTAGATTATTCTGTGACGGAAAGAGAGATGACAGCGATAGTGAGTGGGATCAAGACTTTTAGATCTTATCTGTTAGGAAGACATTTTATGGTTGTTACAGATCGTAAACCGTCATGATACATCAACATCAAGGAGCCAAGTTCCAGACTCTTGCGTTGGCGACTCAAACTAGCGGAGTATTCATTTGATATTAGATACAGGGCAGGAAAGACCATTCATCATGCAGATGCGTTAAGCAGAATTCCTACGGAAATAGAGAAAGGCAAAAGTAGCGGTAACAGGAAACAATTCAATGCGTTGCAGAACACGTCATCAAACGAACCAGAGAAGAGAACGACAGTAGTGACGAGGAAGGAGATGATGAACAGGGGCAGGTTAATGGCATTAGCGACGAATACAAACAACAACTACTTAAGGAAGCTCATGACTCGCCAATAGGAGGGCATTTTGGTATTACATGTACGTTATAGAGACTCAAATACTATGTAATGTGGTCCGGAATGAAAAGAGAAGTAGAGCGATACATTAGCAAGTGTGACTCTTGCCAGAGGAATAATGTAAACAACCCCTACACAAAAATCTCAATTAGTCATTACAGACACACCTGCAGTAGTGTGGGGAAAATGTAGCTTGGATGTAATAGGTCCATTGACGGAAACAGGAGATGGAAACAAGTACATTCTAACTGTTCAAGATCTGTTATCTAAGTTTATAGTGGCTATTCCAATGAAAGATCAAACCACAGAGTCCTTCGCGAAAGCATTTGTAGAAAATGTAATTCTAAAATATGGTATACCGTAAGTTTTGTTGAGTGATCGAGGCTCGAACCTGAACAGCGAACTATTAAAAAAAATTTGTAGCTATTACGTACAGAGAAAATTAAGACAACTGTGTATCATCTTCAAAGCAATGGATTGATAGAGAGATATCATAAGGTTTTAGGGGAGTATCTAAGACATTTTATCTCTAGGAATCAGCTAGATTGGGATACATGGTTGGCCCATGCTATGTTTGTCCAGAATACAACACCGAGCAAATCAACGAAATGAATGCCATTTGAACTGTTATATGGCAGATTACCAAATATTCCAGGGAGCAGACGGAAATAGTCTATGATGAGGAAGATCGGTGAGGGAGTTGAAATGGAAGCTGCAAGAATTGTATACACTAGCGAGAAGGAATTTAGCTATCACTAAGGAAAAAACGAAACAAGAATATGATAGGAAGATGCATGACGTAGTTTTTAGGAAGGGCGACAAAGTGTTAAGTGTATGACGAGTCAGTTAGAAGGGGTAGGTCACAGAAGTTAGACTCGAAATACATTGGCCCATATGAAGTAATGGAGGTAAATGGTGTGAATGTCATGTTAAAGCTACCTAGGAATGAAATTACTAAGATGCATGCAAACCGTCTGAAGTTGTACACATGAAAGAATAATCACTAATAGTTACGTGAATTATGAGGCTAGGATAATTTAATAGCTTGAATACTCTGAGTGCTGGTGAAAATGTAACTTAGGTATAATGTAATTGGATACGAAATGTTCCAAGAGATAAGGCAATGTTTAGGTAAGATTCACAAAAGTACACAATATAGAAGTAAGAGAGATAACTAGTAGGAAATTAGACAATAGAGGAAATGGGTCAGATATTTATCTATTTGAAGAAAGGCAGAGTAAAATCAGTGAGTTAGTTGGAAAACTTTGTGTACAACATTGACATACCAATACACACAATGCACGATAGGTCGAGGTTGAAAATTACGAAATGAAGCAAACAAGTTGTCACAATAGAGTAAACAGAGATACGAAGTAACTGATGGACAGTTTATCTCGTACACACACAAGCTACTCAGAAGCAATTTAAATAAACAAGCACTGCAACTTATAAACAATCCTTTGAAACTCTGAAGTTAGGTTTGAAAGAGTCAAAGAATCCAAGAATATAACTTGTAAATTAAAATAGATTTTTTTTTGCAGATGCAGCTCAGATTTTTCTCATTGTTCTTACGTGTGATATAGCAAGGACAAAGGTCATAGACATGCAGTTGAGAGCATTGGACAATATATCTGGTTTATATTATGAGTTTCAAGGGGAAATAATACTTTACAATACCGAGTGGCGTTTGGTGACCTACGTGAACATTAGTGAACTCAACTCAAACTAACACGGAAACAACCCGGACATTATATCACGATGACTAAGTCTTTGTGAAATAAGGAAGAACTGGCATTTAGAAATAAGTCATTGTGTACTAATACTATTAATAAATTGAGTAACAAGTTGGAAATGTGTGCTAAAATTACAATAGATGAGTTAATAGGAGTAAGTGAAAGATGGAGGAAACAATCTGTATGGCCTTTAAATATTTTAGGGCAAATCAGTAGAGTGTTGTTTGGTACTTTAGATGAGAAAAATGCAACTTATTAAAGAGCAAGAGTTTGAAAATTTGGTAGAAGAACATTTAGCGTTACTTAATATCGAGCTTGAAATGGTGAAAGACCAGTTCGTGATTCTATTGCCAGCAAGTGTAGATGCTATGAATGGTAACTTAAATCCACACGTTATATCACCTTCACAGATTTTGAAACAGTTTAAGCAATTTACTATAGGAAGTCAAATAGAATTGGAGCTTCCCCTGAGCCATCATGAACCGAATTAGTAAAATTAATGAAATTAGTAACATTGGAAGTTTATAGTAGTAAAGGTTAAATTTGTTATGTAATTAAATTACCCCTGACAGAACATTTATTCTTTGACGCCTATAAGGTGATTCCATTACCCATATCCTCTAAGATAGGAGACAAAAATGATGTATTTATTAATCCCAGTCATTAATATATTATGATGGAAAAGTCCAAGCAATACTATGTTAAAATGTCCTACGATGAGTTTGCAAATTGCAAGGTAGCATCAGAAATGTTAATGATAAGTAAACAGTCGTTCCCTCTGATCGCTATGCATGATAGTGGCGAGTGTGAGGCCAAACTACTAAGAGTAATTTCAAATGATTGAGGTAGACGTGTAATAAAGTTAGATAAAACTTCGTGAATTCCTCTGTTTGGAAATGAATGGCTATATGTAACGCCCTAGGAAGAAAAAGTAACTATTATATGTCATACAGTAGAACCTTTCGATGTAAAGATTGAGAACATAGGAAAACTGAGATTTTTAGATCACTGTAAGGGCTATAGCACACATGTTTACTTACATCAGATAATGAAGTAACCAGTAACAGTAGTTCTAAAAGTACTCTTATAAATTTTCCTGATTTTGTTTGTTGCGAAATCATTCCAGATAAGGTTTCGGAGAAGGAGATCAAGACAAGTGTTACAATGAAACTTATTATCAACCAGTTAAAAGATTTACATATAGCCAGTCATAAAGCAGAAGAGGTAGAGAAAGAAATTTAACAAGAAATATGGGAAGTATTACACAGTAGTAACACATTTCAACTAACAGTGTCGTCATATATTTTTGCTTGTATTATCAGTTTATTGTTATTGTTCTGTTTGTGCAAGAAATGTGGATGTTGGAAATGGTTTTCGAGTACAGTGTTTAAATTTAGGGGTGATAATGGTAATTGTGTCTCCACCCAACAATTGTAAACCATGTCGGTTCACCAACAGTGATGACATATAGACCAAACAAAAGATCACACTCAAACTCGAGTGATTCCAATGAGTTGACTGAACTGGACAGTCATTGAGTTGATAGTCATTTAGGAAGTAAAATTGGTGTTTAGAAGTATATTGATAACAATGTAGTAGCTATTAAGATAAAGGAAATTTTTATGAAATAACATCTGATTAATATGTTATTTCTTGTTCAAGGGGAAAGGTGTAATAGCCCTTTAGTTTTTGAAATATTGTAAACACTTCTGTATCAATTGTTGTATATAATGTAACATTGTGAAGTAAGGTCGTGACCACGTACTTAAGGTTGTCTTGTTAATTCTTTGTACTTATTATATGCGTGCATACATGTAGTGTACCAAATCTTAATACACTGCTCATACCATTTGAGACTTCAGTCGAGTGGTGTAATGTTCGATAATTGTTTAGTTGTGTTTCGTCGGAAGAGGGCCTATGTGCTCTCGGAAAGTCATGTGATGGCAAACTACGTGACTGACCACGTGACAGGCAGTGCAATCACGAGTGCTTGTGCTATGTCATGCGGGCCTACGGACCATGTGATTGGTCGGAAGGAATTCTCGTCAGTGGAAAGAGGAGAGCTCTCGTCCCGAGCTCGGATGACTAATCAAGGAGAAGAGAGAGTCTGTGTGATATGGACCGAGAGGTCGGACGTTTAAAAGTGTGGCTGCGAGGCAGTGACTTAAAAGATTGTAAATAGTTGTGTAATGTAACAATTTCGCATTTGAATATATGCTACCTTTCATTATCAACCCTTGTTGGTTTCATTTAAAAGTATTAACTCAGGATACTCGCCTTTTGACTTCTCTTCTGGATTTGAGGTTACTTCACCTCGTACACTCCAAGTCTCCAGAGCCTCGCAGTATTGAAATTTAAATTAATGCCCAATAGCAGGCGGCATAATCGAGACTACCTATGTGTAGAAAATATAAAACCAATAACGAGGGGGTCGAACGAAAATGAGTAATTAGTCAATCGGACAGATTGGCAGACTCGACTAATTAGCACCACCTATAATTAAAAATATAAACAAATATGGCTGCCACCTGATGGGGTTGAAAGAATGTGTGTAATCGGTCGAACGAAGGTGAGAGACAAATTACAAGAGAGAAATTGAAAGAGAGAATTCACAAGAGAAAAAGTGGGAGTACTAGGAGAAAACCCTCGGAATGCAAGAGCATGAAAACACAACATACTGTTTACCAAGATGATGGTAGAGCGAACTCGACTAATAGATCGAACGAATGTGAGAATGTAGTGTACTAACGACAAAGTTGGTGGTCCAATATGGCAGGGTACTGGCTACCAACATGGCGGAATCCAACATGGCAATTGCATGACCAGAATGACAGAGCGAGAAGTCCGGAAATCCAACATGGCGGACAGAGTCCCCTAGAGGATTTTTTTGGGGAGCCCTTTTCTGCAGCTGGGCAAAACGGGACATTTTTAGATGATATTTGGCTAAAAACGAGTGATTTTTGGATAAAAAATGAGCGATTTTTGGGTAAAAACACGCGATTTTTAGAGAAACATTCTAAAATGGCGGTATCCTAGATGACGGCCAGAGCCCCGAGCCTGAATTTTCTGTACTGCCAAACACATGCCCATTGCCCTACTACTTGAATTAGTTTCTCGAAAACGGCGACATTCAGCTTAGAAACACAAGATTGCTTGCTCACAACGTACTCTAGATTTAAAATCCACAGGAAAAAATAACCAATGTGGTACAGTTACATGCTGATTTGCACAATGTGATGCGAAACCTCTTCCGATTAATGGATTGTGGTACATATTGGAGCTCATAATTTTCTGCTTGGTACTTCGTCGTTTAATGATGCAGTATCCAAAACTCAATATATTTTATCGTTCATTCTGGCTGTGTCACTGGCAAAAAAAATCTGCTTCAACTGCACTTTCAAGGATGGTTACACCCCGTCGAAATAGGCTTAGGATAAAGGTCGTATTTATATTTTCGACCTATTTTTCGATGAGAAATAACTTGCCAAGGTTTGTAGGTAGAGTTCAGTTCCATACTGGATATGAGGTGCGGTTGTATGCTGGGAGAGAACGCCATATCACCATTGTTCCTATCTCTGACACACACATGTTCGCGTGTTCATTAATCAATCAAGTCTTCCAGTTTTGGAGTGTGTGTGTGTGTGTGTAAATTATGGTACACATTTTTAAACTATCTTACAAAATACCGAAATTATAGTATGAATAATATATAGTAAGCATCGATATGATCACATGGTAGGTGTACTATAATTATGGTACTCTCGAACGTTACTTTTATGGTACAGTCCGAACCTCGTTTTTGGGACCTATGAAGTGGAGACCAAAACCACAACTAGACCCCATCTCCCAGTATAGTATTGATATCCCCTCCTTAGGCCTATTTCCTTCTCACCATGTTTTTGCGGTTATTATAATTATTCATATTTTGGCACTTATTTTAATTCTTACATGTAAACATATTATATTATTAATTATTACTACAATTACCTTCAGCATTAAAGCAAATTCATTGCAAGAAAAATAGTTATACTATGGATATTCAAACTCATTTTACCTTACTCAGTATACGTGTAGTATTAATGTGAAGACCACGTCCAAATATAAGAGAATGTAGCCGAAAAAATGGCGACGGAAAGCTCGTCTTTCGAACCCCACTGGTGTAAAAGTGAAGGGAGGGGGGGGGGGGGGAACATTTGGGGAGGAAGGAATTCAGCTGGAAAAATATTTCCCACTTTACAAATGACTCGATAGGTTTGTGCATTCACCACGGACAAGTGTAAGAAGCAGAGGAAGGTGATGTTGAGTATTCCAAGCACTCACTCTGATCTGTCATGAAGTCAGCGAAGTTCCAGATCATCTCGCCGGCAAAGGCGCCTTTGCCTCTCGCGTCGTCAAAGCCTTTGAACTGCTCCTCCATCATCTGTGACTGGTAGTCCTCGGACCAGATGGCACTTGGAAGCTGTGCACAACACACACCAACTACATGTTACAAACTGCGCTCTTGGAATAGAAATAGAAAATTTACACACTTTACTGCCGCCAGCAAGACTCGAAATAACAACCTCCGAACGCGAGTCAGATGCGCTGCTGCGAGATAAAACACTTGTCTCCTATTTCCGGATTCAAGGTCTGTGCCCATTGCTCTCGCATCTCCACGGCCTTCACTTGATGCATGCATAATTGACAACAGATGCATTAAAAGAAGTGGTTGTATCCAAGTACTTTGGATTATAGCACATTTCATGAGTAAACTATTTAAGAGCTTTTCAAGTATTTCATTTCATTCATAGGTTGTCTAAGACTAGCTACAGTGTTGCGGCGATACTGACCAGGTGCAGACCATCCATGCTATCAGCTCCGTACTCGGACACCATGATGGGCTTGTTGTGCTTGTTGTGCCAGTTCTCCAGAAAGGCGGAGACGGCCGGCCTCACTGTGTCCAGCAGGCCGGTTTTGGAGTAGAAGCCGAAGTACTCGTTGACACAGATCACGTCGAGGAACTGCGCCTGTGGGACGACACACAACCCAACCTCAGGTTAACATATCCAGTCTCGAAACACTCTCTGGTTTCCCTCTGGGCTTTCCCAGTCCCCTCTGGCCAGTGCATTCCGACACCTCTATCTCCAATCATGCCCCACACCATGCGTAACAGGCAACAGCCTACTACAGGGTATGCCCAAAATACAGTCTCACCGATGGGTGTTACCCCGGCCAACATTAAGCCTATGAATATGAAAAGATTTTGAACCATGCCATCTGGATGGCTACCCACAGCTTCCTGTAACACGTAAGTGCAGGATCTTGGGTGGACCTCCCACCACATACCATGCTCAATGGAGTTCATATCGGGCGAACGATGTAGCCACAGCAGTCGTTGAATCTCTATTTAGAACACCCCTCGGACCAATTCCGGACAATTTGTGCCGATGGCAAAGTACATTATCCTGCGGGAATATCTCGTAGTTGTGTGGGTGAACGAAGTCCATTAAGAGCGGCAATGCAATGTCATAACCAGCACACACTCATACGATGTCGGAGCACAAGTGATACAGGCCTGGTGGCACCTTAGACTACTACCTTTACATATACTGCTGTCTCACGACTTCTGGTATGTCAGTGAATGCCCTAAGCAGGGCTTTCAACGGTGTTTAATCGACCGCGAACAGTGATAATAAGAGCATCGGTAATGTAAACATTGACTAATATACTGGTAAATGAGAACTTTTACAGGGAAAAGATATCGGCTTGTTGCATTCTCAGATATGGTTTCGCATGGATCCGAATCGTTTCGGTGTTTCGGCAGATGGTTGAACACAAGAACTTCCTCACTTGGCCCCATTAAAATATATATTTCTCCTATTACGAAGGCGATGTTTCTTGGATTTATGGGTTCGGCCTCCTCACTATGCGGATGGGAATAGTCCCCAAGGACCACATATTTAAATGAATGGCGCTTGCAAAGGAGCACACGTTTCACATATTGCATGACCCGCATAGTAAATATGTGTAACTACAGGATAAAAAGATTTTCATTGAATTATGAGGGCTGTCCCACCTGTAAAACAATGCCTTCAATCTAAACTGTGTGTAGCACCAATCTTGATGTTCAAGACAACTTTAGGTGTTAAACTTTACCGAATAAGGTTTTAATTGGTTAACTCAATACGCGATGTCCTCCAGACAGAAAACCTAAATAAGAAAATTGAAAATGAAAATATTTTTAGCACATTAAACCCTACATTTGATATTTATTAATAATATAAAATATTTCAAACTCTAATGTCCGACCTCGATATACGAGAATCATTGAAAAAAGGCGTGATCAATACAACTGCGCACCCTCAATATGGCTTTCTAAGAGCTACAAAATGAAAGGAACTCACTGAATGATGTGTGCTTGTGTAACTAAGAAGGTATCAGAGGTCGATAATCTCACCACTCTATCGTCATTGTAACCCTTATTGATGGCTTGCGTGATAGCTCGAGTGGTGTCCAGTGATCTCACATGCTCGGTTATTGATCTGAAACATTAGAGAATAGTCACATCACAAGTACGGTAATTATTTAACCTATAAAAGATTTTGCACTACTTTTTAAATTAGTATTTTTGATGATGATGGAAACGGTTACATATGTTTCAAAACATGGCTTAATGATATGAATATTTAATTTTCTCATTTTATTACAAAAGGCCAACACAATAGCACTTTTAGTCTTACTGCAGAAACAGTGCTAAAAGGTTCGGGGCACAGCCTGGAGTCTACTTCTTTCCTCTGAAACAAATATATTTCACCCTGTAAAATGATAATATTGTGCTTAAGCAAATATTAGCATTTCCTAATTCTCTCCAGAGGCCCAAGTTCAGATCATTGATTTCAAATAACTATAGACCCGAGAAATTCGCATTTTTTGCTACCAGCAGACACTCCGTAAAATTTCATTTTCCCCAAGGCAGTTTATAACCAAAAAATAACTTAAATTTAAATATTTATCTGGGGAAAAATATCTTATATTCTACAGCCTACTTAATTTCAGTTGGAAATTTTCTTAAACGAAATGATTTGCTACCAAAATATATAATAAATATTTTTATTTGTTCATATTTACTGTAACTGATATCGATGGACATATTATTCAACAAAACATTATTAATCATTTTCTGAATTAACTTAAATTTTAATGATTTTTCTCATTTTCTGGAAATAAAAGACTTAATAGTGCTATCAACATTCGTTTCGAAATATAATTTAAAGAACTACCTAACTTATATCATATCGTCATGTTTACCTTTCCACGTATCCGAGTATTTTCATATCTAACATACTGCCTATTAATATAATTGCTAACCTTCATCCTATCAACACACTTACCTTTTTTCTACGTGTCCATCATTAATATAATTACCTGCTTATCTATCAGCATCCTTCCTGCGTACGTTAATACCGACCTATCATCTAATTTGCTTACCTTTTAAACTAAAAATTGTATCTACCTATTGAGCTGAAAATACGCTATTACCACTGCAATGCCGCTAAGAGAGTGAAAACGTCAGTTGCAATTCTTCAGCATCTTCGGAGCCATTTTGTGGTGTTTTTTTTCACAGAGTAGTTTTATACAGGCTGGCAACGAAAGACGAAATGGTTACAGTTCCGATAAAACACGTTTCACTTGCAATGTATAAGGCATTTATGTACTACATTTTGATTATACTGCACAGCATTTCTGTATGTAAAATTCAGTATAAATCTAAAAATATACATTGCTGAACATGGAAATCGCTACGCACTCTTTCCATGTTTTAACGTTTATTAAACCATAACTGGCTGTTGGATGATAGTAGAAAAGTGATCAGTCTTTCTCGCATAAGGGCACGTTCTTCAATAACTTGTTTTTTTTTTTTTCAGGCTGCATTATCTTCCGTTTCTTCAGAAGACGGCTTATCAATTCAAATATCTCGTGTTCTCACCAGACACTACGTGCATAAATCAAGGATACAATAACGTAAATGTTTACAGAGATATAGCACGTCAAACGAATTATTCTGAAGGTCACAACATTTTAAATATGGTGTACACCTGTTATAAAACAATTATATTTTAACAGTCCAACAAGCAACAATTATCAAGCAATCAGTTTTATCAAAACGAAGTTTCAGTTTCTTTCTGCGATAGCATAATTTACGAAATAATATGAAGGTGCAGTAAATGATTAACACTGCCAAATTATTGTCAAATTATGTGTGATATTTGTTCCCCTGCAAAGCCTCAGATCACGCATGTTTTACTATAGTTAACATTTACGTGTATAAGGGGCCATGGTGGCTGAGCAGGCAGCTGCCCGCCTCCCACCGAGGCGAACAGGGTTCGATCCCCCGGCGGGTCACTCCCGAAATTTCTCAAGCGGGGATCATGCCGGATGATACCGCTGGTCGGCGGGCCTTCTCGGGGACCCCCCCGCTTCCCCAGCCCTCGCGTCCGGCGTTGCTCCATTCTCACCTCATTTCACTCTCATCGGCTCTCAAGACCTCGTTGTTAAGAGCAGCCCAAATCTCTCAACTCAACTTAAGTGTATATCACAGCAAAGCAAAATAACTGTGTTTTGTACTGTATGGGTAAACAGAACGAGCCTTGAGGCATTATTTCTCTTATTTTAAATATAAGCCTTAAGAAATATGCCTAAAAAAATAATATTTTCTTAATTTTAGCGTTTTCTCTACAATAACAAGAAAGTGGGAATGTAACTGTAAAAATTCAATCCACCACTATCGAAATAAAATCGGTATTGTAAAATAACTGTAAACATTTTTGAAATTCCGTTGTCTTCTACAAAAATATTTGCAAATTGGTTATGTTTCGCAGTTATTTTATGCTACTGTTTGATACTGATTCATTTGACGCCATGTTCCAGTGTTCCTAAATACCACTCTTAATTAGTTCTAATCAGTGACGCCATGTTCCAGTGTTCCTAAATACCACTCTTAAATAGTTCTAATCAGTGATGGCTGCTGTATTGTTTCTTTCGGGATGAATGTTGTTTTACACAGTTTTTTTTTTCCCGGCGGCACGTCAGACACCAAAACGCAGTTTTACAAATGAAGTGATCTCGTCACTGTAATGGCTACTTCGCCACACTTAATAGTGAATATTTACAGCATAGTTACCCTGTCGCCTTTCCAGCCTGGTTTATGGTTTCATGTAGCAGTGGGAAGTGTGTAGAGTTGTGAAAAAAGATCGGCCACTTGTGCAACCTTTTGTCCACCCTAAATGTTTTGAAATAAATTACTATGGTCACTATAACACAATTACATATCAGTTGCGGGAATCCTCGATCTCTAGTAGTGCTTAGAAAAACTGTATATTTCTAGGTACATGGAATAACCATATAGAGGCGAAACATTTTAAAACTATTCTATGACAATTTCTACCAAAATCGAAAAAGCATCTGTAAAATGTTTTTACATATTCGACCACAACTTTTATACTGTTCGACTGTTTATCAATAATTTAAAAAAACTTTCACATATGTTCCGAAGACTCGAAGACATACGGTAAACGAATGCAACACCGAAGGTAAACATTGCATTAGGTAGGGATGCGACCAGGAAACGTTATTAAAACAAAGTTGACAAACAACCGGAAACACAACGCAACGGCCGCATACTCAGGAACCTGCAGAAGCGCACAGAATAATAACTGTCCCTAGGTGACACAGTAAGGCTGCGGCTATTCACCAGCATGTGACGTCAGTAACACCGGCCAGGCTACAAGGGAGAGCCAGTATGAAGTGAGTATATCGGGGAAGGAGAAGTGTGGCGGAAACCCTGACGAAAGGCTGTGACGTCAGTCTCCCCACCAAGGGCAGAGGCCCCAGTATGGCGACTGAGGGTAAATGTCTTCACTCTAAGGTGAGACGTAATATTTTTTTTTTCTGGCGAGCCCCCAAATCCCGCTACGCCAGCGTGAGCACCTCCACAGTTCTGTGTGCCCTACAGCTAAGTCGGTTTACGCCTTAGGTCAGGTTCAATCATTGTAATGGTTGCATGCATCGCGGCTGGGCAGGGTTTTTTTTTTAATAGTTAGTACATCTTAATGGTATAAAATATCGGTATGACTTGGTTGTACAGTTAGTTTCTTGTATGGTTGGCATAGTCATTATGTTGATTGGAATGACCTGATCCATGTTAGTTTTTTTTGGCAGTATTGCAAAAGTATAGCTTCGTTGGTGTGGGGAGAACGGTTTAATTGTGTGATTAGTTACTAAGAGAGAAATAGTTGATGGGATGGTTAGTTATTTTGAGAGGGGCATAATGCTAAGCTGGTAAGGTTGGTTAGTATGATTGGATGGAATTTTTTTGGTAAATAAGACTGTATGGGTGTCATAGATGGATAAATTAATATTATTGATCTTATGATAGCATGGTTGGAGCTTATGATTGTAATATTTGATTGGCTCGGCTGCTGGTTTGGCTTGTTTATATGTGTAACTTGTGACGTTAGATGAGGTGAAATGGTAGTCAATATAGTTGACTGCTATGATTGATTAGTAAGTCTGAGATATGGTGGTGTATGTGGCCTGTATCATTAACAGCATGAATAAGGTATGCTTGGGTTAGAGCGAATGATATGGTTTGGGCTGTATATTTCTTTTTGTTAGTATGTTTATATGCTATGTTGATTTGTTGATATATATTCAGATGATACAGTAAGTTGGTGTGCTGGGTTTTATAGCTTTCGACATTGTATGGTTGAGGCAAGCTAATGTTATGGTGGAAGGTAATATATTTGTTTTGGTACTCAGTACCAATGGGTTATCATTATGGTTTTTAAGTATGCTGTAGGTATTTTACCTGGTAGGTTTTGTTTGTTGAAAGAGTGATTTATATTAATGTCCAGTATGCTGGAGGGTTGTCACCTAGTATGTTTTGGTTGGTGGGGTTAATGGATTGTATGAAATAAGTAGTTATGTTGCATATAAAATGTAATCTTGGCATGACTGAAGTATGCTAGGGTTATGATTGGTATAGTGCTCTGCACTCCTGATCAGCAGGGTTACTCATATTTTGTATGTCTGAAGTGTGGTGGTCAGTATTTTTATTGCTATGGATGATATAATAAGATGGTTTATTTGATGGGTGGTATGATATTTTGGCCGGTGTCTGATGGTAGACAGACATGTTGGACTTGTGATTTTTTTTGGGTAAGGTCAGCGTGGGCTGAGGTATGCTTGAATTCTAGTATGAGTGGTGCGTATATTTAGTCTAATGATGGTTGGTAGAGCAAATGGTATGGGTGGTATGGTTGAATTGAGTTCTTCTTTTGGTTATAGGTGATGGCATGATGGTTGGTCTAGTATGACCTGGGGTATAAAGGATGGTATGATGGTATAGTGACTAGTATATATTTTATCGGGTTCTGATGGTATGACAAACATGTTGGATTTGTGATTTTGGTATATTTTAGTGGGTGTGGGTTGAGGTATGCTTGAATTCTATTGGAAAGTATGAGTATATTTAGTTTCATAGTGGGTTTTGGAGAGCAGATTGTATGCGTGGTGGTAGTGGTGGTGGTGGTGGTGGTGGTGGTGTTGATGCTGGTGATGGTGGTGAAGGAGTCACTATTAGCATAATTGTATCAGTTATAATTAGTTTTTATTTTTTTTATATACCTGAAGTTGACAAAACAGAATCTATTAATGTGTCAAATGTGGTGCATGCAGTGCTAAGTGTGGTATCTGTATTGCTAAGTGTGGTGCCTGCAGGGCTAAGTGCGATGCCTTCGTTGCTTAGTGTGGTGCCTTCGGTGATAAGTGTGGTGCCTTTGGTGCTAACTGCAGTGCCTGCAGTGCTAAGTGCAGTGCCTTTGGTGAAAAGTGCGGTGCCTTTGAATTGTTAGGTTGGGTGAAGTTAGGTTAATTGATACTGAAGTGGAGTTAGCTTAGGTTAACATGTCTTTCAAAAAGTCCTGACATGTGGTAGAATGGACATGACAAAGATAAAAATATTCAGTGTCCTACACAATATGAAAATACTTTCTAATTCATATGCAAGTGTGTGGAGTGCATACAACAAAATGTTGAGTGACTAAATTGAATTTTAACTTGGACTGGTGGTTAGTTTAAGTGGATGGCGAGAGAGAAAATAAAAATAAATTCAAAGTCTTGACATGGGATGAAATGCATACAAATATGACTTGGTTGTGCAGTTAGTTTGCGTGTATGGTTAGTATAGCTCTTATGTTGATTGGTATGACTTGACCACATGTTCGGTTATTTTGGCAGTATGAAAAAAAAGTATAGCTTAGATGGTGCGAGGAGAATGGTTTAATTGTGTGGTTCATTTTTTTATAAGAGCAGAATGGTTTGATGGGATGTTTAGTTGGTATGAGAGGGGCAGAATGTTTAGCTGGTAGTGTTGATAGGTATAAGCAATATTGGTTGGTAGAACAAGTAGAATGGATGTTATTTTATGGGCTGGCCTCAGCTGTATAGTTGCTTGGGTAGTGATGGATATTGTGCTTGGTTTATTGGGTAGTGCAGTTAATTTGAGTTTTTCTTTGGTTACAGGAGATGGGGTGTTGAGTGGCCTGGTATGACTTGGGTTATAAATGTATGGTATGGGTGATCAGTATGTATGTATTCGACTGGTGTCGACCTGCAGAGCAGAAAGAATGAGCAGTAAGTAATTTTTTTCGGTAAGGTCAGTGTAACATAGCTCCTGCATCTAAATAAAATACTTAAAAATTACATACGTTTCAATCTGAATAATAAATAAGAAAAATCTGATAAATAAGTCTGGGATAGCAATAAAATATTATATGTAAGTTATAATGTACATATATACTTAAAATCTGAAACTTATTGCTGGTGTATGTTAGTCTGGTAATGGTTGGTAGAGCAGATGGTATGCATAAGTTACAGTGGGTGGGACATTCAATATTTAGGTGCCTGCTCGCGAGTATATAAGATATTGGGTTCATTTTATGAAGCTGTTTGACAATGGCAGTCGGGAATCTTTGTCGAGAAGAAAATATGGCCAAGGGTTCTGGTTAGATGCTTGCTAGAATGGACTGTCTTGAGCTGTGTATAAGCAGTACATATTATGTGCTGCTATAAAGATACTATGTGAATAGCATGGAATAATTTAAGGATTCTGTTTGTAGTCTGAAATGTATATATATATATAAGTATCTAATAAAATTATTAAAGTAGCAAAAGTATTTAATTTCTCGCCGATTTTGTATGTTGATATGATGGTGCTTTGTTTAGTCATGTATACATTGAATCAAAATCTGAGTAGGATAGTTATGCTACAAAAATAGTTGAGATAACAAATAATCATTGTTTTTAGTCTCGAAGAGAGAATTTCTGAAATGAATCCAAGAGAACTTTTGCGCCGTACTCTAGATAAAATTCCAGCACAACTTTAAAAAAAAAAATTAAGTCGAATAATAAATACATTTTTATTCTCTTATTTCAATCCTGTATCTTAACCAGTCTGTTATAAACAGATCTTGTTTAAAACATCAAAATATTATTTTAAGCTAGCCACTATGCTTATAAAGGGCTTAAACATACATTACTGGAGCTAGATATATTACATGCAAACAAAAATTTTGTGAGACTGCCAGCCTCCTAAGAGTTCGCCAATTATATTTGCCTACCTAAATGTCTGTACATATTTACATGCTTACAATCCGATTTGATACATAATTATTTTACAAAGAATAAAAGAGAAATAATTACTTGTGAGTTTAAGAATCCAGACTCCGACTGAAAGTTACGAGATATTAAAATACAGCACATTGCATGGCTTTGCATAAACAATGAATGCTCTAAAATATATTATTCATAAGTCATATATAAACTGGTTGAAAAAAATACATTAAAAATATTTCTGTAATACACAAGGGAAGGTAGCTTCTAGTTTGCAACTTATATACAAGCTTTAAGCACTTGACTTGGCATGAGAATTTTTTTTTGTTAAATTTTGCTAGCTGACATGGAAAAGTGTGCATTTTACAAAATGTAAGATCTTTGAACTGAATTTAGTTTGCAAAATACATTTTCAATACATTCTAACTACATTTTAAAGGATTAATTTTTCGACATTATTGAATTGATAAATCAAATAAAATATAACAATTCTACTTAATTATTAATACATCGATTCCTAGATGTCTGATTGGTAGGGCCACATAGCAGTGCGAGTGATCGCTTAAGTTCACAAGCAGTTGCCCCTTCCCCGCGCGACGTCTGTTGATGTCACTGCTTGTGTATGATGACATCATTCTTGATGTCACTGCTTGTGCATGATGACATCACTCTTGATGCCACTGCTTGTGCATGATGACATCACTCTTGATGTCACTGCTTGTGCATGATGACATCACTCTTGATGTCACTGCTTGTGCATGATATCACTCTTGTCAGGCCGCAGCAGGTGGGTATGCTCCTTGGCGGACTTGTCGCAGCTGAGTCGCAGGCATGTCGGCGTGGTGATGCATATGTGGTTATAAGGCTAAGCGACAATTGTAAAAACAAATCGAATAAAGTAAAATATTAGGACTAAATATTGTTTTTCAAAATATGAGGTATTGAAAATCGAATATGTTTTACAATGTCCTGCCTGGAATGTACTTTACAATAATGTTTTATATATCTTCTCGTGTATGGAAAATCACATTTTTAAATTCATTAATAAATATAAGTGCTGACGATTCGCACACTCTAGCAGGCAATGAAGGAACTATGTAGAAGGTGGAATGGAGCAAAATGCGACTAATCGAACATGTATAAGTTATCAGTGGAGCAAATGTGACTAATCGTACAGTGTGAGTAATTGGGTCAGACAAATGAGAGAGACAAGAGACAAAGGAAAGAGAATAAAACAACAAAAATGGGATCACTTGGATAAAACCTTCGGAGAGAAAGAGAGACAAGAGATGGAATGAGAAAATGAGACAGAAACGAAAGAGAGGGAGAAAGGGATGGAATAAGATAAAGAGAGAGAAAGATACTGAATGAGGGAGGCAAGAGAGGGGATAGAATGAGAGAATGAAAGAGAAATAAAAGAGAGACAAGAAATAGAGGGAGAGAATGAGATAGAAACGAAAGAGAGGAGAAAGGGATGGAATAAGAGAAAGAGAGAGAAACGAAAGAGAGAAAGAGAAAATAGTTAAAGAGATGGAATAAGATAGAGAGAGAGAGAGATATGAGATAAAGAAATAGAATGAGAGAATGAAAAAGAAATGAAAGAGACGCAAGAGATGGAATTAAAGAATGAGATAGAAACGAAAGGGAGGAGAAAGGACGGAATAAGAGGAAGAGAGGGAAACGAAAGTGGGAAAGAGAGAAAGAGGTGGAATAAGATACAGACAGAGGCATGAGAGAAAAAGATAGAATGAGAGAATGAAAGAAAAATGAAAGAGTTAAAGAGAGAAAGAGATGGAATAAGATAAAGTGAAAGGAGATAAAAATATGGAATAAGAGAGAAAAACAGCATGGAATGATAGAGCATGAAAAAACAAAGCAGCATGTTGGTATGATATCATGATCGCATGCACCTGGAAAAGACGAGTCCGGTGATACGTAACACTTAATAATTATGTCTTTAAATTTTTTAATTAAAAAAATATATTTAAATTTAAAAAATAATTTGTTAAAATATTTCTATTATGAAGTTGCGGTCGTATGCGTCTTGAAAAGGCGAGTCCGGTGATATATAACACTTAATACTGACGCCTTTTAATGTTTTAATTATAAAAATATACTTAAATAAAAAAAATAATGTATTAAAATATTTTAATTTTATCGATGTAAGCTGGAAGCATTACGAAAGGTACCCAATATTTTTTTATTGGCTCGTTTTTGGCTTTCGAGGGTTTTGTTGCGGATTGGTGCTTTTTTTATAGGGAAAATAGGTAAATTTCTAGGGAAAAACGGGAAATTTGTATGGAAAAAGGGAAAATTTCAGACAGTTTAGGCATAAAACGTACGATTTTGTGCGAAAATGAGCCATTTATTGGGGGAAAAAAAAGGAAAAATATTGAGATCAAGGTCAGATCCACGATCCACTAACCGATGTCGTGTGCACTCGACGGAACCAAACCCTACTACTAAAGTTAAATTTATTATTTAGGACACGATGGGTTCGGGCCATTCCACTTACCTACCAGGGTTTTCCACTGAGTAATGGCAATACCTGTCATATAGAGTACATTTATAGCGATATTATAAAACGTCAGAATAATGCTAAGTTTAGCATAACTCTTTTTCTGTGTTTATGCACTCACGATCCCACACACGGAGGCCCAAGGCTAACTGGGTTCGATTCCCGGCTGGGTTACCACCGGATTTTCGCACGTGGGAATCGTGCAGGACGATGCCGCTGGTCGGCGGGTTCCCTTCTTGGGGATGTCCCGCTTCCCCCTAACCTCGTTTCTCCCTCGTCGGCTGTCTCGCCTCTGTTTCACCTGTCAAGATGCACACCGAAGATGACCACACCTGGGCCAAAGGGAGTTTCGACTTAGGTACGCCCCGATGACGACACAGGCGAAGGAACCAGAATGAGACCAGAAACGTAGAAACTAAGTTTCTGGAAGGAAGGACGACGAGATGAAATGTATTGCATGAGTGTGTGTGTGTAAATGTGTACCGATGCGTTTGTCTGCAGTGTGGTTCGACTGAGCCTTTTGCGCTCGGGGGAGAGGTGGCGGGGAATGTTTCAGGTAACCGGACATTCCCCAAAACTGATCCCGTCTGCACCCGAACGCACTGGGCCGCGAAAGTAGATAATGGAGATACCGCCATGCTTATTTAAAAGCGAAAGAAGGCAAAGCGCGGACGCGGCAGTTAGTGTAGTTTAGTGTAGTTTTGAACCCTTTCGGACAGCATGACGGTTTCAAAATTGCAAAGTTCCCGGTGGACACTGGAGATCAAATAGAGCCGATCTAGCTATTGCTTTGCAGGAGTTAAATGTAAATGTTAGAAAGTAGTGCTCCAGGTAAGACCTTTTAATAGGTATCGGCCACCTGGAGCGGAGGTCTGGAGGGCCCAGCGCCGGTTCCAGCGGGAACTTTGTCCCACACACATCCACACACATGCTTACTGGATATGTTTGTAGTGTCTTACTTGAAGTATGCGACTGCCTGCTCTAACTCGGTCTCTGCTTCGTTGGCGACAGACCACATGATGACGGAGGGCCTGTTCTTGTCTCGACGTACAAGCTCTGTCAGAGACCTCTTGTGGTTCTTGAGCAGCTCGTCTGACCACAAGCTGCATCACAACAATCACTCATCACTCCGCTGCCCAGGGACTGCGCACGACACTAAATATTACAGAGAGCAATGACAACATAGTTACGCGATATTTAACAGTTCCAAATGGAAACAACTCATCGACTATTAGCGTACAACTGAACGTTTTTGAAGGCCGAGCTTAGGATCTACATTTCTTCCTAAGCTATGACCTTCCGTCGGGTGTAAAATAAACATTGCAACGAACTTTCTCCCTTATATTCACACGTTGATGTAATGTAACTACGAAATTATTTGGAGCCTAAATATATTATTAATATGATAAATGTTGCTCTTTTATGCATAAAAAACCAATTAAACAAATTCATTTGTAACAACTTCAAACATCGCAATTTTGAGACAATATGCAGACGTGGATCCATCTTACTACATTGCTACCATATTTACTGGAAGTGTGAGAGTCAGTTAAAACATATGCAGCTAAGTTAAATAAAAAAAAGTGCTAGATTAACCGCGAATAATTTATAAGGATTTTTTCCAGGAAGCAAATAAGTTCAGTGCTAATTTATAAATTATAACGCAAGCATATAAAAATGTATGTGTTCCTTACCGAGGTCTAACAATAGCACAATGTCAACAACAAGACAGAACGTTACTTGTGGGTAAAGAATGCGGAAGGCATATGTTATGCAGTTCCACCGGGTATCGGTAACATTTCTGCATCACTCTATAATTATAGTTTTGGCAGTAAAGTTGAAGTTCAATGCTTTCATCAAGCGAATTTAAATTTATGTAAAATGGCCTAAGATGAACTCCTGAAATTAATTTATGTAATCATTATACCTCTTCAAACATTAAAATGCACACATATATAAAATAAGTTTGGCTGATGCTAATTATTTTCTATCTCAGATTGAATCCATCGCTACGCCCTGACGCTGCAGGTATACCACTTCACAAAAAACATAAAGACTGAATTCTTACAGCAGAAAGGTAAATTTGAATGCAGTTGATATATAATCAGTACAACAGACAAACATGAGTCGTTTAGATTTCTGTATATTTGAAAAACCACTGAAATTTTCTACAAACAACAAACCTCCTCTTATATGAGCTATTTTCTCCAAAGCAACAAATGCCGTATAATGCTGATGCAAACGATTTGAAAATACAATATATCATTAATACGAAATAAAAACCTGTCCCTTTAAAATTCCTTTTATAAAATACTGGGGACTTTGTTAGAAACATTATTTCATAAAAAATAAAGTAAAATCTTTCCAAAACTTTACTTTCAATTTGTAGCATGAAAAACATTGAATTCTCATAATCATTGGACTTTGACAACTTATGAAAGTCTACCAAAATTAATCTCATTCTAGACTTTGATTTTCGGTTAGGCTGACAAAAGTTTAATATTATAAAACAGCCTTTTCATAAACGTATCTCTGCGGGAAAAACTTGCACATGACTTTAAACATGTTACGTAACTCCACTTAACTTTTACATTAGCGTACATATCTCATATGCTAGAGCTGGACAACATATAAAATTGCCTACACAAAATGTCTCAACTCTAATATTTCTTTAAGGCTGGCCAATACTCTTCCATTCAAACAGCCTTTCCTTAAAATTGTCTCTCCGGGAAACTTCATGACTTTAAAAATCTTTACGTAACTCGCATGTAACACATCACCATCACGTTAAACATTTAGTATTTTCCTTCTTGGATTTAAATGACTTTAAAGATTTTCTGGGCTTACCAAGGCTGATTACTTTCACTTTAAAACCAATTCGAACAGCTTTTAAAACATACTTTAAAATGAAACGCCCATTCATTCCAATACTTCAGCATTTTTCTACAGTAATTACATTTGCTACAAATATGGACGAGCAAAAGCCTATTCTACTATTTCCGGCCTAAAGGGCCCTAGTAACATGAAGAAGTACTTAACTTGGTTGGGACTCGCTCCCACCCCATCGTGGGGTGCAACAACAGGATTTTAATTTTTACCCATCACAAACATGGCAACTTATAGAAAAACGCCACATTTCTTGGAATTTGTGCTTGTGTGGCGCTGTCTATTCCTGAACGTCATGCGTCTTCAATGCTGCACGGTGATGGTGGCGCTTACAGCGGGGTCTCGAGGAAACAGTCGAGCGCTGGCCAGTTTGCGAAGAATCGCCGCGTGGGGCGGCCGCGTGTGCCAGGCAACCGCGACCTACCTCAAGACACAACTTATGGTCTGAGGTCACGTCACGTATCGATCGGCACAGCACACACACCAGTTGCAGTAGAATATACAGGATGGGTCCTTTAAAAGAGGCCCCGTGTCGATGCCATCTTGCAGCATGTCTTTGCCCGTGCCTTTCACAACTTTTTGTGTCGTCTGCAGACCTACTTCGAGGTCATAGGCGGCCACTTCCAGAACCTACTCCAGGTATTTTGCTGTCGCACTGGACTGTATTTCCTCAATCCCTCGCTCTGTTACACACATGTCCCATGGGGCCTCTTTTAAAGGACTCACCCTGTAGCTTAGGTTTATGATATGTTTGAATAATTAGGCTCCGAAATTATTTCCGGTAAACAACTGCGCAGTTTCTTGGTGGGGGCAGGAACCATGGCGTTTCGATGCGTCGATGGCAGGTTAGTTGGGGCAAGCGGGAAATTTTGCACTCATGAGACTCGAGATATTAATAGGCTGTTCACAGTAGAATGAGCACTTTTGAAAGCCCTGCTAAAGATCTACGTGTATGCACGTTGTGTATTCTTCCGCCTTATGCAAGGTTAACATTGCCATGGGCCTCATCATTTTATTCATACGTCGGTCAAGTGAAACTGTAGAATTATTATAAAAGTAAATATTTTAAAATCTGTTCATCTTTACACTTAGATTATGAAAAAAAACAGAAAGCGAAAGAAATAACTCAACTTATCACAAATGTTTACCAATACTTTTATTAGTCGACGTTTAGATATGGAACTACTTCCCCTCCATCGTGACCAACTTCTTTGGGCACATGTCTCTCAGCGCACCCGTTGAAATATATGTAGGTAAGTGCAGTGACTTTTCTTTTTTTAAGGTTGATTTTAAAAGTCCTCACTTTATTGTGAATAGCCCTTAATGGCTTTATCCTACTGTATATACGTACTGTGCATTGACGATGGGGCACTCATCAATAATGACAATTCCCTGCTGGTCAGAAAAGTCCATTATTTCCTCCGAGTAGGGGTAGTGGGAAGTCCTGTAGCCATTCGCCCCAATCCACCTGATGAGGTTGTAGTCGCGTATCACTAGCGGCAAGTCAAGTCCTTTACCCCTCACCTGCCAACACAAACATTAGTTAGGGTTAAGTAGTTCTAACTTAACAGTAGTGTTAATGTGTTTACAATGCATATATTGTGGAAAGGGTACTGTTGGTTCCAGGGTTCATATTCGCACAAGTATAATGTAACTGTGGTATAACTAGTGACTGGAAAAATTCGCTAGTTCGATGACTTTTAGGTTAAACTCCATATATGTTTGTACACTCAAGCAGATATCAACTGCTAATGATTGATTCTGCTTTTTATTGCATTTCTGTACTGGGCTGACAGTCTTGGAGGAGGTGTCTAATAGGTCGTGAGACAAATACAGAAGTTGTAATAAACTACAAGTATAAGAGTTTGAATTCTAGATTGGCTCGAAATGAATGCGCGAATTTTTCATCTCTCTAGATATGATAGTCTATAAGTAGTTATTTATCAGTATAATGCATAAATTAACCAGAACGAGGTTCTGTGAAGGGTTTTTACTGATATTCGTGCACGTAATCAAACAAAGTAAAAGTTAAATATGTTTAATCACTGCTTACAAACTCGATCATAATACACCAGAATGTTGATAAAAATGAACGGGTTTGGGTGGCTATAAAACAATACCTTAAGTTTCACGTAGAAATAATAAATATGCATGCGTTGTACAGTATTCGAATATAGCACCCTTCGTACGTAGCGATGGCATCATAACCTCATTGCCATGAAAGTCTACTGAAGTAATTAAGCAAACTTTAGAAATCTAATTGATATTATATATGTCTACACACACACACATGCACTCATACTACAAGTTTTTTAGTCTATGTTTTCCTTGGATGGTATGTATCTTTTAAGGTATTAAATACTAAATTTTTACTTGAAAATCTAGTGAACAATAATTAGTCATACCTATATTTTTTTTTTAAATTATCACAATTTTCTGACATGGGAATTAATTCAATGACTACGTCAGTCAGACTCCATGATGTGTGTAATGTGAATTTGTGTATTTACTATGTAAAAACTAAGCCCCACATTCAATTAACTCATTAACGAACTGAAACGGACAGCGCTAATCAATTTCGCCTTAAAAATACAAACTTTCAAAATACAGAATTTTGTTTTACCAATTATGAAATATTGATAAAATTATTGATATGCTAGTATTTCATATATAATTTTATACTTCCACATAAATATATAAGAACAATCATATCTGAATATATAATTGAGGAATTTCACTGTCGATGATATTCTCAAAGGTGTTTAGGAATATTTATCCAGCTACCATCTCTATATAGCATAGCTTAAAAGTTAAAGTCTTCATAAATAATTTTTCGATTACTCAGGTCATACCGAGCTGTAAACAAGAGCTGATTCAATACGATATCTATCAGAGCACTATGGCAAATTTAACGGAATCTAGTATCCATCTTCTTTAACACAGTCAGATATAGCTATAAGAATGTGATTTATAACAGAATTTCCTTACAGAGATTCAAAAGTTATATTTTTCTTGTCCTAAATGAAGTTATTAATTATACATATATTTATTCGTTACTAGCATATAGCTATCCGGCATGCCTGTGTTCAGAAAAGTAATGAGAGATACACGACCAATAGAATGATTATGTATGTTCGGGGACAAGGGCGTAGGCGCCTCGGGGCCGGCCGCCGCCATCTTGAATTTCCTTTTTCCTCTCAAATTTCCCTTTCTACCCTCAAAATTGACTACATTCCCCTAAAAATGTATATTTCCCTCTTAAAATTTCCCTTTTCCCACTTAAAATTTCCCTTTTTTGCCTTTAAAAAACCGAGCCTTTTTTAATTTATTTTTTTTTTTTTATTTTTTTTTATTTTTTTTTTTTTTTTGCAAAACTGAGACATTGGGAGCTTTTGAGGGGCAAGTCAGGACTCTTGACTCAGGAATCAGGCCCTAAACCGAGAGCTTAGATAACCTTGAAAACCGAAA